>JAQHUG010000307.1:874934-917976 GCA_028555095.1 Dicrostonyx torquatus | reverse complement strand
TTACATATAAAAGATATAAAACTTAAAAAATTTTACATTTTTTGAAATATCATTTGATATGTATTTACATATGTTGTTTAATTTCCATTGCTGCATTTGCCACCTCTAGGAATACCATTCATCAATACAAAAGTCAAAATCCATTGTCTATTATTCTTGAGATAGTGACTGCATGATTGCTTTTGATTCACTCAGAGCTGCAGATCTCAGCTCCTAGCCAACTGTGGCTTAGTAACCACGGATCAGCCTTTCACTGCCTCCCCTTTCCCTGCTTTCCTAATGCCTCTAACTCCTAGAAGAAAAGCTCTCCACTCTCCTGAGAAAACCTTTTTCTATCACAGTGAGGGAGACCCTGCAAGACTTCCTTTTTGTGCCTGGCTCATTTCACGTATAGTGATTTCAAATTCCATGACTGTTGCTGCAAATGGCACAATTTCATTATTTAATTTGGATGACAACTATTTCATCATGTATGTGTGCCACATTTTAAAATCTATTCATCAGGTGACAGAGAGGGGCTGCTTCATTTTGTGGCTATTGTGAGCTGTGCAGCAGGGAACACAACAGTGAAGACAACTCTGATCTACTGATTCTCTTCCTTTCCAGGAGCTGGACTGTATGTTTGCTTTAGCAACCTTCCATGCTGGTCTCCAAAATGGCAGCAGTATCTTACCTTTCCATGTGCTGTGTGCTGTGTTCTTTCTCTCTACAGCCTCAGGATCACTAGACACCTATTTACCCTGGCCGATGGGCATTCTTACCTGAGAGAGGTGTTATTACAGTTTTGATTTTCTTTCCTTGATGATCTATGAAGCTGAACATTTTGTTATGTATCTGTTGACCAGTTTTATGCTTTTGTTTGATTGATTTTTTTATTTGTAACAACTTCCTCATTAGCTTTCTGTTGTTGATGTTCAGTAATTTGTAGATGTGTGTTAGAAATATATCAGATATGGGTGTGATAGTACACACCTTTAATCCTATGCCTAGGGAGGCAGAAGCAAGTGATCTCTGAGTTTGAGGCCAGCCTAGTCTACAGAGTGATTTTCAGGACAGCAAGAGCTACACTTACATATGAGCACATGTGCACATGTGTGTGTGCGCGAGCGCACACACACACACACACACACAGACAAACACACAGACACACACACCACAACAAAACAAAAGCAAAACACCTGCCTTAAAACAAAACAAAACATGTCTGCGAAAGACAGTACTTTAAAAAAACATCTAGAAATAAGTTTTAAATAGACTTAACGCATGTGCATTTTTTCAAGAAATAATCCAGACAGGATTTTTCTGTGTATCTCACAGCCCTTTACAAATACATATTTGCTCTTAATAAATTCCTCTAAATCTTTTTTGTAAACAACTTTATCAACAAACTACATTTACACTTCCTTAATATATTCCTATGTCAGCATTGTTTCTCTTTTTTGATGAAAGGAGTCATTGCTACAGTATAATAATCTTTTTGTTTCCCAAGGACTAATTAGGAATGCAACCCTGAATAAGTAATGGTGTGTAAATTACTGCTGGTGTCCCAAGGATCCAGTATCTCACATACTCTTCCTTTCAAAAGTTTGTTCTTTGATTATTATGCCTCATTTATGCTACCAAATATTGGATTCATCCTTTTTTATAGCTGATACTGCCTCTTTTGGAGTAAAGTGATTTAAGGCTATTTCCTTCCTCGGGAAGAAAGTAATTTAAAAAATAATGATAAAAAGGCTCCTTCTAGAAAACCCCTATCTTTTCCTCATACAAATATGAAAGTAGATTAACACCAAGACCCTGTGTATTTATAGAAGAATTGTTTCAAGACAATTATTAAAAGTACTATTGGAGATAAAATTCTGCTCTAGGTATTTTGTTAATTCATTTTTGAAATTCTGAATATTTAAAATGTATATGCAATATCTGCTCAAAAATAACTAAGGTTTGTGTGATGGCTGATCTTTCATGTTAACTTCATGGGACTGACCTCTGTGTATGCCTACCCTGAATATGAGTAGGACCAGGAAGTAGTTGGTGTCCTGAACTGAATAGAAACGGGTGTGGGAAAAGAAGGAAGCCAAGCACCAGTGTTTATCTTTGCTTCTGGACTTCCCCATTCTTACAGCTAGAACTCCTCCTGTTCTTTCCCGCCCTCCACATATGGCACTGTACCCACAAACCATGAGCCTTACTTTCTGCTGTTGCTTTTGTCGTATATTTTGCCATAGAAACAGTTATTAATACAGCATATATGAACAGTTTTAATTTAACATCATCTCCAATGCCATAATGACTATTTCTTGCATATCATATTAGAGAAGGTTTATTCATAGAATTGTATGAACACATCTGCATGCATATCTGTATCTATATTTATATTTACGGAGCCATATTTCTTTACTAATAACTTTAACTAATTACTGTGTACCTTGCTATTCTGTTGGATATGTTTTAAGTACACTAACAATATAGAAGCACTGGAGGAAAAAACCCAACCACATACAAGTCCACATTCATGCTTTGCAGACACAGTTTAGAGCCTGATAGGAAGGATAAACAGAAAAAGAGTGGTGAGCAAGAGAGGTTCAAGATCATGTTTGGGAAAACAACAGAGACAGCTGACCTGGGCTGGTGAAAGCTCTCAGGGACTCTGGACTGATGGCTGGGGAGCTGACATGGGACTGAATGAGGTCTTCAAAGTGCAGCTAGCAGTTGTATGACTCAATCTGTTTGGGCGTGGGGCACTGGTAGTGGTACCAGGCCTTATCCTGGAGACAGCTTTTTGGAGCCCATTCCCGATGGTGGGCTACCTTGCTCAGCCTAGATGCAGTGGGAAGGGACTTTGTCCTGCTTCAACTTTGTGTGACAGACTTTGTTGACTCCCCAAGGGAAGCTTGTACCCTCTAAGGAGTGGATTGGGGGGGGGATGAGTGGTGGGAGGGCAGGAGTAGGGGAGAGAGGAAGAACTGGGGCTGGTATGTAAAATGAAAACAATTTATTTTTTAAATAAAATCACTCACAGGTATCCATACATGTACACAGAGCCTAGACAAGGACTTTCCATGTCCTACATTTTTACTCTGTTTTACTCTCCAGAGAAAAGGTATTTTGTTGAAACTGGACTTACCAGCTTGCTTCTACCTGCCACAGAGCTGGGGTTACAGGCACCATGGAGTCTGACAGGCTGGGCATTTTGTTGTTGTTGTTTTGTTCTTTTAGCATAAATGCCGGAATGTGGGGAATGAACTCAAATACCCCTGTGCAGTAGGCACTTTTACTCATTAAGCTATCCTATCCACATGCCCTTCAACTTATAGCAGCTGGAGACTTCCCCCAGCAAGGTTAATGGCTCCCTTCCTTATTCCCTTGGTGCACCTCTTCACTTGTAGCCACTGGCTGCTCTAGAAACCCTCTAGACCATGTGACCTTGATGTTAGGAACTCACTCTTTTGTGCAATCTTGATACTTGCTGCACAGCAAGTACACAATTATTACTTTGTGAATAATTCCAAAGAAAAATCTTTCAGGTTTGTTTTTTTTTAATGCAGAACATTTCCCCATATGAAACTTTAACCTAAAGAATGGAATTGTTGCCCCTTTGTAGATTAGCTAAACTGTGGAAAGGAAGAGCAGCTATCTGGGCCCCTGTTGGTTAGTTACAAGGGCGGAACTCAAGTTCTTAGACTTTTTGACACCAAAACCAATCTTTTACAGAAAAGATACTTTTTACTTAGAAACAAGTAAATCAGCAAAGGTCCTGTCTAGATTCCTGAGACACCCCTCATCTAAGTTCTGCCAATACACTGAGACCTGATCCCAAATCAGCTGTACTGTCTCCGGGAATTCGGCCCCATGATGAAACATAGACAAGGGCTGTTCCTGCAGTCATGTATGATTCTCTGTCATGAAATCAAAAAATATATTTCGCACACCAAAAATTCCCTGCTACAACCTTAAGATAAATAATTCAGTAATAATATGAATATTAAATAAATTTGAAAACCATGGGAAAGATTGCTTATTTTGTATCTAGACATCTTGTCTGAAGATGTCTCAGTGTCTTCTACCTACACACATTTCCTGTGTGCACTTTCTTGTCCCTGTAAAGAAGAACTAGAATTAGAGTGTAGAGGGGCAATAGATTTGAAGCTTATCCATCCAAAGAGCAACTGTAAGGAGAAGTTGTTTCTTCCATTCGTTGAACTTCCATCCAATTAAGATCATTTTCAGAATTTTGTTATGGTTTTATTGTTTTTAATGATGTTGATCCCCAACCTATTGTGATACGACCCTGTAGCTCCTCTTCTTCCCACAAGAATAAATTGTCTGTAACTGTGGGTCAACAAGACCCAAATAACATAGAAAAAAAAATCTAAGTTTTCTGACCAAAAAGTCTTTATATATTTTATGACTCAAAGACATCAGATCCTTTTCATTAGCTTTTTTTAAAAATAAGGTTTTTTTTGTAATTATATGTAGGTGTATTTATCTCCCTGTGGTTATGTGTACATAAGTATAGGTGCCCACTCAGGCCAGAGATATTCGGTCCCCTAGAGGTGGAGTTACAGATGGTTGTGAGCTACCTGCTGCACACTGCAATGACTAATCTTAGTTGTTTCGCTTTCCAATTTCCCTTAGTGGTGGTGGGATTTTAGACATATGTTGCTGAGCTGGGCTTGACATGGGTTCTGAGGATATGCACTCACGTATTATACTTACAAAGCAAATGCTTTACCTACTGATCCACCTTCCTAGCTCAGATCAACTTACTTGTCTTTGATTTTTATAAACTCACAAGTAGGAAGTTCAATCTATGATCAATTATTGATCAATTATCTTATTTACAAATGACATATCCTTTAATATTAGAGGAAGACACATTTTGATATCTTTCTCCCCACCCCCTCTCCTTCCCTCTGTCTCTTTTCCTGACTCTTATCTTTGCTGACAGAGGCTTTTCTCTCCACCCAGTCCTGCAGTCATTCGATCCCAAAGAAACCACACAGAGGTCTACATTAATTATAAACTGATTGGCCTAGTATATCAGGCTTCTTATTAACTCTTATAACTTATATTAGCCCATAGTTCTTGTCTGTGCTAGTCACGTGGCTTGGTATCTTTTTTGGCGAGGCAGTCATATCTTGCTTGCTCTGTGTCTGGCTTCCTCTCTGTGTAGGTGATGACAGCAGACTGAAACTTCTCTCTTCCCAGAATTCTCGTTGCCCCGCCTCTACTTCCTGCCTGGCTACTGGCCAGTCAGTGTTTATTTAAAATATAAAGGAGAGGGTATAGACCATTGTCCCACAGCATATCTTTCTCATTTTGTAACTAATTTCTTGATCATACTATTGAACTATTCCATTGTTTATCTTTTATACATTGTCTTATTACTTATGTTAGATGTTTCCTTCATTGCAATGAGTTTTGAAAAGTATATTCATATTCCCCAAATTTAAAAAATCCATAGAATTAAGTTTTAAAAAACCAGCCTGAATGTGTTAGTAATGGCACACTTCACAGATAATAACACACACTACTGAAAGAGAGAGAACACTAAATATATTGATTTAGCTGAGAAAGGAAGCTGTTTATTGAGGCCTAGTCCTTAATTCTGCCATTAATTAGTTGTGTGTGCTATGGAGAGTCTCTTAATTCCAGGCTACCATACTTCTCCAGAAGTAAGAGGGAGCTTAGGCCTAATCTATTTTCAGACCTTTTCTTCCTACGTAGATCAAACTGCGTATCAGATATGTTTTCATTTTTTTAACGAGGCACAGCCAATTTGCTATGAAACAACCACACTAATGTAATTAGATGGCTTATTAACTTTTACTTATATTAATAAAAAGTTAATAAAATTGACTTTTGAAATATTAGAATACAATTTACAGTGACTTTGTAAGACACATTAGTTAAGGTTTAAGAAGCACAGTAACTAAAAGAAGCTATTACAGTCACATGGGTGATGGGTTCTATGTTTTGGGTTGCTGGAGAGTAGACTTTACTATGCACTGTGCTTCTATGTTGAATTACTTGGGACTTTCAGAGATGATAAAGACATTTGGTAGTTTAAAGACTTATGGAAACTATCACGATTGAAATGGAAAAAATAAACATCAGCCCAAAGTCAGTCTTGTACAATGGACTCACCTAGCTGCTATTGTAGCTCAGTGGTGTCCCCTATAGCACGAAAATATCCTCACTTTCTAATTCTTGTATGTTAGTTTATATATTAATTTATTTCAAACTTTTATAAACTCTATTATTAAGAAACATGGAAATCGATGAAATCACCGTGCACAAAATTAACCAGATACAAAGTCTATACAATGCAATGGTATTTTATAGTTTGGAATTTTATTTTAGAATGAAAATTGTACAGCACACATAAAAAGAAATGTTTCTATTTATTCTTTGAGAATTCCATGCAATACGTTTTGATCATATTTTTCCTCTCTCCTCCAACTCCCTTCCCAATCCTATTTCATGTTCCTTTTCTCTCTTAAAAAACAAATGAAAAGATAAACAAGCAAACCGGGGTTTGAATTTATGAGGCTGACTCCTCCTGAGTGTGGAGCTGATGTGGTGTTTGGTGACAGACCCAGTGTTATTCATTGAAGAAAACTGATTTCCCTCTCCTAGAGCTCCAGATGTGAGTAGCTTCCTTAGTAAGGGGGATTCAAGCCCCCTTCCTCCTGATACTTCTTTTGGAAAAAGTATTTTAAGCTAGCATCATTTTTTAATGAACTATTTACCACTTAGGTTGTTACTTAAAATATGCATATCTCAGAAGCAGACCCGAACATGTAAGGTAGAAAAAGAGTTTTGGAGCTCTTGACCCATAAGCCCAAACACATCTGAGCAAATAAACTACTTGTATTTGTCAGTAGAAAATGCACTTTTAAAACTGCTGTTTTTGGACTGGAAAGCTGCTCAATGGACAGAGTACTTTCTTCTTTTTCCTATCGATAATACATAGCTGACCCATAATCACTTGTTCTTTCCTCAGGAGATTCATGCCTTCTTCTAGCTTCTATAGGCAACTGCAATCACACAACAAGCATTCACACATACAGAGCACACACATACATAGTATGCATACCACACACATACACACACAACACCACACACACAATACCACACACACACATATACACACATACCACACACACACTCACACATACACACACACACCACACACATACACACATACACCACACACACTACACACATATATAGCACACACACATACACATACATACCACACATACACACCACACACATACACCACACACACTACACATATATAGCACACACACATATACACATATACCACACCCCCAAAAAAAACCCCCCCCCCCAAAACCCCACCCCAACCAACCCCCCCCCAACCCCCCCCCCCCCCCATACCAACCCCTTTTCCCCTTCCCCCCCACACACATACCACACATAAATACCACACACACATATCACACATACACAAAACACATATACAATAAATCTTTTAAAAATTGTTCTTTATAGGAATCTGATTAGTACCAGCAAGAGTGCAAGTCTGCTGAGAAAACAAAAACCCAACTATGTCATTGTTTTCCCAGTGCTGAGATATCTGTAAATTACTTCTGACTTCAGTTTCTTCCTTGAGAAACTAAACTTAACACTTCTCATAGACTAAAAGTCCAGGAAAGAGGTGAGAAAGACAAAGCAAATGTACACACGAAGACCAAGATAGACAAGGAATGAACACCAATGAGATGGGAAGACAAATATTTGATTTTACATGAAACCACAAGCCACAAATAGAAGCTCTGTTTTCTAAGAAAAAAGATATCTTGAATATATTATGCCTGAAAGTGCTTAGAAATCCAAACTACTTGGAGAAAAGGAAGGAAGAAGGTGGCAGTAAGAAAGGAGGGAAGCATGGTTTCAGGATAGAAGAAACAGGGTAGCCAATTGCATGACATGGTTGCGGGATGACCACTATTTAGGTTTCTCATGATCGCTTACTTGGTAACACAGAACCACTTCTCTGGCTGTGTTAAGTGGGTCACATACGGCTGTAGAAAGAAATGCTTTGGACAGATTGTCATTGTGTCATGTCTAGATTACCAAACATTTCCATCAGTGTCCAATTTAATTTCCCAGGGCCACATTTCTGTCTTTCTGAGTAAACTGATTTCATGGTAGATGCCTACACTGGGGTAACTTTCCCATCTCACTCAATACGAGGGACTCAAGTCTTTCCAAAAGAGAAGGACAGAGAACTTGCTAAGTGCTCAGCAAATTAATATTTTTTAGGTTTAAGATATCTTGTCATCAGACATGTAATCCTGTGTTAGTGTCTCCTTCATTGTGTTGCTATATGAGAGGCAGGTTTTTACAGCAGTAGGGCCCAGGGCTAATGCTATGTTCAATCTCTTTGTTTTGCTGTAAGGGCTGGAACTACTTCTGAGCTTCTATCTGTTTTACTGAACCAATTTCCTGAGTCATTTAACAATGTATAACAAATGCCCTCTGAATGCTGATCATTGCAGTAGGCACAGAGAGACATTAAAGGCAGATATAGGACCCATAAAACATTTACAGGAATACAGAAAAGACCAACTTCGTAAGGGGAAACGCCAGCAACACATAAAACAGCATCACTGTGAACCCATTCAATAAATATTCATTGCCTATCACTGTCCAGATACTGCTAACAACTGTGGATACAAGCAGCCATAATGGAGTAGGATTCTAGCCTATCTATCAATCTAGACAGGATGAGGTACCAGGCAGTAAGAACAATTATTAGAGTGCAAAGTAATTGTCAACAGAACATAGTTCCAGTCACAATAATAGCAAAGGGCAACACACACACACACACACACACACACACACACACACACAACTGGAACTAGGCTTAATTTTAAGTAAAAATATTCTTAATGAACATGAAAATAGGACCTGGCTTGCTTCTTTAACGAATGAGCATTTTTAATAAAGAGAATCTAAACCCACCATGCGACAAGTGGCTAAACTGTGATTTGTGCATCTTTATGAGAATGACAGTCCAGTTGGAGAGATAAAGTGGATGCACAAACACATCTTTGCTACGATGTCTTTGCTATATTTTATGATTATGACATTTAAGAATATAGTACCTAAATATCTTCCCTTTTTGGTACTTTTCTGTTCTTTCTTAGGTAACTGATGCTTAAATAATTTGTCTCAGCAGTTTCTTTACTCAAGTGATCAATTGTATTATAGCATCCACCTATTTAGACTCCCCAGGTTGTATTTGGAAGTATAATCTGGGTGCACAATCTGGACCTCAGAAAAGGAGCTGAATTCTAGTATGTGGTTATGCATTTTTCTATTACAGTGGAATGCAATGTCTCTGAAACAGATGGTTCTTCCATGAGCAATGGCTATCTACCACTCTTTTCATAATCCATATCCCTCTTCTGTTTCCTAAGTGGAAATTACAGCCTATCATTTACAACCGATTGCTACACTTCATTCTAAGTATGCTAAGCTTAACACTGCATTCTCTATCTCTGATATTCTCAGTTCATTGCTTAGACACAAATGCGTCTAGGTAGGATACCGAATACCTTTAGAAAATAACACATTTATTCTGGAAACAACTGCTTTATGTACAGTTTGTAAATTGTTATTTAATTGCAAACATTTTTTACTTTTTTTGAACCTAACAGCTTATTGTTTTTTCTGTTACAAAGCCTGCAGAATAACATGGGGGTAATCTTATTTATGCAAGTAATAAAACTTGTTATAGAGTCACAATTTTTGTTATAAAAAACTATTAAAACTTTTATTATAGAGAAGCACTCATGACTTTGGAATCAGGACACATTCTTGAGTACCTGTGACTTTTGAATTAAAATAAACATTTCATTTTCTGTTTGTAAAATCTTGGTAAATCGTTTAGCTTTCTCAGACACAATCAATAATTCTTGCTTCTTAGATATCCCTTGCAAACTTTTGGAATGTACTATTGTTGCCAACTTAGTTCTCCCTTTAACGAGATTGACCATCAATAGAAGAGAAAAAAGTTAAAACCTTTAACCTGCACTGAAACATCTTTGGATTTAAAATATTAAGGTGTAGCCATGCAGTATATTTTATATGTTAAAAAATGTAGTGTACATGTTGAGCTTAATGAAAAAGACAGATTTTGAGACAAAATTTTCTTTAAGGGAATTCATTCATTTGATCCTAGCATGCATTTTTGGTCTAAACAAATAAAAAGTATTGGCAATAGTCAGCTTGTATACAGATACCAAGAGAGAAAATCATTATAAATGGAGGCTTTCAAAAACACACACCCAGAAATATTTAAATTACATTCTTACTCGATAACATATTTTTATTATATGAACTTAGTCTAGGCATCAAAGTCCCAGGAACCATGAAGACAAAGTGACTGAAGAGCCCTAATCATGTTAGGGGCTGGGTTGGCAGTGCCTGGTTTCTCAGGTTACAGCTTAGGAGGCAGACATGAAAGCGTTGTGCTTTTATTCATCTCATTCTTTGCCTTTTCCTTTTCCCCATTATGTTACGCTTCATAATGTAGAACACTGCTTATCCTTTCCAGGAAACTTTCATAATTGGATTGTCGGTACCAAATGTGCAAAAAAAATCATATGTAAGAAGAAGGAATGTTCTTAGAAAACGTTTAATACATGTTATACTTGAATGGAAGAGCTAGTGCTTGAGAAACCAATGTAATGATGCAGTCACGCTCTTAATAGTCGTTTATTTGTTTCATGTAATCACACGGATATAAAAAAAAGTGAAATGCTGAAGCTTTATCAGTCATCCCATTCTAACAAGGGGACATTTCTCTGGAGGCGCTTCTTCAGACCCATGCAGACTTTCCATTGAAACAAGTTCTCTGGAAATGGAGGGAAAGAGAGGCAGGGACTTGGAGAAGGTTTCTACTGTCTTGTGGTTTTTACAGAATAGTCTGGACTCAAAGAGCATGTCCATAGGATTGGAACGTTTAGCTGGATATCCTGCCATCTGTCCCTAGGGCCTCTGGAGGGCAAAGGGTCTTTTGGAATAGCCACTCCAGAGAGATCGTCTTGTTTAATTCCGCATATGTTCTTTTTCAGTTAAAGGATTTGCTGAGGGTGCCAAAATGACTGTCGCTGATGTTAGATTTACACTGTTTCCACACAATTGGATTTGTTAACTATCCGACTGCCTCCAACAAAAGCCCTGAGGACATCACTGTGCTTTAAAACCTCAGATAATGAGATAGTACATTTTGATTGTAGAAATGGAATTCCTTAGCTCTCTCTATCGCCTTTCTATAGTCCATCTACAAGAGGTATGGTCTATGTTAAACAAACATTTTCAAAACAATCCTCCACCAACCATTTTACAGTTAGGCAGCATATTTGAGAAGAAACCAAATTAAGGACAGACAACAGGAGCCATTAGTAGCAACTAAAAATTTTAAAACAAATTGCAAACTTTCTTCCTCTTCTCAGACAGCTGTGAAGAATTTGCGGTAGAACTTTAGCTTGTACCATGGAAATTCATTTATGCAGATATAAATCACTTAAATATATGGAATTCTATAATGCTGCTAAATAAGATTTACAATGGCTCTTATGTTTATGATGTATTTTCCTGCAACGCAACCATTTAATGAAAGGGTTCAAGAAGCCTATTGACATTTACTTTTTTTATACAATATATTTATTAAGCTCAAGTATAACATTCACATTAACATCAAGCACAGGTAAAATATGAAATTGCTAGAGAGGAATGATGACATATTTTAGTACTTTGATGGCGGTGCCAACATTTCATTTAGGATATTTATATGTGTCATCTAAAAAGGACAATAAATTTCCGTGAAGGCTCAATATATTATGGGACTTTTCATCAACACACTCCACAGGATGGGGTAAAATCACAGGGGGAAGAAGAAATAGTGCTGAATAATCAATCTTTGAAAGCATTCAGTGTTATTAAAAAAGCTACATTTAAATTACCCATAAGTCTAAAAAAAATGAATGTGTCAGAAGTGGGATGATGCAGATGTGTAGATGAAAGAGTTTTATAGGAATGGTTATTTTGGTTTTTTTTTTAATCAGTATTAAGATTATTTTGTCAACATCATGTTAATTGTGATATTAAGGATCTGGTACAGCCTCCACCACTGAAAGGATGGGAAAGCCATCTGTGTGAAGTTGGCAGCTTTCCTTAGTATCTAGCCACTATGTCCATTGTCAAAAGCCTAATTCCACAGCTAGTTCAGTGGGCATGATAAGGCTGGTAAACTTTGCAGTGTGAAGAACGGTGAGTCGGACGAGCCATTCATGACACTCACATGCTGCTGAACACACTCACATGCTGCTGAACGTGGCCATCGAGTTGGTTTGGCTTTTTCCAAGAATAAACTGAATTTATAAGAATGAACATGAATTTACAAAATCCACTATGGCTCAGGACTTGAAAATGGGCAACAGCGATAGAATCAATCGAAGCCCGCTGGGCCAAGGATGCCTGCAGGGATGGTGATGGACTGCTCCTTGCTAGGACTGTGAGTGTGCTGTTCTAAACTGGAGAGACGGGGGGGAGAGATAGGAACCTCATACATGAGAAGCAAATGTCTTCTTTGTTACATAAAACCAGCTGAGTGGGTCCTCAGCTTTGTTCTCTGGCTTATAGAAACGTACCACACTGAAAGTTAGCGGTTCCTAAGACTCCACCGTAAGAGTGTCCGCTGGTCCACAGTTACTCTCCCTTTACCTTCTCTATCAGTAAGGCAAAAAAGCGATAAAAATTTCTACAGTCTACATATCTTATTATTATCCTTAACCTTACTGTGGAATCTTTCTCCAAGATTTATTCAGAAATACTAAGGTATGTATGAAAGCTTTCAGAAGGCCAATGTACCAAAGGAAAACCACTGTATAGAATACATAGCAGGAGCCAGGCGTGGTGTTGTATATTTATAATCCCGGCATTTGTTAGCCAGTGACTAGAAGATTGCTGTGGGCTTAAGGGTAGCTTGGCCCACAAGTTCTTGACTAGCATGAACTATTGTGTGATATACCACTTCAAACAAAACAAGACAAAACAAAATCAAAACCAAAAAATAAGTGGGCTTTCAAATTAATTCAACAAAAATCATTAAAACAGCAATCTGTAAAAGTGATAATCTTTACATAATTATTTTACTTTACATTCCTTTCTGTTTCTGTGTCTCCTTCATTATATCTTCACAACCCACAAGCCTTAACTCCCAATAATGGGCATGCATACGAATAATCTCTAAATCTTTAATACTTCCAGTGATTTTTAATTTCCATAAAATCCTAGAGCAGGTACAATGCACCTGCTGAGTAGAAACTCTGTTTTGATTTCCAGAAAGACATTTTCATCTTTTGAAGAACAGAGAGAAGCGTGAAAGGCTTCTGAGTGTGCAGTACTATTTACAAATGGGTACTTGGTTATCAGTGCAGAGTTATACATAAGTTATCTTAACCCCCTTCTTGGCAGGAATGTCACCCTCTGTTCAAGGATGTATTTTAGGGCTCATGAGACATCTAATCTTTGAGAAAGTATTTTGGCAAACCAAATATATACTTATTTAATACAAATCCATATGCCCAGGATAGGCAAAAATCTCCTTTAGCAAATTTATAAAGGAAATATACAGACCTTGGGAGACACATTTGTGGGTTATTGGATTTTGACACTGGGCACAGGTACAGTCTTGTTGTGACAAAATTCTTGACTCTGTGACTTTGGGGTAGAGAGGTCTACCTTGCCGCCCTGTTGTAGAGAGGGACATCCATCATGATGAGAGTGATGCCGTAAAGGGCTCAGTCCATGGCAGTGTGAGGGGTGAGGGGCTGCTTTCACATCCTGTTGGATCAGAAAACAGGGTCCTCCAGTCTGCAGCAGTGCCTGGCTCTCAACCATGATTACTGACAACCTCATCAAGCCAGGAGCTACTTCTCAGAGGGTCCACAGTTTCGTCAAACACTAAAAGCTGGGGACCAAATGTGGAAGGTTTGTCATCTAAAATGCAACAATATCTGTCTCTTGTTTGACTGCTGGTTCAGTGTTTCCCATAGATAAAAAAAATTCTCTGGAAACTCATATAAAGTGATAGTCACAGAACATCCCCACCGAAGATGATTTACAGCTCCTTACAACTTTGTTTGGAATCTTACATAGACACTAAGATGAGAGACAAAAGTGGCTCATGGAAAACTTTGGTTAACACACATCTGAGAAAAGAGCCTAATTCTCTACGTGAGTAACAAACTCTTTGCTCTGACACCCAACGGACTGTAGCTCGTCTTCCATTTTATCACTTTAATAGTCAAGGTAAGATCTTGATGCTATTCTTTTCCGGATGCTTCCGCTGCTGACTTCTACACACTTGATTTTAATGTTGAGGTAGGCATTCGATTGAGTTCACCTCTTCAAATGTCCAGGGAAACCCACATAAGACCTAATCTCTTCAAGCTAGGTCTTAGGCCCCTGAGATGGTTATGATATGTGCCAGACTATTGATAAAGATAAGGGCACTTCAAGCTCTAAAGTCATCTTTAGATTTGAAGAGCACATTTCCTGTATTTGACTTAGTAAAAATTCACTGGAGATGGATTGCTTTTTCACCTCAACAGCGATCAAATCAATTTAATCTACTTATCCACACCAAAAATAGGCACTGAGAAACCCTGAGAAATTATTGCCTTAGGTTAACACTGGTATCAGTGATAGGCAGAAATAAAATAATTTCTACCCTGGTTCTGCCTGTATCTGACCACTAGCTCAAATTCATGACCTCTTCTGCTTTAATTGATATTGCAAAATGACATACACACATATGACATACATATATTATGTCACCCATAGAACCTATGAAGTCCATTTTCTGTTGCTCCTATGGATATGTGTTTAGAGCTTACAGCTTGAGACTGCATAAGCTAATTCTTACAGAAAACTGATTCTTCTTCTCTTAGCAGTCACTGATTGCTTATACATCTTCATCTATGGGTGGGACTTTATAAAATTTTTTGGGCAAGTTGTCATACCAGTTGGTTTTGTTGTTATGTAAGCTTTGTATAGGCAAGAATATTATTGAGATTTTCTAGGTACAACTTACTGTTATGTCTAGAGGACACTATTGTAGTAGCAGATATTCTGGTCTTCTGATTCTTAAAATCTTTTGTTACCTCGCCCATGATGTTTCCTGAATTGCACTTACAGGGGCTGCATTTTCAATATACCATACTGGGCTGGCCAACCCATGGCACTTATTCCCTGAAGTTTGACCCATGTTTTTAGCTATGCAATATCCTCCACTGATTGTAAAAGAAGCACCTTTGATGAGGTGAGAGTTATGTTTATCTGTAGCATCATGAGAGCTAGTTCTCAGGGAGAAGGCTTTCAAGTCAGGTCCAGTTTAATTCCTACAAGTACTGTGCCAACAGTTGGTGGTGTCTTCAGAAACAGGGTATTACCTTCATGTTCTAGAAGACAGCCAAAGGCAATTGTGGTAGCTTATATTGTTTGAGAGTCTCTTGAGCCCTCTTGATCTGACCAAGTGAAACACAACTTTAGAACAACAACAAAAAACAGCATGTATTTCAAATACAGGCCCAGAGGAACCTGAGTTGGAGCTATCTTGAAAGCCTTCTCGCTGAAACTAACTTTCATTGTACCAGATGCCAGGCAAGCTCCCAAAGGAGGTAAGCAGCCAACAGTCCTACCCAGGTTTGATGCCTGTGAATCACAACAATTGGCATGGAACCATAATCTCATGGTGCAGTACTGGTATGCACACCTTGGTGGAAATCAACAACTCTCTAACTGTACGTAAGACCCATTCAAGAAAAGGAAATTATACCTGGCATTGGAAACCTATTGAACAAACCAAGGCTACAGAAGTCAAGGACCTTGAAGGAGAACATACAACATCCTCTTTACTAAACAAGCACAATCCTTAACTACATCCGAAATATCTGTCCTTATACACACAGATAACTATAGTCCTCACCACTCAACTACTAAATTTCTCTTTTCCACAAATGGAGACTATTATAGAAAATTACAACCAATCAAAATGTAGATGTGTACAGGTCCAACAGATACATGCAGAAGAGGGGAAGGAAAGAATATTAGAGCCAGAGTAACAAGAGGTTTGATATAATATTGTTCTTCTAGGAATGTCAGAAGCTACCCAGTAAATACGTAAACCTCAGTACTTCCAGATTGTGGGAATTAGATAGACTCCCCTAAGCCTCACATTCAGAAAATATCTTTGACACTATTTCTTGTTTTGAAACCCAATTCAACTATTGATCAAATCTCCTACATCTAGACTTTTTGTTATTAACAAAAATGCCGAAATGTAAATTGAACAAGGATAACTATAATAAATATGCTAATTGACACAGGTGAAAGCCCGGGATGCTTCAACAGTACAGAAAGAACTGCAGTAAACTAAGGAATGCTGAGAATGGGAGAAATAGCCTTCTACAGGGAAGAGTATATGAGTTTTGTTTACCCAAAATAAAATGGGCTGCCTTTAAAACATACATAAAAGTACATTATGAATACTAAGCAGGTTGTATTTAAGTACATTGGGATATATATGTAAATACACATACATATATGTATATAACAGTTACTAAAAAAGAGGCTATGAATCTGAAAGAGCAAATAATAAGTAAATATTTTAAAAATTTTAAAAAATGAGTCAGAATAGGATTGTAAATGTCTATTATCAGTTTCAAATCTGTTTACAGCCTAATACCCTCATTGTACAAAGGATATTGTCATCTTATATTTTGGTACTGAAGAGTGTTTGAATTTACTCAGTAAGGAAGAAATAAAGAAAACCCTGAACCCTTAATACTAAGCCTTCATTGAAAATTTTGACTCTGCTTTAAAAATTAAGGGGGGAAAGGGGCAAAATCAAAACAACAACAAAACCTACTGCCTCCCAGACTATGGGACTTGGATAGAATTTCTCAAACATCACATTCAGAAAATATATTTTAACACTGTTCTGTATTTTCAGATACGATCCAACTATGCATCAAGTCTCCTTCTTCTAAAATCTGTATTCTATACTACACATTCCTATAGGCTAACAGGACTGCATATTTCTCGGGAGTGCAGTGAGAGAAACAATGTTTTTCTATCACAGAAGAGAAACATCATGCACACATGTCGAATAAAATTAGACACAGACCTTGAGCCTGAATGAGGATCTGACTCTCTCCAGGTTACTTATCTATGCAGAAGAGTCACACAGTTAGAATTTTTAAGGCCGAGATTTCCTGGTCATAGTTATACATATTGCTAATCATAAAGAGTTTTGGTCAGAGGATATGCAGACATAGGCCATACAGTACAAATGCTAGGAAGTTACAAGCAGATTGTAGAACTGTACTCTTTCTGCTTAGGCATCCTGAGAAGTGCATATTCTTTGATGTCCTCTTTGTTTATGTTCTTTCAAATGACTTCCATTTTAGGGCAGTTTACAGACAGCTCTGTTGTTCATATATTCATGTCATCAATATATGATGCTAAGACTTATCAAGTTGCATTATTTTATAGTCAACGTTTCAAATATGGGGGAGTTCAGTTCCTTCATAATGAAAAGAAGTGCAGCTTCATCTGGTAATAAGGAGAATATTGGCAAACACAGCAAAATCTTCTAGTTAATCACAAATTTTAACCACAATCTAGTTGACATGTGCCTGCTGTGCTAATTGCTTCATTACTTAATTATGCAAAAAAATAATAGCATCCACAGCAAACACAGCCCATGAAGCATTATTAAAACAAAAAGAAACATGTTTCACATTCTTTAGTGCAAATATAAATATTTCATAATGAGGAAAAACACTTTTATATAACAGTAATGAAAATTCTGCAGTTAGCTTGAGTTCTTTCTTTCAAGTAAGCCTTTGCAGCACTCTTTCACACCGTGACCTCTGCTGTCTGTGATTAGAACCATAGATTTTGCTCTGACACACAGATCTCTAAGACTGAGGGGGTTTGCTTCATTTCTTTCAGAGCCATGTTATATATTCTTTCCTTATTGCATAATTGTTGATGACTCTGCAGTTGTTAAATAAAACAGCAAGCATAAAAGCAAGCGAATAAACGAACAAATAAATACAACCCATCAATCTATTGTCAGATGCTGAATAAGAAAGGATGTCAAAGAACCACTGAGAAGATGGGCAACAGTTATGCTTGCAGTACTTACAGGGCTAGTTTTTATATGAACATTCCTAGCCTAGGACAAATATCTAAGTATTGTCAGCTAACACTACCAAATTCTATTCCTTTAAATGTTTTTAAAGGAATTATTCCTGAGAAGCTGGACATAGTGGCCTATACCTGCAATCCTAGCACCCAAGAGGATGACAGAGTATCTTGGGTTTCAGGCTCATCTGTGCTATATAGTAAGATGCTGTCTCAAGGCAGAAAAACAAATAATATGAAAATCAAGCATTAAAAAGGAATATTTTTGAAAGTTTAACACTGATCAAGTTCAGTTTTGTTGTTTGGTGCTTTCCTCAAAGTCAAATCAGTGTTATGGTCTTGCAAACTGTCTTTACCATATGTAGCTTTTAAGTTAAGACGTTGAACAATTCATTGGCATTCTTGAAGGTCAAATAGTTGAAATTATTAAAGACACTCCAGGACTTTTATGACAATTTACAATTTACAATAAGAGAGTCTCAGATTCAATATTTGTACATTTGGAAGCATGCCTTAAGCACCTCTAAGTGCCTAGATCTCAATGTTGAGACAATAACAAGCACTCATTTGGTTGCAAGATTTCTGTCATATGTTAGTCTTTCCCATTTTAAAAGCCCACCATCCCTCATTTCCTTCATATCCACCATTATTGTGCAGTTATAATAATGCTCTCAGTATTTTATTCCTTTTCTAGGTAAAAATATTTAGTACTATCCCATATCATTATGTGCATGAGAGGATGAAGCATTTCCCATAACCTGGGCATATTATTCCTAATGTTACCGAGGAGAACCAGTGTATTAATTTTGTTCAAGCCAATAGCATGCTTAGTATTGTTGCTTTATTCATTCATCCACTCCTCTGTTTGTCACACAAGTCCAGTTTTAGGTGTTAGTACCGCTGTTGAGGACCTTCTACACATCAGGTTTCACAGTAAAGACCAGGGCTACAGCTGTGAAAGAGATAGAACAAGCTCACACAGCAAAACAAATAAAGTAGGTTTCCCTTCAGGATCATGACCTCTCCAGGCATGGGTTTTTGGCTACATTTATACTACTAGGCATGAATCTCCTCCTGCAGTGCAAGGATCCAATCTAATCAGAAAGTGATTGGCTGACCCCAACACAGCTGATTTGTGCTGCTGTCAATACTGATCAGAGCAGGCAGTGGTTTATGCAGAGACTGCTAACTCTTCAAAGTTTATAGACTAGGTAACTACGAGCATGCAGCTGCAGATAAGACATCTAGATCAACCTCTTCTATCCCAGGCTGAGGGAACACTGCAGGAGAGGGGTCAGAAGGAGGCAGCATAGAGCAGAGCACTGTGGCTGCGATTCTCAGAATACAGCCATAACTGTTGCATACACTAAACCAGAGAAGCTGTGGTGGCTAAGCAAGATACAAACAAAGTGACGCTAATTCACATTTTATTGCATCTGAGAACATAGCCAGCTAACAAAGCATTAGCAGTTGGTAGCTGCTGAGAGATGAAGAGTTATTCTTCTTTAAGGCTGTGCTACTGGTAGGCTGTGTAAACCCAAGGGGTTATCCTCATGTCCATGCACATTTGGACTCAGGGTCATAGTAAAAAAGAGAGCATGAAATTGAGAAGGAATAGTGTTGGGTAGCCTAAAAGGAATCAGAAGTGGGGCTACTGTTTGGCGGATTTGATTAAGATACACTGTGAATGTATGAAAAATTTTAAAGAATAAAAATAGAATAAAAGAGTAAAATCTCATTTAATAAGAAATATAATGTCACGTGTGTTTTCAGAGGAGAGTTAAAGGAATTGAGAAATAAAAGGAGATCAGAACAGGATTAGCCTGAATTAAGGAACTGACAAAAGGTTTTGGGAGGGAAATGGAGTGAGTAAGCAGGCTTGGAGGTAAGAATGTTCCAGGAATAGGAAGTGATGTGATGTGATGAAGACTTGAATAGTTGGAGATATGAGGCAGGACTCAGTTGACTCCAGGATGATGACATCTAGAGTGCAATATAAGAGAGCAACCCAAGGTGAGGATAGCCTCCAGAGGAGAAAGAGCGAACTATCTCTACTATACCGAACCTCACCTTAAGTCTGGTGAGGGGCTATTTCAGGACTTAGACATTAGCATGGTATTTGCTTTTGCAGTAGTAAAACTACTCCTGGTTCCAAAGTAGAAAACAGAGGAGCAAGAGATAAGAGAAAACACAAGGAATACTTTGAGTTTCACAAACATCAAGAAGAACGGATGTGCCAAAGAGAAAATATCCTGGAGGGCTAAGCATCAGACCTACAAAAGACTGGAGATAGGCAGGGGATGGCAGAGGGGAGATCACAAGTATAGCTCTTGAGATTCTGTGCTACGTATAGTGTCCATGTGGTAACAAGTTCTGGGCTTACAAACTTGTACATGAAGGTATTTAGTGTTGGTTGTAATTAGTATGTGTTTGTGACATTCAAGTCACATGTTGAGATGACAAACTGTTGTCAGAATATCAGTGATTGTCAAACATCATTGTAGAATCCTTATATTGACTTTTCAGAGTCTCAACATGTTTTCAGACATAAACCTATACACAAAATTTGGATGTAGGAAGGCATTACCATGAATATTTTATTCAATAAATATTTGTTCATTGAATCTCTACAAGCAACTAAGGCTCAAAACATTGAAGAATGTTTCTTGCCTAAGGTTTTAATATGAGCACAGATTTGCAGTTTCAAGTTTTATACGCTATTGATTAGATCAATAGTGGTACTGTCTAGAATGAGATCCGATAAATGCTTGTGAAGTCATGGTGATATTACAATTCTTAGAACTTTTGACATTTTCATGACCATGGTTTCCTTGTTTCAGGAAAAATTCATTTTTCTTATATTAAATAATTTCAAAATACCTGCCTCGGATTTCAAGTTCTTGTTTTTCTAGTCAAATTAAATCTTAATTCATTCTTTAAGGAGCACAGACTTTTACCAATTTTTAATATGTTTTAAATAAAAATATAATTACATCCCTTTGCTACTTTCAGCCCTTCTTTCCTTCTACCAGGTTCCCCCAAGTCTGCTACTCCAATTCTTTCATTATTTCCCTGATAGCCTTTTCCAATAGTATTACCATTATACATGTACATGTATGCAGATATACTGATAAATGCTGATGCTTTTATGTGTATAGGGATGACCACTTTGTATCAAATAGCTATTAGTGGGATCCATTGTTGGGAGAGGCTAACTCTTCTTCATTGAATTGACAATAGTTGCTCATCCAGGCATGTGACCCCATGAGATTTTTTTCCCCCTTTAGTGTTAGCATATCTGTTAATATTGCTATTATTCAAATCTTGGTTATGCAGTCATTTCTATGAGAGATTGTTTCACAGTAGACTTCCTGAACACAAATGCAAAAATTCTCAATAAAATATGAACAAACAGAATGAAAGCACATATCAAGAAGATCATCCATCCTGATCAACTTGACTTTATCCCAGAAGTGCATGGTTGGTTCAACATACACAATAAATCATATGAATTGACTTAAAATTAACTTGTCATCTCAATAGATTCATTTAAAGTCTTTGATAAAAATCCAACCTGCTTTCATGATAAAAGTCCTAGAAAGAGATTGGAGGGAATATATCTCAACATAGCAAAGTCTGTATGACATAACCACAGTCAAGATTTTCCTGATTGGCTAAATAACTTGAAGCAGTCTCATAAAATCAAGAAAAAGATAGCTGTTTATAACCTCCACTACTTCTCAAAATAGTTCTGAAAGCACTGGATGGAGTAAGACAGTAAAAGAAGTAAATTAAGGAGATACTATAGAAAAAGAAGTCAAATTACCCCCATTGTCAGACATCATGGTATTTTCACAAGAGATTAAAAAATTCTATTCACAAAGCTTCTAGAAACAATCAACAATTTTAGCAAGTTGACAGGGCACAAAATTAACATACAAAACCCAGTAGCCTTTCTGCATGAACAACAAATACACCAACAAAAAGATTATAGGAACTTTCATTTATCAGATCACCAAAACCAATAAGCTATTTTGGAATAAAACTAACAAAGGAGGTGAAAGACTTCTATAGTAAAATCTTCTAAGGAAATCTAAAGGAAGAGGTTGAGGAACGTCCTGGTTCTCTCCATTACTCTCTTCTTTTTCATTAATCTCTCCTAACCAGAATCTCCTTTTCTTCCCCTCTGCCCAGTACCTCCCCTATCCCCCTTCTCCCCCGACCCGCAATACACTATGACTCCTTTCCCTTTGGTAAGAAGCAAGCTTCTATCCTGGTTCTCTTTAAGTACTGAAAGTTTATTTGATCATACTGCAACAAAATTAGTCACTTTATTTCTTCCTTATTTTAACATAACTGACAAGGTTTGGGATGTAAACCATGATGGCCTCAAACTTGTCATCCTCATGTCTCAGCCTTTTGAATATTGGGATTGCATGAGTGAGCCTTGATGCCAAGATCATGTTTTATGAAGTCAGGCACTATTACTAGGCTTTCTTATTTACAAAATAGGTAATGAATTCAAAGTAGCAAAATATTTGAGGATGTAGCTATGGAATTAAAGTCTCTATGTTCCAATCCTGGGTCTACTATAAACAAATAATTTTGAATGAACACATAACCTTTTTAAACTTCTATTCCTTCACCTCTAAAACAAGAAATAATAACAATAGTTGAGTTTTGGTGGATGGATAAATATGATAATCATCATAAACTTATAAAAATGAGAATTGGGATGAATCAATATGGGTTACATATTCTTGTTCTGTTGCATGGAGGTTGCTTGTTGGTTCCTGGCTGCTTAGCCCCTGAAATAATCACACAGAGACTGTATTAATTAAATCACTGTTTAGACCATTAGCTCTAGCTTCATATTGTCTAACTTTTAATATTAATTTAACCCATTTCTATTAATCTGTGTATGGCCACGTGCCTATGACTTACTGGCTAAAGTTTTGGTGTCTGTCTCCTGCAGGACTACATGGTATATCTCTGACTCCGCCATTTTTCTCCCAGCATACACCATAGCTTTTCCAGCCTAGTTACGTTCTGCTCTTGGCAGAGGCTCAAAGCAGTTCTTTATTTATTAATAATAAAAGCAACACATAGACAGAAAGACCTCCATTACCATTTCTCAAAGAAATAATGTATCTTTTTCCACATGCTTGTTGTTCCTCCTGGATTACCCTTTAGGTGCTGGACTTAGACTTGATTTCCCTTCCAATGAACACATTGTAAAGTAAGGTTATACCTGACAACATGATCACAGATCAATTATTGAAATGCAATTTTCTCTCAGTGTAAAGAGCTACTTTAAGTGGACCCATCTCTTTTGGCTCTTCATTCAACCTTTGCCTAAATAGAAAATGTTAACCAGTATCACTGTTCAACAAATATCTATACTAAGTGATAATAATATAATAATCAATAGTGACAATTTGGCCATTTAATTCCAAACAAAACAAATATTTTTAGCTATAGATAGCTATTAAATCCTTACTTTCTCTAAAAGGTTTAGAGACATGCCTCTGAAAATGAAATAACAATAATTCATAATTTTACATGTGTGACTTGTCATGGGTTATCAAGCCTTAAATTTGATTTATTATTTTTCTTGTAGCTTCACTCACAGTAAAGATTGCACCAATTTTTAATGCTGTCCTTCTACCAAAATGGGACATACACCATAGTTCAGTGTTGACTTTTGTCAGTTAACAAGCATCCTTTAAACATATCTTTGAGAATAGACTCTGAACAGCCAATGGGCAGATTTTACTTCCAACTGGGAGTCTTGTTAATCTTCAAAGCTGCACTAAAGGATCAGAACAACACATACACACAGTTCTTGATAGTACAACCTAACCCCTCCATGGCCTGCTCCACATTTGAGAACCAGTAAACATTATCTTGTCATATTCTGAGGGGTTAGTAGATTAATTTATGGATAATAATAATAAGTAAATCATATTTACCAATAAATTAGTGTCTTCAATTACCATTTTGCTACCCATGGTCAACTACAGTAAAGATATTCCTACTTGGCTTGATTTTTTTGAAGGAAACTGTATTCACATAATGGGTACCATTATTATTATTTTTTATTATTGAAAATGGATTTTTTCTGCTTGCCATATATTTTGACTATGGTTTCCTCTTTCCCTACTCTTCCCAGTTCCTTCCCACCTATCCTCTTATCTGGATCAATTCCCATTCTGTCTCTTACGAGAAAACATAATAATACAATAATAATAATGCAATAACATAACTAAAAAATAAACAACTCAGATTATGACAAACAAAAAAATTAGATAAAGAACCAAAGCAAAACAACAAGAAATGGATATAGATGCAGAAATCTATATATTCACACACACAGGAATACTATAAAAATCCCAAAACAGAAACCATAATGAATATGCAAAGGACCTGTAAGTTAAAAAAAAATCCCCAACTTAACAAATGAGACAAAAAAAACTACAAAGATGCTGTTGAATTAATTTTGTGTTGATAACTTACTGGGCTTGGGGAATAAACTTATTTCCCCAGTGAGACTCCCTAAGAGAAAAAAACTATTTTCTTTTCCAGTTGCAAGTTGTTATCAATTTGAGATATCCTCCTAGTTAGGGATGAGGGCATGTGTCTATTTATCCTCTCAACTCTAGGACTCCATTTAATTCACACATGTGTAGTCCCTGCCTTGGTCTCTGTGAATTCATGTGTGCACTAGTTCTGTGGTATCTAGAGGGCCCCGATTCCTTGGTGCTGTCCATCACCTCTGGCTCTTACACTCTTTCCACTTCATTCAGAGAGTTATCTCCCTGAATCCTGATGGGAGGGATCTAATGAAAATATCTTTTTTTGTGGTTGAGTCTTCCAAACTCTCTCCCTCTGCACATTGTCTGGATGTGTTTCCATCTGCTGAAGGAGGAACCTTCTCTGATGAAGGCTGAGCAAGAAACAGATCAATGACTGTTACAAAATGTCATTAGGAGTAATTTTCTTGCCCTGTATTTCTTCCCTTAGCAGAAGAGTGGTATTTGGTTTTCTCTTAGCTCTCTGGTTATCTAGTGTCAGGTTGTTGACCACACAAGCAGTGTCAGCTATGGGTTTTATCTCATGGAGTTGGCCTTAATTCAAATCAATTATAGGTTAGTTACTTCCACAAGCTTTGAGCCACACTATTGCACCAGTATATCACAAATGTAGGTCTCTCTTGTAGATCTCTCTTGTAGATGGGTCTGTACCTGGGTTGACATTTACGTTTCTACTTTGGTAGCATGTAGAGTGCCTTCCTGTGTCATGAATACATGTCTGTAGGGGTGAAGTGCATTATACTCTCAGAATTGTTCTTATTAACCACTCATTGCTGTTAATCTATTTCTAGAGCTAATTTATAGACTGAACTTCATCACTGGTATTTATGTGTACGATAGACATAGCCATAGTTTATTCATCTCATGGTTTTGGTATCCTTGGTGATCTTAGAACATATTCCTGGTGGGTAAGTACTTTATTCCGCAGTCATAGTGATAGAAATGTGTGCACTCTAAGTTTGTTCGTAAACTCTAAGCTTTCTGTGTGGTTGAGAAAGATCACTCCACACCAGTAATAAGAGATCTACTCAAAATGGCCTTCCACTCTTCAGCTAATTCTAGAGAGAGACATTTCCTTACTCTGAATGATGAGTACTTCACCTCACAGGAAGGTGGTGACTTACAGGTGCCATCTTTGTCTTCCAAAATTCATGTTTTAACTCCAGTTTCTTAGGTGTGAGGTATATACAAACAAAAGACAGAATTGTTTATGTTCTGGAGGTGAGTCCTTGTTTGCTACTCTTCAGCGTAGGTGTACATATGCTGCTGAAATTACGGTCTAGTGAGAGGAAATTGCAAAGTGATGAGATATTCTGTATCATCTTATTTTCTAGAAATAGAAAATTGAGGCACTTAAATTGCAGATGCTGTGCTACGAATACTTCACATTTACTGGAATTGTTATTCTCTTTTAAATTTTTATTTATTTATTTATTTTTGCATCTAATTGACCAGCAGGAGGGAATGGTGTAATACTTATACCTAAAACAGCCCTATTGTGATCAGCCTTTAGTCTAGTTGATGGATCTAATGATCCACATGGCATCTACTGGCATAACTGAATAGCTAGCACCCTTCTTGCTTCACTCCTACCTCATTCAAGATCAACTCTCCTGGTTGACTTTAAGCCAAGGGTTTTCTGCATCTTGGGATATACCTCACTCTTGACACCTGTTCACCATAATAGTGACAGCTGCAGCCCCATTCTCCTGCAGTGCAAAGCTACCTGTGGTCTCCTACAAGATCCTTCCCCTTCTGTCTCCACCTTGAGGTAAATTTTGAGGGAGCTTGGTACTAGGATTGAGAGTCAAGTTGTAAAGGTCCATAAAATCTTTAGGGAGTTTTCGTCTTCAGATATCTAAGGACGCAGGGCAAGGATTGACTAAGTACTTTGATGGATTCTTTGACAGTATCCTAGAGCGTCCAAACAGTGCTGAAAATCAGTCTAGAAAAAATACTGTGTTGGGGCTGGAGAGATGGCTCAGAGGTTAAGAGCATTGCCTGCTCTTCCAAAGGTTCTGAGTTCAATTCCCAGCAACCACATGGTGGCTCACAACCATCTTTAATGGGGTCTGGTGCCCTAATACACACAGAGAGAATATTGTATACATAATAAATTAATATTTAAAAAAAAAAAAAAAGAAAAAATACTGTGTAGTTATTTTCTAATCATTTAGAAATCATGCTATGTCCTGGGGAGGTTATAATATACATATAAATCTATTTATCCTCCAAGGAAACAGAGGTCTAGGAGAGAACAATGACAAGAACTTGAAATTTTGTTTGGAACCCTGACATCATGAATTCAGACAATATCTGGATGACTTCACTTTGGGAGGCCACAGCATCATGAATATATAAATAAAGAAGAACACATTTTACCACACAGAGCATCTATCATTTTATACTTCTTATGCTATTCCTTAAAACTTATCAAAATGTAGTCAGGTGAATTTATATAATGAAAAATTTATAATACTTATTTTAGGTTAAATAGAGAACACCAAACTATATATACTAGATAATATTATTATCAGTTGATAAGATCACACATATATAGAATTACTTTAGTTTTAGATATAAAAGGCAATCTATGCAATGGAAACTACAGTCCAAACAACATTAATATAAAATGCTAAATTCATAAAATAGTAAATAAGCCATTTGAGAAAGCATTGCATCCAGTAGAATGCACAATTTTATTCCTTGCCAGAGGAAAGCCTCTAATGTTGATTCCTCTTTGTATCACCCTGCAAAGTGAAAAATGCTCATAGAAAGTCTTGCATGTTTAATAGGGACTCTCCCATGTGCATTATTTTAAGACTTTGCACAGTAATGAGCTTCGATAACTTCAGCTTTGACTTTAAAAATCACTAGCATTTAAACTGCAGCCCCATGACTAAAGGCTGGACTACTTCATACATTATATTCATGTCTTAGTACCAGATAAATAGCCTGTCATCTCAAGAATATTTGCATAAATATTGAATGCATAATGAGTGCTTAAATCCACAAAAGGGGTATTTTGTGAGAAACCTACGTGTGACATAATGCTACCTGAGTGGAAAAGATCAAAATGTTCTCTTGACAGAATCTGCAACATTTCTCAATATGCTAGGTGTTCATTTCCTTTGCTATCAACAGCTTTGAGAGCAGTTGTTAAAAAAACATTTAATCTCTTTTAAACTGCAGCTCCTCAAGGCTGATGTGATCACTAAACCAAAGATTTTCTAATTTACAGATTTAGTTAGCAGATGCAGTTAACACTCTGCTTACAACATTAACAGGCACAGATACCTAATTTTAATTTCTTCCTTAAAAGATTATAGGAGGATGCTTCTGGCAAGAATAATTTTCATATTAACACAACGGCAATTCAAAATGAGAAACTTTAACTTAGATGTGCTAAAACTCCAGGGAAAACACACTATGAGGAGAATATGGCTTAATACCCTTTAAGCAGAGATAACACAATTTCCTCATTCTTCCAATAGGTTGAGAATTACCTAAATATGTAAGCAATATTAACAAAATTTGCTTGCATGTTATGAAGGTATATATATATATATATAAAGTTATTTTTCTTATTTTAAATTGTGTGCATATTTGTGTGTCTATGTTTTGTGTGTATTTGTAAATGCTGGAACTGAAGTTACAGGCAGTTGCAAGTTCCCCAACATGGGTGCAGGGAACTGAATTGGGTCCTTTGCAAGAGCAGTATGTACCTCTAACTTCTGAGTCTTCTCTTCAGCTTTTAGATATTTTTGTTTCTTGATTGTTTTCTTTAAAAAAGTATTAACAGCAAGCTGTTATTAGGTAAAATAAAATCTGGACCATTTCTCTACCATTGAAATGGATTTAGTCAAATCACAGCTAGATTGTCTATGTGATGAACATAAAATTTGGGATAGTATGGGGGAAGTAGATTTTTTTATATAAATAAAAGAAATACAACATTAAGTTTGACTCTTCACTGTCTGCATTATGATTCCATTTTGTGTCACCGTTCCTTTTTAGAGTAAAACAGTGGCCTTGGTCATTCCAAATGCTATTAAGTTTCTGCTCATTGAAGAGTAGTTGCTTCTGTCTATTGGGATCAGACTGTTTAGGCTTGCCACATCATTGTACAAGTAAGCTGCAAATTATTATCTTGACATCATTCAGTGCTGATCCATGGAAGATGCTTGGATCACCTCTTCGTGACTTATCCCTTAATGAGAGAAATTCCAAGATGGTGGACTCATTTTATTTATCTCCCTTAAAAAACAACCCTGGAACTTTTTATGTCTGATAGATTCACCCCTCAGGTCTTCAATTATATCTCTATCCTGTTTTACATTTGCAGTTTTGACATGAACTTCTTCTTTTGTGTCAGATCTAATGCACCTAACATTTCCATTTAGATGCTCCAATGACATCTCAAACTTCTAAATAATGTCCACTCATTTACTTCAATACAGAGCCATTATTCCGGTTGCCCAAAACTTAACATCTGAAACCATTCCTGAAATCTCGCCCTCCTATGCATACCACTGCCCATCGAACACATTCCAAATGTTCCTAGTAATTAAGCGGTGATAACTACCCCCAGACAACAGGCCCAGGCTGAGAGACATAGCACTGGACTATGGCAATACCCTTCCCTGTTCCTTGCAGTTTTCTGTGCATCTCTAACAATCTATCATTTGCTTCTTTTCGAGGCCATACTAATCTCTTCTGTGTCACTCCAATCTTAGCAGTTTTGCTGCAGAACTGAGCACTCTCTTTGTCGGTCAACAGGCAGGAGATTCATTTAAAAATATACAGTTAGTTCATTTCCAGCTCACTCTCAGGAGAAGCAAGTGCGGCTTACAAGCTCTGTGCCCTTTGTTTTGTTCCCTCTCATTCTCACTTCCACCTGCTCTTGTTCATCTTAGTCCAACAACCAATCTCTTTACCTCTTTTTGCACATGCATGAAGGAACATTTTTCTGCCTTAGGCAATTCAACTTCTTCTTCTTTTTTTTAACAAAACCTTTTACTGGCTTGTAGTTCTACAGAAAAGTTTCTTTAAGCCTTTCTGGAGATGACATCTTAGCCAAGAGTACTTCCATGAGGCCTGTATCACTTTCATACATATCCTGCAGAATTCTCTATATCCATCCTTCCTTTTCATTTTTATCCCTTGGAGGAATGCAAGTCCCTGGATTCCATGAAAGTCCTTGTTTCGCCGTGTCTTCATTTTCACATAGGAACAGTGAAACTCTGACACAGAGTACGAACATAATAAAAATTTATTGAATTAATTCAGAAAAGCTGCAGGAAGTGTTGGCATGGAGAACATGGTAAATATGTATTTAATGATGAAAGCCTCCTGGGCGAATATACACAAAAATGAGAACACTCATGTGGCAGCTGTACTAGCTCAACTTAAGGAATACATTCCTTGTGCGGCTGGAAGAATTCCTGGGAACATTAGGGAAAGAATGTCTTCCCCTAGGGATAGAGCTAGCTCTGCTTTCATTAAAGTTTTATTTATGACTGAAATGTGCCAAGGGAAATAACATTCTTGGTCCATTCAATTACAAATTGAATATACCCTCAAATTTTGATTTAGATGGTGAAGCCATCATTAAGAGTATTAGTTTCCTTCAAGCTTTCTACACTATTTATATTCTCACTGGCTATATCCAGAATCTATAACCCAAATTCTCTGTAATGTTTCTTGAGTGAATGAATGGCTTAGTGAATATGCAAATAAGTGATAGCAAGCATCTTATAATGGGATTTCATCAGAGATTTCTTATAAGGACATTTACAGTTGTCTTGACAGCATCACAATCAGTTTGCTTCTGTATATGGTAATGCATATAGTAATGCAGATGCTCCTGTATATGGTAGTGTAAAAGTTCCCCTGCTCCGAGGGCTTCGGAATACCTTTACTGATTCCCAGATCGTGCAACGCTCCTACTATTTTGTCCACTAAGTATTAGGTATTCTCTAGAACACTGGGACTCTTGGAAAAATTGTTTGACCTTTGCACCTTTAATTTTCTGTTCACTGCTTTCAACTCATAACAGACTGAAAATCTCTGTCTAAATAATTCTAAGTTTTAACTTACTTTGAATAATGTGTAAATTGTTTGAATTTTGTTTCCATGTTTGTAAATTTACTGGAATCGGTGTTTCTTAGATTAAAAATGCTGCTCCACTTTCTCAAAGACATTAATTAATAGAATAAGCTTTGACATTTTTACATGAAATTGTGTTGCCTTACTAATGTGATTCTCTTTATTTACTTAGATTACTTATATCTAGGTGAACTAATGTCTTACTCTTGGCTTATGTGAGCAAATTTGATGGCAACAGAAATAATTTTACTTTTGTGAATACATTATTTTCTCATCAACCTAAAATAAATTAGTAGTTTTAATATTATGCAATGCACATGCCTTTATATATATTATAATTAATATAATTTAGATGTAAATCATTGTACATTATAAATGTGTTAAATAGTTCTTCCATGAAAACCTTGCTTAAACTATTTGAGACTTTGTCATCAGCTTCCACTTTGAAATTGGAATATGGACTAAACAATTCACATTAATTCTCTAGGATTGGTAGTTAGGTAGCTTAGAAACCTGACTGTTGGAAGGATATTGGCAAAAGTATGTCAATACAAACTGCTCATTCCATTTACTGTTAATTGTGTGTATATGATTTCAGGACTGAGAACTTGATATTGGATAACCAATTTGGCGGTTTATCCCAGGGGAAGACTGTTTCTTCCACTCTTAACATTTCTTAGTTGCCTGTAGTTATTTTGGGGATCTGTCTTTCTCTTCTTTATTTCCATGACAAGGACAAATGACAACATTTAAGGGTTTGTGGAACTGGTGAATTCAATCTCCAGTCTCACCTAGGATGCTATGATACAAAGTGCTTACTTGAAGTCATATTGCAATATAATAGCTTTCTGGTGCTTGATGAAAACTGCCATGTCTACGAATGGGAGTGTGTTAGCCAAATGTAGATAAAATATCTGATGAATTTAAAGGGACTGAGATTGTGCAGAACATAACGCAACCAAGGAAGAGTAGAGAGATCATGTGAAAACAGGTGTGAGCTTTACAGCGATCTCTTTCGTTAGCACAATATATGTATTTCAAAGCCTATTTATGTCAGTCTCCCTTGAACTTCCAAACAGCATTAAGATCTGTGTAGGGTAAAAGCTACAATCTTTCTTTGGAAATAAGAAGAAAGTCTTATAGTGATTTGCCCAAGCCATATAATTATTCAGATTTCAGTGTTGAATGAAATTGTCTTAATATGAATATACAGAATGCTGTAACATTATATTTCGAATAAATTCAACCTTTTTTGGCTTTTTAAAATTGAAAATAGATTCTTCTCTTATTGAATACTCCCCAAACACAGTTTATCTTCCCTCCACCCCTCCTTGATCCTCACCACCACACTCTTCCCAGATCTACTACCTCTCCATTATTTCTTCAGAAAAGAGCAGCCTTCCAAGGAACAACAGCCAAATAGACACAACAAGAGAAGACAAAAGCCCTCATATTGAGGCTAGACAAAGCAACTCATTAGGAGAAAGAGTCTTAAGAACAGGCAGAAGAGCCAGAGATACATCTGCTACCACTGTTAGGAGTCCCACAAAGACATCAAGCTAACAGCCATATCATAGACCCGTGCAGGTCCCATGCTTGCCACTTGAGACTCTGTGAGCCCATGTGATTCAGTGGGCCTTGTTCTCCTGATGTCCTCCAACCTTCCTGGCTTTACATTCTTTCATTCCTCTCTTCCTTGCGTTCACTGATCCCTGAGGGGAGGGACCTAATAAAGACCTCCAATTTAGACTCTCTCTCTCCACCCACACCCATCTGCTACTGGAGGAAGCTTCACAAGTGAATACTTGTAGTAATGTAGGGTATGGAGACTTAACTGTCCATTTGTATCCAGGCAAAGCTTCCAGTGGTGGGTTACATTTGCTTGAGCTGTTTGGCCAAGGAGGTCCCACAGCGGTCATTAAAAAACCCAGGCTGAAGCTAGGAGAGAAGATTGCCCTCCAAAACTGACAGTGGGACCCCATTGTTCAGGACAACCTCCCCACAGCTCACGGAATGTAACGAGTTCAAGTTGGCATGAACCTTTACTTTTATGGATTGTTGGAACAACTCAAAGGCTTACTGAACACTTTAAAAAGGCCATGTTTTCTGTGGTACAGTCTACAGTATAATGATCAAGGACAGTGTGCTGTCAAAATAAACATTTTCTTGAGCTTTTTATTGCATAGTTTGTATTAATTGTTTATCTAGAATACCAAGTTGTTCTTACAGTTCCGTTTTCTACATAGAAGCAGAAGTAGATCAGAAAAAAAACTATTTATACATCAATACAATAGTACAGAAAAATAATCAAATATTCCTGTGATCCACACATTCTCAATAGTGGTCTTAATTTTAAAACAAAAGCTGTTAGAACCAGACAGTGTTAATGAACATAAATTCTTACATAAGCTCGAGGAGGGAGAGGCCTAATGTATCTGGTCAGTTTCAAGGACTTCTTTTTCTGTTTTTAAAGCAGTTTCTAAGTTGTTTAAAACCCAGTTTAAGGGGATGTCCTATATGATATTGCTGCACAACTGGGAATAAATTACAAGTGTGTGTGTGTGTGTGTGTGTGTGTGTGTGTGCTTGTGTTCCACAGCACAGGTGTGTAGGTCATAGGACAACATTATGGAGTGGAATCCCTTTCACCACCTTTAGGTCAGTTCCATCAGTCAAATTCAAGTAGCTAGGCTTAAGCAACAAGCTTCATTATCTGCCGAGCCATCTCCCTGGCCCCAAAATAAGACACTTTAAACTACTTTTATAAAATAAGAGACAGTATGATTTTAAACATGTTGGTGAAAAACCTATGAATGGACAATGGTATGTCTAATTTCTGTTATTTTGTAATCTAAAACAAGAACTTCAGATCATCCAAGCTGTTCAGAAGAATTGTTGACCAGCTGCCTGAAAGAGACAGTTTCCATCCAACTAAGCTTTCTGGCAGTTGGAGAGTGAGCTCCAGGGTTCCATCTGTTATGAGCTGTCATTCATCCAGGAATGCACCTGCCTTTGAGTCGTTCTTGCTTTAGTAAGTAAACTCTCAACCATACATAAAAGTAACCCCAATAAGTTTATTGACTCACTAAGCTGGACTTTGGTGATATATTTGACTTGGTCTGTTGTTAGTTCCCTGTGTACAATAAGAAATGTTTGTTCATTTTTCTCCAGGAATAATCACACACACACACACACAACGAGAGAGAGAGAGAGAGAGAGAGAGAGAGAGAGAGAGAGAGAGAGAGAGAGAGAGAGAGAGAAAATGATAAGATTCGGTTTTCAAAATCCATACCAGGAAAGATTCTACTACTTTTCAAGTTTCTTATGTTTTTGTTTGTCATACCTGCAGTCCCTCTAACTTTCTCATAAGAAAGCTATTCTCACACGTTTTCAATTACATTTCACAGTTCAAAAGATGGGCTCTGTTTCTGAAGCATGGTCTTTTGAGTTTCTCTGATTTCCATTTAGTCTTCTCCACGTGAAATAATTTCTTTTCCTACATACATAGCACAAACCAAAGGAGTGCCTTCTACCTGCAGATGAGTGCCACTCTCAGTCTTGACAAAAGAAACGCCCGTGTTCACAGAGCTGGGGCTGATCCATGACTCATTACTCGTAAGATTGCTGGGAGCAAGTGACTGTCAGTTGTTCAGCCCTAAGTCACCACTTCAGAGGCCATGAAAGAAGAGGAGTCAGAAAGAATGTAAGAGCAAAACGATGGCAGAGAATGCACTGAGTATCATGGCTGCTGTACTCATGAACTGACAGCAGCCATGGTTACCAGCACAAGATTGGGACTGCAAACATTCTATCATGGATGTTCCATGGACTCACCTGTCTCTGAGGAACTGCTAGCTGTTAACAGCTTCCAGAAGAGATGCAGCCAATGTGCATCCTTTGTATAGCCACTGGTACATTATTCCTGCCAGTTAGTGCAATGGCAATACATACGTGCACATGCAAACAGTCATGATTAAGCTCAATGTGCTATGTATACATTTAAAAAAGTAGAACTGGATTTCATGTATAAAATCATCAAAGAATTAACTAAAATATTTGAACAAAAGAACAATTACTTGCAGGATTTTGTAATAAAATGTGTTTCCACTTCCAGCTTAGAAAAGAGGGCCAGGAAATAAGTTGAATTAATTGCTAGTGTACATGGAACCCTAAAACCTACTTACGAAACTTACAGTGCATAGTCATGAGATTGTTACTTGACACTTGGATGAAAACTATTTCCTGATAGATGATGATACCGTTGCAAAGCTTGGATATAATCTAGAGATGCGAGAATGAAATGGTGATTGCCTACAATGTCTTCAATGAGATCACTGCAATTTTTTATTAATGGAAGTTGCTTTGCTAGTTCACTATTTATTCCTGACATCTACTTTGTTTCATTGGTTCTAAGGGATGGGAATCAATAAACCATTTGATCCTAGACACCACTTATGAGGGCTACTCAGTTAATTTTATAGAAGCTATTCATTAGATCTTAATGCCACACACTATGGGCCAAGTCCCATTCTATTTCCCTCCTAAATGAGTCACAGCATTGGAAACACTGAATTTAGATACTTTGAGATGTACATCAGTGAGTGAATTTCTCAGCTGTAAATTCATAGGTTTTTGCTCAAAAGTTGTGTTAGTTCTTTTTATAATAAAATCAAAACTGCTTTCCAAAAATATAATTGTTCCTCTACTACTCAGTGCTATATTATATTTGAACACTATTATTTGTTGTTGTCCATAACTAACAGACTGGATTTTTTTTATCTTTCCATCCATCGGTTGCCAATACTTTCATTCATTTTGTGTCTAACTGCAATTTTATTAGGTGTGAAAACAATGACACCATATGTGGCTTATCTCACTATAAAATAGAAACGGTAAAGTGTGTGGCTACCTGGAAAGACTGGGGGTGCTAAGTTTAGGGAAACTAAAATCCACTAGTGCACATTCTTGGTTGGAGAATTAAGACCAAATTTATTTAGAGGTGTAATACCTATTGATACTTCATTTTCTTGGGGGAAAGTTAGCTTCTGATTTAACTTTGATAGCAGAGGCAGGGGATATGTACAGATTCCTCACACGTGGTGTCAATGTAACTGCAGAAACTGACTAAATACTGGGAAGAAGCTAAGGGGAAGGCCTCCTTGAACAATACGTCTTCTACTGTTTGTCATCAACCAATTCACAAATGAATATCTAGTATAACTTCAATACAAAAATGCTTACTTCACAGACTCTGATTCAAAACTCTCTCTATATAGTTATTAACTAATTTTATAGTTCCGTGATTTGTGGCTATTTGCAAGGCCAGAGTTCTAGTTCTAGGTTCCTTAGGGAGTCATAGAATGGTCGAAATGAATCCATTAGGTCATTTCTGCAGCATGTGCTTGTAGCTTCTCTTTTGACCAAGGATGAACCAGTACTCTGAGTGGCCTTTAGTTCCTGCATATGTGTGCAAACCTCGGATGTTACTATATTTATATCTAGCAGACCCATCCAAGCAATAGTATTTGAACAATTAGCTTTTTATGTACAATTCTGCCCTATTGCTAATGTGCATTTTTTTTCACATCTGAGACCTAGATATTTAACCAGAATGATTTTTGACTTAGTCATCAGCACAGACAAGCCTGGAACTTGGAATCTTATTATCTCTCTCTCTTAAGTATCTTGTGTTATATCTGTAGTTCCAGGCCCAAGCCCATCAACATATTCTCTTACTTTTATTCTACCATAAAATTACCAACCATTCTTGTACTTTGATCCTGCTCCACTCCAGCTCAAATTCCGCTCTAGAATTGCCTGCCTTCTACATTGGCCTTCTACATCTTTCCAGCTCTTCAAGACCCACGTAGGATGACACAGCAAAGCACCTTCTGCTTAATGTCATCATCCCAAAATTAAAAAAGAGATTGTTTCCAAAGGAAGAGTTTGCAAATCCCCACCCAGTATGCAAGAAACTATAGGTTTGATCATTACTACTTATTAGAACCCTGCCAGTAAATTTACTATTTTATGCATGCATTTTTAAATTGTTTTTAAGCAAAAAGTATTATTGGGTACTTTGAGGAAAGTCTTAAGTGTGATAGGAACTTTGTTTTCACAGAAAGCATGGTCAGAGGAACCTGAAACATGGCAAAACTGCATTATGTCCCAATCTCTACCTAGATTTATTAAGAATTCTTACATTTATTGAAATAACATATGATACCCCATAGATAAATACTAGTTTTATTTTTAAAATAAAGTTAGACAACAGATAAAATAAAAATAAAGTAGAATCATATTAAAGTGACACAATCCTTAGCGATTATAGCTGGCAAAATCCTGTGTTAATCATAATAGATATTTTTGGACAACTTACTAATCAACAGCTGAAGGTTAAATAATCAAGGCAGAATGAAAGATCTCCAGAGAGGCATAAACAAACACTTCAGTGTGTGCTGCTGAAAGCAAAAACTATTGCAACTGCATGTAATAGCAATTAATATAGTGAAGGGCTATGAAAAATAATAATTGCTTTTTGCTGATTCTAAAGTACCCATTTGGTCTAGTCCTACACTGTGAAAGTGCCTTGCTTCCCATATTCACATTGGTCCTTCTATGTACTTATTAGCCTTTGCAGTGAACATTCAAGAAGTTACAAAACAAAAGAATTCAGTATTAGCCAAATGATGTGCATGTTAGGTAGGCCTCAAACTCTTGTTTCTTTGATGTTTAAATCTTTACATGACTTTACTCAATCTCAAATTTATGTCTGTATCATGTATGACCTTTCCTATTCAATGTGTTAAATTTCTCCCAAGAATTAAAAAGAGCTGCCTATCTTCATATCTACATTATGCTTCTACTGAATAACTTTGCTGCAAAGAATAATTTTTGAAAATAATAATTCTCGAAAGATAAATAATTTAACATGGAGGTTAGCAAAAGTTATCTAAACATAAAGGAAGAATGTTAAAAGTGTGTGCAGAGGTAGGGAATCCTGGGAATACACTGTATATGTTATCACAGATTATATCTAAAGGGAATGTGTGTATGCAGATGTGATTCTATGAGGCAATGAAGATTATATGGTTATGACATTAGTTTGAGAGTCCATTGATTTTGCTTTAAACTCCTGAATATAATAAATAGTTGGTATTATTTTACCAATTTTATTTGTTTATTTAATCACAGAAATTTTGAGTGGTATATTAAAATTTTATATATTTACATAATTTACCTAATCCTGCAAGGACAAATTATCTTTGAGTAAAAACTTCCATTTACTATTCCAATAGGGTTAAAAAAATAATTTTCTCATGTATTTTGATGTAGCATCAGGTTCTCTCTCTTAAAAAAAGAGCCCTAAAAAATGAAATATATTAGTGTTCATGCATTGTTGAACTTTGAAATTGATGTTTTAATAATTAAAGCATTCTGGTTGAGAGGTTTAACACATGTTTCTCTATTTTAAAGTAAACTCAGATATATTAGTTACCAGATGGTTAAAATCCAATATAACATGGTAATAAACCATTTGGCTAAGCAAGATTACTTATTTTTCAGTAAGTAGACTTTTCCTTTTGCTCATAATAAAGGACAATTTATACAGTGTACTGCCAGCCTTTCTATCTTATCTTGGCCAAGTCATAATGAATAAATTAAAAAATAAGCCTCTAAGAAACAAGGACATTTTCATTCAAATATATCCTTTCACTTTTTTAAATATATAGTTGAATGCCATTTTTTCTCAGAAGTGTGAAGGGTAGCTGGCTTCTTTCAAAGACTGAATGAGGAGGAGAGAACTCGCTCCCTGTGCTGCTCGACTGCCTTCATCTGTCAACAGCTGCAGTAAATGGAGACACTGAAATATGCTCCTTTCATCTTGTTTTCTTTTTGTGCTTACGGTGTTTTCCATTTTTTCTTTTTGTTCCCAGAATGCATTCTTCTATTATCAGCTGTCTACAGAATTTGAATTACTTGTACTTCCTGCAAACAAACTTACCTACTTTACTTAACATGGATATAATTTTATTCATATATATCTTGTCAAAATGAACAGATCTTTAACTGAAATATAAAGCTTAAGGACAAGACCTTTGTACTGCTAATTTTGCTTAATCCTTTTCAAAAGTTAAAACATTTCCTACACAATTCAGAATTTTTTTTGTACTATATCTGGGAGACTCTGGAATAAATAGGTAGGTACATTATCCCAATATCCCATAGCACTCTATGCTAATTACAGTGTGCAGATAGGTGCTAATATCTTAGGCAGATATGATTTAGTTATCAAGTTTTTGCCAGATAATCATGAGAACTTAACTTCTGATCCTCAGAATCCATGGGAAAGTCTGCAGTCCCAGTGAGGGAGAGAGAAGGGGAAGAGGGAAGAGAGGTAAGGGATCTGCTGGACAGTCAGGAAACAGCAAGCTCCAGTTCAGTCTTCAAAAGTGGGTGAAGAGTGATTGAGGGAGACCTCCAGCATTGGCTTCTGTTCTCCTTAGGCAATGCTTTAGTCACTATCCCACTGTCGTACACTAAGGTGCTTACTTGATGCGTGTCATCTCACCTATTTGGATTCAGACATTATGATCTAGTATAGTAATAACTTTTTGTTATCAGTGGGAAAACTTACCCTAGGTTTTAAGATCTGTTTTTCTAAATAACTTGGGATTGTACTGACTAAATTTTTCTTTTTCTCTTAAAGAAATGGGAAGTCATTTGTCTTAAATTTCATCAACTGAGTATTCTATGTGCATATAGTATACTCCCCTGCTGGGGGCCAGCCCTTCTGTGGCCAGGTCCCAGAGAGGAGATAAACAGTTGGTGAGGGAAGGATGAGCCAGACGTGATGGTTAAGAGAATCTCGCAGCCTGACTAACTAGCAGTTGGAATGCTTCTTTATTTAAAAAGAATTCAGTAAACAGAGATAGATACATGTTGTTCCAAAACATAGATGGTGGGGGACAATCCAAAACATAGATGGTGGGGGCCAATTCTGTATTCTGTCAATCATGTTTTAAATGAACGCTGATTGGCCAGGCAGGAAGTATAGGTGGGTCGACCGGACAGGAAGTAGAGGCAGGGCGATGAGACCAGCTGGGAAGAAGGAAGCTCTTCCAGAACTACTGTGCAGACAACCGAAGATGCAGGATGTGTTCCTGTTCCACTGAGAAAAGGTACCTAGCTATGTGGCTAACATAGATAAGAATCATGGATTAATATAAGTTACAAGAGCTAATAAGAAGCCTGAGCTAATGGGCCAATCAGTTTATAACCTAATGTAGACTCTCTGTGTGATTTTTCTTTGGGGCTTGCCAGCTGTGGGGTACCGGGTGGGACAAAAACCCCAACGAACAGGCCCCTCTTGTTACACATAGATCATCTCATTTTTGTTTTTAGACATGTGTTTAGCATTTCCCTTAAACAGCTAGGTTCATAAATTCAGTCATCATTTATAAACTGTGACAGAACAGAATTATCATTTACAATCATTTTCCCTCAAGTTTCATCATCATTGGTAATCAATTATCTTTTATAAACATTTTTACTCATCAACACCATAACCCAATTTTTAAGAATCTAGAGATATATGACAGCCTGCTCTCAGACTGATAGCTCTTGTGGCTTTCAAGGACATTAGGCAAAAAGAAAATCTCCATGCCAGCACACGCAGAAAGCCACATCCCAAGAAGTGTATTATTAACTCTTAATGGTCAGAGTGCCCAAGAAAAATCCATAGGCCATGGCTGCTTCAGTTATTATTCAATTTCTGCCACAATATAATGTTTTATATTTTATATCTTTAAAGAATTTGTCTATATGTCTAATCCTGGCATTCTTTTGTCCCTTGGTTATATGACATCATAGTGGTTCTGCATGAGCTAATTTTCTAAGAAAGGAAGGAGCTAATATCTCATTCTTTATTATCTTATCCCATACTTCTTGACCCATTCATTTTAGTTTCTGTGTGGGGCAGTAGTAACTTCAGTTAAACTAACTTTATCACACTGTCTATGCCACATAATTACCTGAGTGTATAGTGGGAAGACGCTTGCAGTCTGACCTGCAGCCAACTCCTCTAGCCCACCAAATCTTGTTCACATTTTTAAAGCTTAATTTGTTTTGATTATCTTCTTCCTGAGTTAGTACAGGGGCAGATGTTTCAAGAAAATCTCATAGCCTCATAAGTAGACCTCTGGCTTCTTAATGTGTACTGCAGACTCCAAGGCATAAGGAAGACTTTTAAGTAGATAAGGATGTCTCCTGAAAAACATGAGGGATGGAATGCTCAGAACTTTCCTGAGGGAGCTTGGAAGCAGTACTCCTGGGAGGAGGCGCAAATGATTCCTAAGAAAATTTCCATCAATTCAGTGTCCTTAAATTGTACAAATTTAAAGCCCTCCTCACGCAGAGATCAAAATCAAAAGTGTCACAGTGAATATCATGTGACTCAGCTTTGCTGAATCTTTGTCAAGCAGCTGTGCTGGCTTTATGACTTTTGCCATCTCCATCAGATATGGCTGCAGCTCTGGATATACAAGACTGAACAGGATAACCGCGATCGCTGCACGTATCATTCCCTGTGGACTCTAAATTACATTCTGAGACTAGATATTACAGATAGTAGGTGAGTGAAAGCAAGAAAGGCACTTTTAAGATTAAAAGCCTCAGTTACATGTTTTGTAGTTAGAATTCAGGTTTTTATATTGAGAAAACAGAAGCACTTAGCTTAGACTCTCATAACACAAAGTTTAAAGTATTATTTAAATGAAATTACTTTTTCTTACATCTGTAGTTATAACATCCTAAGGAATATTATGTTATTCGTGAGAAAACATGAATTTTAAAAGCAGGCTACGTACTTGCCCCAAGTAAGTGAATGAGCCTTGTGAATAAATAAACCACTTCCATATCTTTTTTCAAGAACAAATCCTTTTTAGCCTCTTTCCTATGGACACTCTGATAATATTTGTGGATAATACAAATATTTCCTTTATATTACAGCTTTCAAGTTCATAATGTGATACTTAGCTTTCAAAAGATTATAAGCCAAGAATAGTCAGGACAAAAAGTAAAATAAAATTAAGGCTTCCAGGCTGCAGAGCCAATACTCTGTAAGAGACCACATCATGGGGCTATATTCTTCTTGTTTAGTGTCTGTTGCCATTGTTACAAATTATGTTTCTCATTTCTAAATTATGTCTTGTGAATTTGCTCCCGCCAAGCATTGTGTTACATAGTGGTTGGTCTTCTGATGTTCTAAACACTGCACAAACTGTTGCTTCATCTCAGTTTGAAATGACAAAGCTACCGACCTCTAACACTTAGGTCTTGAAACTGCTTACGGACAACCGGCTTCTTAGAACATGCAGTTTCTCAGACAGAACAATCGATGCTGGTAAAGCAAAGGGTACACTTAGAGTTTCACTTTCTATTGTGTTAATGAGCCATTATCCGACACTTGCTGTGCAGAAGTTCCCAGCATTCCTGGGAATAAGAAAGGATTGCCAACTGCTAGACTTCTCCCTAAATTCTTGAATGTTGTATGTCAGGACATGAAATTGAGTTATTTTGTTTATGTGCTTTTTGAATTCATATGCTCTTCTATAACATGTTCCAACGTTGCTGAATAAAGTAAATTTTCACTATATTAAGCTGCCCCCTGGTGAGTCTCTCCTAGTTCAATATATCAAGCTATTTATGATGCAGTTAAAGACAATACACAACAAGAAAACAAAATAAGAGCTTACATTTTTCTAAAATAATTTATTATCTTTGCCTGTTAAACAATGCTAGTCTCGAAAATACACCAAATGTTAAAAGAACTTCAAATCTTTTATAATAAATAAGAGGGACTTTTTTTATTTTCATGGTGGCGGGTCCTTGGTGAATGCTACAGCTTCAGATCCACCCACCCAACTGGACTGATCCCTCCTACTGGAGTGGACCAGAGCAATCCCCCCAGACCAAGCAAGTGACCACTATCTACTACTAGTTGATCCACCTGGAGAGGAAGAGATGGGCAGGCGCCAATCCAAGAGTTCCTCTAACAACCTGAAAAGCAACATAAAAACA
>JAQHUG010000307.1:815888-869114 GCA_028555095.1 Dicrostonyx torquatus | reverse complement strand
ATAAATAAATAAATAAATAAGAGGGAATATAAATACAATAGCTGTCATTCATTTTAGTGACTCAATAAGCAACTGTGAAGAGACATAATTTAGGGCAGACCGGTCAATGTTATGTGCCATAGAGAGTTAATTTAAGACAGACAATTAGGAAAATGGTATGTATCACTGGGTGTTAATATGGCACACCTATTCTCAACAGACTGTTAGCTTTCTTAGAATAGTCATTGCATATATAATTAGATAGAAAGCATCATGCATGGAGACATAAAATTATGTTTACAGGAAAATCATGTTCCTTATGGCTGACTCACATTTTGATTCTGGTTTCAAGTAAAGAAAGTAATATAAGCTGGCTAGCGGCATCACAGCCAACACCTGGGGCATGCATTTATTACAGCTGCACCGGAAGGCCTCATGCTGTGACAGGCTAGCACTGAACTGCTACCTTGGATGCCATCCAGAAGATGGCAATCAGAAGAAGCACCATACTTCTCCTGCTTCATGTGTAACATGCTTCTGGGTCATAGCCTGAGAAACCTGGCATTACAGGTCATCTGTGAGCACAACTGGAATTCAACGCATAATTTCTGTCTATCTAATATGGCATTTTTATTATTTCTGAAGCTGGTATGGAGTAATTATGTGGTCACTGGGTAAAGATGTGCAATTTTTATAGTTATGGTTATAACTAGCAAGGATTAGTTTTGTGTGTATATACGGTTTTTCTTGGATAGCTCAAACAAACAAAGCAAAACCAAAACCACAATAATAAAAGCCCAAGGCAACAGAGTTTAGTTAAGAATAGAAAGGGTGGAGAATAAAGAAAGCTGTGTAAAACTAACAAGCAGGGAAGGGCTAAGAGATGATTTTACACTGTAGCATGGGAGATACTTAAGTGTGACCTGACTGATTAGTGCCAGATACATGATAACTGAACATACAGAAAAGCACATATGCAGACACACACGCCTCTTGCAGCACATCAATTGGAAACAAGGCTTTCTGTAATTTTTACCTTTGGGAAGCCAAATTAAATGAGATGCTAAGCAGATTCTACACTCCATTCAATTTTGTTCATTAAAATATTAATCGACCACTACAAAGGAAGATAGCATATCATTAATGGGTCCTAACATGTAGCTGCGGGAAAAGTTACCACTGTTCAAGTGTGGCTCTTTTTCTTTTAAGTATGTATTTTTAATTTTAATTATGAGTGTGCACGCATCTCTGTGTGAGTATAGGCACATTTCTGCTGAGGCCAGAAGATTGTGTCAGGTACCTTGGAGCTGGAAGTTGTGATTGTTTCACACCGGCTTCAAAACCCTAACTGTTAGATTTACAGTTTACTCGACGCTCAGCTCTTCTTGGTTCTGGTTACACCCTGTCTGCCTGATTTTCAAGCTATTTGAGGACAGCCATGTGCATCTACAACCGATCCTCAGGGGTTATTGCTATAAAACATGGCTCTACAGTGCTAGGTTACAGCCGCATGACATGGATATTCCGGACTAAGCTTGGGGTTTCTGAGACAGCAGCGAGAACTCTTAACCGGAGCCATCTGTGAAGCCTGCAAGCATGATTCTTCATGCAAAGTCAACGTTTAGGACTGAAGCACTTGTTCAAACTACTGGAAGATTTGAGGAGATGAGCCATTTCCGTCAGAATTCCAAGTAGCTTCATGACATCTCTTGAGATAATAAAAACTAAATGCTGTAGCACTATTGACACTTAGAATGGCATATACCACCTGTGCTCTAGTAACATTTCAGATGTAGTTTCCTGTTTTGTGTTTATAACAGCACTGTTAGCCTGTTTTAGAATTGCATTCCAGGTTTTTACTTGATGAAATTAATCCTCGGTGGGAGAAAACATTTTTCTCTTCACTGAGGTAGCAAAAAGTAGATGCATTTTAATACAGGGAATTTAATTATAGAATTATTTTAAGCCTATTAAATCCAATACACTAATTTCCTTATTTTACCAAAGATTTTCTTCTTCATGCCTTGCCCTGTGCTACACCTCAATGTCACAAAAAATAATTGCTGCTACTCTGATAGCCTCATCTAATTAAGAACAATTATCTTATCTGAGGGACATATCAAAATCACCACAAGCAACAGAGAAACAAGTTATTTGTAGCATGTAGCAATTGCCTGTGGCCAGCCATGCAGAGACCTGCTGTCACTGGTAGCATCTTGTGTACAGACCAAGGGCTCAGGAGCTGTTACTTCTAAGTAGTATTAGCACAATTCAGATTTCTCCAGATACAGACGCAACTTGGTAAGGTCACACACTACTGGCCATCTCCTCCTATAATGTGAATATTAAAGATTTGGAATCATAGTAATATGGATTATTCCCATGAAAGAGTTATCTATAACACATAAAATCTGCCATATAATTCAAGTCAGTGTTATCTTCCAAAGTGTTTTACATGATCTACAAATGTAAACTTATTAAGAAATAAATCAGATTATTACATAGAGGCATAGAATTGATATGAGAATTTGAAATCAATATTAAGGTCATAGATTGTCCTTGTTTTTAATTGTCTTTAGTATTATATAGAAAATATACACCTCTGTTTCTATTTTTGGTCTAGTTTTGAACCCCAAATTATTTTACATAGTTCATTGGAAATCTGGCCCTTATTGAAAATTAATTAATCTTTAGGAGTAGAACTGTCATCACTTAAATATCTTGTTAACTCTGAAAGCAAATCTAAGAAAAGACACTGGCATTTCTGTTGAAAACAAGCATGCTGTGTCTAAACAGATGAGTTGGAAGGAAAAGCAATTCTCTGGGTATATATGGATATCCTAATGCAGTGTATATCCTAAGGATCTCTAACCTACCCTCCTGCTAGAAGACTCAGGGAAGGAAGGGGGATGAATTTGACACTAGCGTCTGTGAAGCTCTCCAGTGAGAGTGATGGTTGCTTAGACTCCTTTACTTTTCTCAAATGAATGATGATGATGGGCTCTTGACATTTAAGGGTATATATATTCACAAATATCAAATATAATATGACAAAAAATATAATGTTAAATTTCACCTTCTTGTTAGTCTCAGTAAATACTCCCACATACTAAAGCCACAATCCTGACATTATTTCCATCATCTAACTGTTCAACTCTGAGTCATTAGCAATTTTAATGCCAAACTTAATGCCAGACAATGCACTTTATTTTCATGTCTGTTTCATGACCCACTTCAGATAATTACATCACCCATCTTCCCACATATTTAATCTTTTCTACTTTTTTTCCCACTAAGCCGTTATTTATGTAGCAGCAAAGAGAATTCTCCAACACCAACACATGGCCAACGATGAAGCTCCCTGGCAACAACCGTCCTTCAATGCAGTCCTTATCACACTGAATACAATCCAAAGGCAATGCAGTGTTTTCTAAGATCTCAAACGATTCATACTCTCTTTGCCTTGCTTCTTCTCCATTGGTCTTTGTAGTTTGTGGTTTTGCTTTTTGAATAACCCAGACACATTTGCTTGTACTGCTGAGCAGTATGTTGAGATTCCTCACTCTTCCCCTTAATTGAAATATCAACTCCTTGAAGAGAGAAGTCATCGCAATTGTGTAAGCTTTAAAGCATATTGTTCAATCATATTATGTGTTACATTTTGTCTTACTCAAGTGTTAAACTTGAGTCACCATCGGAAATCTGGAGATGTTATAGAGAACTTGTCTAGGGTCAGCAAAGCCCTAAATCTGACCTCTACCAATGTATATGCTCGTTCTCTCTCTCTTCTTCTTTTTCTCTCCCTTTCTCCCTCCACACCCACACTCTCTCACACACAATCACTCACACATATATCATTGTCAATATTTTATCAGTATGCATCATCAAATCTGGAAAACAATGAAGCTAAGACATTTGCTGAATGAGTACTATCATTTATTCTGTAAAATAGAGTAAAGGTGGAATGTTCACCTTGTTGCCATGTTCTGTCACCAGTTTCATATTTACAAAGAAAATTATACTACCATTTTTCCTAGCACTGTTTCTTAAACTCTGTAAAGTCAAAGGTGCTTTGCTAAGGATGACTCTCGAAATATTTTACAGTTACTGAGAACTATGTACATGCATATGTAATGTGTTCACTAGCATCTGAATTTAGCTATGATGACATCTTAGATATGGCTTGCCATTAGTCCTGAAAGTGCATTTGCTTCATTCACCTCACTGTAAAACCCAACCTGCCTGACTGATAGAAGACCAAATTCCATGAAGTAGAACACTCTCATGTTAAAGTCAAAGCAATCCTGTCACTTTAAGTGGTCATCACCCAAATAAACTGCTTTCAAGGCAAAGGTTTCTTGGGATTGGAAAGATAGTTTCTTTGCGGGGAAAACTCATAGTCTGACCTGCTTTCATATCACACCAGAAAACTACGCTGTTAGGAAACTCAAATGCCAAAGAAGCAGTTGTTCATTCTATTTATTCCTGTTTGCTCATACGCTGGTGCAGAGTAAAGTGGGTGATTTGTGGAATTCTAGCAAGCCAAGGAAAGATGAGTAAGTGACGAAGACAACCACTGGAGACAGCACAGACATCATCTTAGCTGTTGGGACATGGCTGTGCTTTAAGTCACTCCTACATGTGTCACTGAGGAAGAGTTTTTAGGATGCATCCCAGGAGAACAATTCATGTCAGCCTACATGAGAAGAAAGGACATGTTGCCTGGGACGGGAAAAGTCTCCGTATTTATTTTTAAAAGGAGCAATGCACTTGACATTTTCACTGATACTATCTTCCCAGGCAAACCCATTATACATTAGAATACCTTATAATCGCACATTTGGCCTTTAGAAATAGAGATTTCTATTTCTATTGGGATTTACAAGGTATCTGTCAGCCCAAAATTTGTTCATTAAAAATTGAGTACTTAGGTCCCATAATAAACAACCCATATCATTACTTTATTCTCTTACCAATGATTAAGGCCAGTGCTGCTTACAGATTTCTGCAGCAAAACAAAGAACTACAGATGATTCGGTGCAGAGCCACCATAGAATTGGATTCAGGATCTACAGTCTCATATTGTTACCATGCTTATCTTGTTGTATTATCTTGTTAAAAAATTCAGATTGCTATGACCTCTACCTTCTTTGCAGATGAAGTCTGGTTTAAATGACCTGTATGCTCTAAGAGTCTAGGAGAATTAAATTATTAGTCAATTAAATTATTAATATATGTGGTATGAAAAGTTCAGATGAAAACATTAAGCCTAGGACTTATCAACCTTTTCTATTCTGTTTTCCCTCAAGTCTATAATGATACATACATGTGTCTAGTAATTTCTCAGGAGCATTTTAGCATAAATTTATGCAAATAGCACAATTCACCCATCACCCCAAAAGTACCATTGTTCTTGCAAATAGACGTGATAATCACAATTTTTAAACTTTACAAAAAATGAATTAAAAGCTCATGTGTCATACAGTTATCTTGTAGTATAGAACATTTCCTGGCGTACATTGGCATAGTAAAGGAAGCTTCAGGCCAAGGATCATTGCAGTTTAATTGGGTTTAGTTGGGGAGCATATACATATAAATAGGGAAGTGTATGTGTGTAAAACAAGGGTGTGTTGGGAAATAAAATCCAAAAGTCTGTTGGCAAAGAAATTCAGTGAAGCAGATGAGTCCCACAACTGCAAATAAAAAGAGTTGAGGCGGAGAGTTGCATAGATTTCATTAGAGCTGAAAGGGAGAGGAAGACAAGTTCAACAAAGCTAATAGTGATTCTCTTTTGTAATACAGTATGCCCACTCCCGGAGGACTGAGTGTGGAGTCTACACTTTCAAAATGACCTTCACAAACGTAAACATATGTTGTCAATGAATTGTTTATCTAGATATCACTTTACAGGCACAAATATGCAGACTCCAAAATCAGTAAAGGCACAGATTTTTTTTTACTTTTATTAAAGCAATATTTAGGATTAAGAACAAATATTACCTGATCTATCAATTGCAGGGACATGGAATTTGGAGTTTGACTTTGGTTCATGTCTTGTGATGGGGTAAGAAGATGGTATATAACAATTTTAACATTGAAAAGATATATAGAATATAATAATTCTACTCCCCAAAATGACAAGGAACCTCACGATGAAGATGAAGGACCTCTCTATACAGAGTTTCTGCTTCTATCAGGAATGACTTATATAATAGCATAATGGCGCAATAATTAAAGAGGCAGAAATTTGTTTGTTTTGTAAGAAACAAATGATGAATTATAGACTTATTTGATCCTTTAAATCACACCATTTTTTTCTTAAAGCTTCAGCTCTGCAGGTATCTATGATCAAGGAGACATGCCTAGGGAGAATTTGTGTTTACATTGCATGCTATTTTTCTGAATTATTACATAAGAGCTAATATAAAGACATACTAGAACAAAATGAAGATCCATTTAAAGATCTAGTTTGCTAGTGTACAGGGTACCAAATACCATTCTCAAACTCTGTGGTTGTCTCTACGCAATACTTAGATCCTAATAAATTCTATTCTACTAATAAGACATCTATTGGAACTACTTCTCTTTCACAAATTTAATTCATAAAATGATTCAATTAAACAGAGTCTAGGAATCACATACAACGTTTTCTAATTAATAAAAATTAAATTATCCTGACATCTTTCTTAAAATGCCTTAAATATAGCAAGGTGAGACCCTTGTAATTATAGCACTCATGAAATTATGAATATTCTTGGTAGAATAAAATTATCAGGGTTGATAATGAATGATCATATGTACACCGCAAGAAGGACCTCATTGTTTTGAGACTAAACTTCATGACTGAAATATATGTCTTACATAAGTTTGGTAGTAAACTATGGATATCTGTGTGTGTGTGCAGGGTATTCAATGTAGTATTATGAGAGGGACAAAGCATAATTATGCAAAATATAAGTTGAAAACATTTTTAAAAGGAACAGACATTTCTGACACAAAATATAGTAAGATGGATATAGTTGTTATTTGCCAGCATATTCCACAAATTACTTAGTACGTCATCAGAAGGATACCTGATGAGTTATTTCCTTAACTGCTGAATGCGTCTTAATGATTTTATGTAATGAAAAACACTATTGTACAAATAAAGAAATGGTGGTGAAAAGACAGCCATGCAACCAAAGTACCACATTAACTCACTATGTCATGAACTTGAAGTTTAATTGCGTTAGCACAGGGGATTTGAAAGACGAGTCAGAGTGTTCATTATTCAGAAATAGCTGCTTGTTGAAATTCAGCCCGAGTTGTTTACAAAAGCTTCATATACAAACTCCAGGGCAACTGAGCAATGATGCAAAGGTTGTTTGTTGTTCATTTGTAGCAAACAATTCACGAAGGGCATCTCTTGGAAAGACAGAGGAATTGGCTGGGGTCCTGTCAGGTGTGTTGGGAAAACTACAAGAATCAAGATTTTGAGTTTGTTTTCGATGAGGCACACTTAGGGGGTTGGGTAGGTGGGAATGCTTGTGCGTAAGTGACTTCCTGTGGCTGCAGAACATTTGACAGCACTGTTATTGCAGGGTAGAACCCATGGAGTCAAAACACCACGAAGCAAAACGTTCTTCCTTTGAAACATCCATTTCGTTTCAAGCTCTGTTGGGGGTTTCCAAAGAGTAGCTCAGGCAGAGTCATGTCACAGTTCCTGGGTACTGTAGCTTTGGATGATATTTTCAATATCATTACTACGAAGTCTTAAAAGGTCACTTTGTCAAACGATTCACCTTGGAAAATGTATTTTTCACTTTTTTGTAGGAAAAAATAAAGATTCTTGCTCATCTGTGTTCTTTGCACTCTATTCACATTTGAGAGAAAATGGAAATAACAAAAATAAAATTCTTTTTACACAGGCATCTTTGAGAGGTCAAGCTTTGCAACCTGAAGCATTGTTTCTTTCTAACATCACCAGTGCCACCAGGATTTTCTAGACACGGGCTAGAGTTTTAAAAGCAATCTTCTCTGCTTCCTGCTTTACACGTTTCACTCTAATTCTGACAACATTAAAAAAAATCACAAAAATTCACATAATCTACTCACATCCTAAGAGCAAAAATAGTTTATTTCTGGGATGATTCATACTCTCTGAGAATGAAGGGTAAATCACCAGTCTCTCCAGGCTAGTCTAGATTTAAGGGATGGATAACTAAAAATTACTTTCAAAAGTTCACGTTCATTACCAGAGCTTTCTTTGAGATTCATACCTAGAGATGCTAAGTAACAAGGAGGATCCAAGGTGGGACAAATGGATCTCCATCTCCCTGGGAAGAAGAAATAGAAGAGACTTTTGTGGGTGGAATAGGGATGATTATAGGGAAGAAAACAGAAGGGATAAGGCAAGGGGAGAGTGATGGAGAGAGTAATGGGAGAGACTATTGGAACTGGGGGTTGCATTTGGGGTGATGTGGAAACCTGTTCTAGTGACAACTCCTGGGATTCTATGAGGGTGATCCTAGCGAAGACTCCTAGGAAAGTGTGATCTGTAACCTGAACTGGCCACCTTCTGTAAACAGGAAAGGCTTCCAGTTGTGGGACAGGGATATCAACCCAGTCGCAAAACCTTTGACTTCAAGTTTGCCCTGCATGCAAGACGTGCTGGGGCAATGGTAGCACAGAAATTGGGAGAGTAGCAGACCAATGATTGGGTCAGCTTGAGACCCATGACTCGAGAGGGAGCCCAAGCCTGTCACTGCTTGCATGGCCAGGAACCAGAGGCTAGATAGCCCAGAGACCAAGGGTCCAATAAACATGACAGGCAAAAAAAAAAAGTCAGTGAAATGATTCCTAATGATATTCTGCTATATTCATAGATTGGTGCCCGGCTCAGTTATCATCAGAGAGGCTTCATTCAGCAACTGGTGAGAAGCAGATGGAGAGACCCACAGTCTCATTAGGTGGAGCTCAAAACCTCACAGAAAAAGGAAAAAAAAATGTAGGAGCCAGAAGAGATGAGAACACCACATGAACATTGGTCGGTCAGTGAAGTGACTAGAAGGACTCATACGGGCTCACAGACACTAAAGTGACAACCAGGGAGCCCGTGTGGGTCTGACATACATCCTCTGCATAAATGTTATGATTGTGTAGCTTGGTGATCTTGTGGGACCTCGTAACAGTGGGAGTAGAGGGTGTTTCTGTCTCTTTTGTTTTTAGGCCCCCTTTCTACCTACTTGGTTGCCTCGTCCAGTCTTGGACTTGACAGCACTTTCTGAATTCTAAGGGTTTGTTTCTGGTCTTATTATAACTTGTTTTGTGGTATTTTGTTGACTAATACTAATTGTGTAGCACAGGTATTCTGTGCTTATCTTGGGTCAGGTAATTGATTTGTTTCCTCCATGGCTTTGCCTTTTAAGTCCACTCAGAAGAGTAGCAACACAGGCATCTCATTTGAATCTATTTAGATTTTGCATTCTTCCCCACCCTAGAATCAGAACCTGCAATTGAGATAATACCCATTGGCTCATTTTCACATGAGCATCCAATGAGCAAGAATCCAGGACATTCTCTAGTAGCCCCTTCTTTTGGAATGGGAGTAGCAGAGCCAGTTTGTCAAGTTTTCAGTTTTTAAGTTAAAGAGAGGTATCTGGTTTCTAGACCTTTAAATGTGTTCACAACAGTTCCCTCATTCTCCACGCTGGGAGACCAGCATCAATTTCTTTTAATGGTAGAACTGTCATGATCCTCTCATCTCCTAAAGAGCCCTACCATGTAGGGTCCCATTTCCTCAGCATTGGCACCTTTGTGATCAATCAAGCTTCTAGCACAGAACCTTCTAGCGATACATTCATGTTACATCCAAGTCTGAAAACAAGAGAATCTATAGTATGAAACTCTTCATCAGAATGTTGGTCTTGCCACTTGTTTTTACTCCTATATTCTTTAGTGGTTTAGACTTTAACTCTTAATTTTCCATCTTTTAAAAGCTGTTTCATCTTTTTACTTTATATTCTAATTTTCTAATATGTTTATACACACAAACATATCTAACACAAATATCCCTTTCTCTCAATATGGGAGCTATAAAGGTCAATAAATATGTTCAACACGATTGTATAAAAGGAGATCACTAAATAAAGTCAATTGCACTTCTGTATGTAAGCAATAAATAGACTGAAGATAAAATAAATAAAACAATTATTTGTATAATAGCTTCAAAAATTAAATGTGTGGAAACAGTAGAATAAAGAAGCACAAGACTTGCACACTGCAAGCTCTAAGTCACTGAGGAAAATAACTTAGAGTTGAAAGTAAGTGGAATGTTACCCTGTGTTTGATTTGAAAGGCTGACTAATGTCAACCAGGGACAGTTACCCAAACCAATCTGCAGATTGGATGAACCTCAGTAGATTTCTTTGATGAAACTGACAAGAAGATCTTGATTGTTACAAATTTAAGAAACTCAAAAGCAATCTTGAAAATAAAAAACAAACTTTGCAATAACACCTTCCGAATTCCAAGGTTAACAAACCTACCATAACTGAGACAGTGCACCATTGGCTTACATTGACTCCTATCTAGATTATTGGAAAGAATTATAAATTCAGAAACTAACAGCCAAACTTAAAATCAATTCACTTGATGATGGTATTAAGATAAGTGATTTGGAAAGTATCTGTCTTTATCATACTTAGAGGGCAGTTAGAGTCATATGCAACACCAGAATGAAGTGGAATGAAATAGGTCTATGTGTTACATAAAATGCCTCATTATGAGCAAAACAATCTAATCCTAAAACTCATAAGAGAAAAATATCAACATCATTTTCTGTAATCTTAGATTAAGCAATAGTTTTGTAGAAACAACAGAAATGGAAGAAGCAACAGAAATCAATAGAGACAAAGAGACTTGGTCAAAATTTAAAAAATTATGTTACAGAGAGTACTTTGTAGGATATTTTTATCCTACATTTTCATTTGGATTCTGTAGAATATTTTATAATGTATAATATAGCACTAGGAACCCAATACAAAGTTATCAAAGTATTTGAATTGATGCTTTCTACAGAAGAAAGTGAAACACTATGAACAGTTTGCAAAAATATTTCACATTTCCTGCATAGTTAAATATTGAAATGCCAAGTGATTCATCGTTTTTATTCCTAGGAACTGTACACAATGGAAATAATTTACATTATTTAAAAATATTTACATATCTTGTACATGAATGCTAATAAAAATTCATCAGAAGAAGTCAAAGATGGGAGTAACTTAAAGTCTAATCAATAATGAATTGATAAAATACAATGCATACAATGGAATATTATAAAACAAAAGAGGGAACTATGTACTACTATATGTTAAAGTATAAGTAAACTTTGAAGGCATTTTCGCAGGAGAAAGATCGCAGATATAAAACAACACATATGTTAAGATTTCATTTATACAAAATTCCCAGAATCAGAATATTCATGAAAATAGAGGTTTTATAAAAAAAAAAGTTTAGTAGAGAACCACCACTAGGAGCAATATAGTTATTTGTTAGGGCAATAAAGACCATGTGGATTGAAATAATGATAACTGTCAAGGTTATGCAACAGTCTCCAGCTTTGCCAAATACAGCATGGGTAGACAGAATAAGGAAGGTAAGAACATATGCAAAAAAGATTTTGGTGATTTTTTGATACTAGCTTTTACAAGATATCCATTTTTTATTCTAAATATTCATTTCATCTGAGGGAATCAGCAGTGCAGTTACATAGTTGCATACTGCAGAGACAATCTGGCAGAATTTCTTGTAACAACTAAGGAACTAACACTCTACCTGCAACAGAGTTATAGTAGAATGATTAAGGTTATATACATGAGTGTTTTTCCTTTTATAGAACTTATACTTTATGTCTATGTGCCTATACATGACTATATGTCTAATATGATGTATTATTAAAAAACACTTTTCTTGTTTGGTACTTAGCACAGCACTGAAAAATAATGGTGTTTTCCACCTTTGCTACAAAAAATAAATAAAAATCACTGTGTTGAGTAGATTGTAGTATAGTTTCTATCAAAAACATAGAAACCTTTTATACTGATGCTTATAGCGAGCATAGAAAAGAATAGTATAGAGGGTCAAAATTGTTCAGGAGAGGTGGGGAAGAAATCAGAGCAAGGGATGCTTAGTTAGTGTGGGGCCGAGATCTGTACCTTAACTGCTAGCCTCTCACTCATTCCAGAATATCAAGTGTTTCTCAGTATATTATAAAGCATAATGTATACCAAACTCAGGGGTGGAATGCCAAACCAGTCTTTAACTATGAATATAGTCTATCTCTGGACATTATCTACCTGTTGCTCAGAAAAGTTGAAAGCCTGAATCAGGTTTAATCTAGGCTAGGGTTGCAGCATAGCTCTGACAATTCAGGATGTCTAGAAACACACACCTTAAAATGTACCTCCATCACAGACTGTTTCCCATGTTGAGAAAAGAGAAAAGACGCTTCCAAGTTTTTATTGTATTTGAACTTCATACAGTTCATGAAATAACAAGTTCTTTTATGATGTGGTGTTGTAAATGAAGAGGTGAAAGAAACCAGAAATACTAAATGACCTCTGATGCATTGCATGTCAGTAAGTCCACATGTAGTATTATTTCTGCTGTACCATGATTCATACAGATTATTTATAAGGCTTATTTTCCAGTAATATTTGTGCCTTCATTAAAATATTTATGTATAGTTTAACAGTAAATGAATCCCTTTACACCACTTTTGTAGAATTTTTTTCTTGTTTTTGTCCCAGGATCAAAGGGAACATTTTCACAGGTTTATAAATCAGCATTTACTCTCACAAACCGCATCATTTTCTGAGTCTTTATTTCGACTTTTCCTACTTTATTTCAAGAGTTTGTTTAAGAGCATTCCTGTAGACACACCCGTAATAAAAAGTGATGAACTTCATCTTATTCACAGGGAATGAAAGAAAAATTTGAAGACTGCTGACTATTCGAGTTTCTTATTAAAGAAGAACGGAGGCATTCTCATCTGTATCTCCTGCACAGCTCACTCTTCACTCGTCCCCGGTGCTGACACTGAGTCAGGGAGTAGTGGGCACCACTTATTTTTGTCTAGCTCTGTCGAATAGATGGCTTCCAGAGGCCAAAGCGGCTGGAATGAGGTGACAGAGAAGAAAATAAACAAGAAAAAAAAATGCATCCTAAAGCTTAATGGTGTAGCTGTTCAAAATGAGAGGTAGGAGACGAATCCCAAGATGAGGACATTTGCAAATCAAGAGCTGCCATTTTCCATAACAACACACTTCTTTTCTTTCTTTGTTTTTCAAGACTAGTTTCTCTGTGTCACATCACAGTCTTAGCTGTCCTGGAACTAGCTCTTGTGGACCAGGCTGGCCTTGAACTCACAGAGATCCGCCTGCCTCTGCCTCCCTAGTGCTGGGATTAAAAGCGTGCGCCACCACCGCCCGGCTTCCATAACAGCACATTAAGCACACATGAATCTACAAAGCAAAGCAGTCTGCTCAGTGTAGAGGATATTCAGATCCTCTCTCACTTCCATTTATTTATCTTTATTGTTTACCTCTACAGCACAGAGGCCTGGTGTGGAGCCAATCAAGCTGCCGTAGGTTTGGAACTGTGTAACTGCAGCCCAGCACACAGAGAAGAGCAATAAGTAATGGTGCCTGCTGCAGCAGGTCCTAAATTCTTTGCTCTTATCTTCACTAGACAGTTTTATATTCGAAATCTCCCTTATCCACCTCTTCTAGCTGATCAAATTGCAAAAAAAAAAAAAATCACTGAGTGGAATTCTATATTGGTCTTACATGTGAGCGGGCAGACCTGTAAATGAGCTAAGTGAGAAAGGGTTATATATTCTAAAGGACATTACCACTCAGTGACGGGAGGGGCTTTAAGTCTCTGAGTTGACAATTATAGTTCTTTTTTCAGAGTGGAGACATATTATGGATTAGTCAGGTGGGTTTTAGTATGAAAGGACTGTTAGAATGTATAACTGATTCACAATGCTAGTATACTATGTTGTATAATATATATACTATGTATATAATTTGTATATATAATTTACAATATATACATTGTAAATTCAGTTTTTACCTGCCACATGCATTGTATATAGAGGAGGGCCTTCTGAACAAGAGGGATGAAGCACCATTTTCTTTCTATATTAGGTTGCAAAAAATTGACACTATTGTGGTACACGGTGCAGTTAGATGTGCGTTGGAAACTACCTTATCAAATAAACACATACCTGTAGTTGTGACACTATATTTTGAATGCTCTTTTATTTTCTTTTCCTTCTCCTGCCTCTTCGAAACCGAATTTTCTTTTTTCTTTTCTTTTTCTATTTTTTTTTTTTTTTGGTTTTTTCGAGACAAGGCTTCTCTGTGGCTTTGGAGCCTGTCCTGGAACTAGCCTTGTAGACCAGGCTAGTCTTGAACTCACAGAGATCCACCTGCCTCTGCCTCCCGAGTGCTGGGATTAAAGGCATGCGCCACCACCGCCCGGCCCAAACCGAATTTTGTCTGCAGAACTTGTCACTGGTCACTCTTTGTCTCATCTAGCATGGTTCTATACTGCAGCATCAGGGTCCTTAGTTCATGGGTATGGAAACGCTCGTTTGACCGTGGTGCAAAAAACGTTAAGAAGTACAATGACTCTGGCTTCCAAGACATAATGTTTTTCTCTGGCTCTGGGATCAGGGATAAAGTGTTTCTTTAGCTGGTTCAGGTCCCAAATCCAGGCTGTGTTTCTTTCACTGGCTCTGTGCTCAGAACCAGGGTACTAAGGGATTCTGCTAGCACTATCGATCTGCTGGGCCTGGTTCTCTCACCAAGGATCTTCCATTTCTGCTGATTTTTACTGCTTTCTATTAATAAAGTTGTTTTGCTTAAGAAATTTACTAGAGTAGATCTATGTTTACACTTTTAAGTCAGAAATATTTTCCAATAGAATTAAAGCAATGCTGAATTGATTCTACCATTCATAATTTCTTTTGGAACATCAGCTCTCCAGCTTTTCTCATTTCTTTGAAGATAATGTATCATTCCCCATCCCATGGGGGCTTTGAAGATTTTTACTTCACTACCTTCATTGACCTTCATTCCTGATACTTGAAGATTTCACTGTGATAAAATCCAATGTGGTTTTCTTTAAATTCGTTTGACTTTCACTGTCTAAGATAAGGCATATGATACTTGGGAAACTCTTGCTTATTTTAAAGTATGTTTTGTTCAGTAGTACCCTTCTCTATTTCTAACACAAAAATTTACATGAAATTTGCTCTAGGTTATATGTTCTACACTTCATTTTCTATCTTTTCTTTTTTTAAAAAGAAAACAAACTATCTTTTTTTAAAATTATACTTACCAATCTTGGTTCCCACTCCCTCCCCTCCTCCCATTTCCTCCACTTGCTCCACCATGTCCTCATCTGCTCCTCAGAGAGGCTCAGGCACATTGCTTTGGGGAAGGTCCAAGGTCCTCCCTACTATAAATATGACACACGTTACCTCTAGAATCAGAGCCTGTTAAAGAAATTTGCCCTGGCCTTAAAATTGAAGTCTAAAAGATAAAGAGAACCAGAAAAGAAACACAGTTTGGCCAAAAATCAGAGCCATCTTTTTTTAGGACTAACTGAAACACAAAACCAACCAATCCCTCAGTAGGGAAGTAGCTACATCTAGACTAGAGGCGTGACCTCCCACTGATCTTAGCAGGAGGTGGCCTCTTCCAGTCAGACAGGCAAGGCTTGACTGCCCCTGACTTTCCTCTGGCTTTAGCTCATGGGGTGGCCTCAACCAGAAACTGGCAGCACATCACTCCACTGAAAGAGACCAATCAGGAATGGGCAACACCTCACCTCATAGGGAGAGGCCAATCAGAAACGAGAAAACAAACACAAAAGACACATGAATTAAACTTGAGAGACTGCAAAAATATGAAGTGGTGTAGATAGAAATAAATCAGAGGAAAATGTATTGAGGATGAAGAAGAGGCACCGAGGATTAAATCCTGAATGCAAGGATAAAAACCACGTGACACCATTTCTGGCTAAACAAAGGAAAATGTATTTTAAGGAAGGAAAAGACATCTTTGTACTTGAGAACTGTTATTTGATATGCAATTTGGAGAATTCATTGGATCATTTGAGACCACAAACAGACAGACCTACTGAGAGGCAGCTACAGTGACTTGGGTGAGAAATGGTGACACCTTGAGTCATAAGAAAGATAGAGACTACAGATAAGAAAGCAGACATAGAACATGGAGGAAGAATCTGAAAGACTGAGACATCTTGGATATTTTTTAGCATTACCTTCAAGTAAGAGGTTTCTTGCCAGGTTGATTACTTGTTTGGAAAATGATGTGTTTACAAAGACGTGAAACAATGCCTAAATATAAAATTGGTATGAAGTCTTACGTGTAGAAGTTGGTTTCATATATCTGAGCCTGAACTTTTTGTTCTTATTTCATTCAAATTTTCATACATCTACATAATGATCATACTACAGCCCTGCTTCAAATTCCTCAGCGATTTCCCCTCGTTTAATATTAATTGACTAATTATTGTTTCTAATGTGCTCCACAATCTGGATCTACATATTAAGCACTATACTTTATCACTCTCAATCCCCTCCCTCTTTTATTATAGTCTATGGAATGCTAAAAATATATATTTTCACACTGAATATATGTATACATTTTGCATTCTGTATGAAACATGCCTCATCATCAAAATTACACCTTCTCTAAAAGAAAAAAGAAATCCATTAAACTATGTATTAAGTAAACAACAAAAAGAACAATGAGGTCACAACACTGACAGGGGTGCATTTTCTCAACTGTTACTTATGCGTCTGACACACCCACTAGAATTCCACATATATTTCAACAAGACATACACTGTTTTTGTTAACACTTAGCACAAATCTCGTGAACAGTGAAATATAATAAAGTTCTGACTGCATGGATACATGTTGTCAAACATATTTAACCAACTTAACAGATAAAGAGAATCTCAGAGAAAAGAATCAGCCATAAAATACTGAACAAAATTGAAGGAGACTAGATATTCCTATCTAATGCACCACTTATATCTTTTGTCAGCAAAAATAAAGATGCACAACTCACCACACCAGTCATTCAGCTCTTTGCTAATACATAATCACAGATGACATACAAGCTGTATCGAGACATATTTCCAATTCTGCATGCCACTGAAAATTTAGAAAGTTGTATAGAAACTTGTCTTGAATTAATCAAAAGGGAATTTCTAAACACTTTCCACAATTCTTTAAGTGAAGGCCAATGCTGCTTTCTGATAAATAATAGTATTCATCTGGTAATTAGACAAATAATTGCCAGTCTCCATTGTCATGAAAATAAATTTACTTTTCTTCAGGTTTGTCTGATTGATTTTGAGTGAATACTTAGTTAATTATCTGAAACTCAAAGCTAATATGATTTTATGTGCAGCTGAAAATTGACAACCTTAAATGTCAAATATTCTGTCCTTGTAAGTTAGATTTCACTCAAATCTATTCCAGTGACATACATTTGAATCTTCTACATACCTGGTAACTCAAAAAGGTTTTGAAATTCTGCTTATTCTTAATATTCTGAAACTTGAATTTTTAAGAGTAAAAATAACTGATAAAAATAGATTTTTATTAAAATTAAAATGCTGTTTGAGTTTGATCTGCCTAGTGAACATTAAAAATGGAGCACTGAGCATCACTGAGTGACTGAAGCCTGACTGTGCCCTTTAATTTTTCAGTGTGTATATCTCCAGGAAAGATTGCCAAGGTCCGAAGACTAAGGCTTCTAGGCTAACACCACAGTTGTTCTGAACAGGATATTTTTAAATGATTTATTTTTATGTGCATGAGCATTTTTTCCTGCTCTATAAGTGCATGCCAGAAGGGGGTCTCAGATTTCCTCAGAACAGAAGCTAATGATGAGGGTTCTAAGTCACCACAGGGATGCTGGGACTTGACACAAGTCCTCTGTAAGAGCTGCAGGTGCTCTTAACCACTGCGCCATCTGTCCAGTAAATTCAGCACAATTCACTAAAGCAAACCAACTCAGAAACTGTGGCATTAGTATAAGCATATTTCTCCCAGAGCCCCTCTCTTCTTTCCTGTCTTTCTTCCTCCTTTCCAGGTCTTGTATCTGAGTGTGGAGTATGAGAAGATTGATGTCACAGAAGGATTTTTCTGTTTTTATTTTTTTTCTTGTTGTTTGAGGAAATCCCATTGTAGTTTTGGGGAAAACTTGGTTGACTATATGAAGTTTGGTTATTTTTCCTTCATAGATAGCCAAGCAATGAAAAAAGAAAAAGATGACTTGAAACTACAAGGTTTGGAGAAAATGATGAAGAAAGAGGATGTGATGACTTTTGAGAGTAAAATAATAAAGAAGAACAATATGCACACATGTATTACAACTATATTAGTATATTGTACAGTTAGTATTCAATAACCAAGAAAGACAGAAAAAAGAAAATGTCATTGAGATAGTTTGGAAGTAGCTATCCGTAGTACAATGTTGAATCTGGAGATGAGAAATGATGACATGATTTTTATAGACATGCACATTTACATACTTTTAGTAGGACAAAAGTGAGAATATTGTATGTAGAATGGAGAGCATTGAGAATTCTCTCTCTTTCTCTTTCAGTCTTTATCTCTCTGTGTGACTTTTCCTCCCTCCCTTCCTTCTTCCTTCCTTCCCTTCTGCTCACGCTGTGTTCTGACAAACCAATCGCCAGTCCACTGAAGACTTAAAGATGTCTTCAGTGTGGTATACTACTACAGAGGGTAATGTAGGTTTTCTCCTTCAGGAGGGAAAGACTGTAATATAAACTATGGTTTTGAAAAGTTTTCCCATGCACTGTGTATTCTGAACTAAAGATCATATTCCTTCAAATTTTTGTGATGAAATCATGACTTCTTATATTAGGAAATGTAACTGCTGGACAGTAACACCAACTCATATCTCAGATTAGTGCCTTCCTAGAACAGATGACAGAGAACCCATTAGGGCTCTTTCACCATGGAAAGATCCTGGAGAGAATACCCACCGGAACTACTCCAGACATCCTGCTGTGTGGATTTCTACCACAGAATAGTTAGGAATGGTTATTAGCTCGGTAAGTCACTTGGTCTCCAGTCACTTGTCAGATCAAGGGAGACACTCTATACAATCCATCTTTTTTGCTATCATTTGAATACCTTTTAGCTATATAAACAAAATCATGAAATTTTCAAGTAATGGATGAAGCTCAAAAAATTCTTTCATTTTATGAATTCTATTATTATTCTATTGTTTTATTTTGATGTTTGAGACAAAATCTTTTGATATAGCCCTGCATGGCCTGGAACTCCCTGTGTAGACCAGGCTGGCCTCCAAGTTAGAGAGATTTGCTTGTCTCTGCTCCTCGAGTGTTGAAATTAAAGGTGTGTACCAGCATGTCTGACCTGCTTTTAGAGTTGCTAGCATGATTCTGATAATTGCCAATGTTGGGAAATCTTTGGAATTATGAGCATACCATAGCCTTTCTTCCAAAAGCTCTGCCTCTCCCCATGACCCCATGTCTGCCTTTGCAACATAAATATCCCAGTGTGTGGAATCTGGCAGTCCTGGTGGGGACCAATGCTGTCTACAGAAGGTCAGTGGAGTAGTCAGTGAGGCAAGGACTTTACTGCATTGAAAACTGGATAAAATGTACCCTGTCTCTTATTAAGAAATAACTGGGAAGAGGGACAGGTTCTAGGAAAAAGACCCTGCGCCCAGAGGGAAGGAGCAAGAGAAACAGCTTTTGTTCTTTGATAGGTGGGGCCATGATTGTACTCTGGTGTGGCTAGTGTTCCATTCTTCATGGCTTTTCTATCTCTGGACACATAGTTTTATGGATTAAGCAATCTTCGGTATAGTTAGAGCAATAGTAAGGCCCATGGTGGGGAGACCTCTTGCTAAAAATATTTGGATTTGTTTTAAACCTAGATACTGGGGAGGAGGCAGCTTTCCTAACATGATCAAGGGGTTGGCTTTCTGTTGGTAACAGTAGAAAATGACAAAGCATGCACTTGAGTGATTTTGTGACAGTCTTCTCAAATATATACGGGGACAATGAATATGGCCCCTAACTAGTAGGAAATTTAATTAGCTTCCTCAATGCATGTTTTAAAACCAACTCTGCTTGGTAAGTCTATCAGGACCCTGTTCTACCCCAAATCAAACACTCTGTGGAAACAGTGAAGAGATAAATCGGTGTGTGATTGTTTCAGCTGTCACACGCTGCCTCCTGTTCAGGTCCTAACACCTGCTGTGGAGGAGTATTTGATTAGCAGAGGATTTTTTTTTTCGTTTTGTCTTTCTGCTGAGCTAAACGGAATAGGCTTGTCACAAAGGGATTCTGAAATAATTCCGTGTTTGCATTCATGTCATCACAGTGTGGGGTTTTGAGTTGTCCATTTTCTATGAACATTTTAACAAATTCTGCTTGTTTCTGATATTTGACCTTTCTCACTGGTCTTGGACATCACTCATGTGTCTGCTCTCAGAAAATGTGGGCATCAAGATGGTTTAAAAGATTGTGTCATAACTTTAATCCCAGCAGACATTTCTTCTCCTTTTGAAAATGTTAAACATCTCGACCAAATACATTTATAACAAAATGAATGCTGGGGGAGGGATTTCCAGTAGTGCATAAAGGACTTGATGGGCATCTTCATTTTTTAATAGACAAATGAACCATTTTTATTAAGCAAAATTACAGTAATATTTACCCGTTTTTATAAGCTGTATACCTTATCCCACCAGTTGAAATATGTAACTAGAAAATGTGTAAACCAACACTTTTTCTTGCATCCTGAAGCATGAGGAGAGATAAATACACATTTCTGATGTCACAAACATCATTGCCTAACTTTCCAAAAGTCACATAATTCAAGGCAATGGGTTCGGATCCGTTTCCAGGACATTGCACTCTCCATGCGGGAAGGAATCTATGGCTCTGCTGCCGTAGGGCCCCGGTTCATCCTAGCTGTTGCATATAGCTAGACTGCTATGCTTCGTGACTAAACATATTCAACACAGCAATCACGCCAACAGCTGACACTTAAAGGCCTCTAATGCAACCATTACTATCCTCAAATTGGGTGACTAAGATATTCTGAGAATCAATTTAAAGACTGAAAATATTTTCCATTAAATTTTAATAAGTGCTGAGAATTGTGTTAACTTTTGTTTGAAAAAATAATGCTAGCCACCAATTGTTCTTCACTGAAACAATTTGAAAATAGTACACAGTACACATGTGTGTTTGTATATCTATATATATATATACATATACATATATATATATATAAATTAGCTTAATGAAGTGAATTTTCCCTTTGGAACACCTATTACCTTTAATAACAAGGGCTTTATTTGAATTACCTCATTTCTTTCTCTTAAGAGTCCTGTGGAAAGGCCTCTGAGTGACAGGCAGGCTCAGAAACTCACAAAGATCATATAACTTGTCCACAGAGATGCTTAAGTAAAGTTTGCATTGTATTCCTTAAGAGTCCTTTAACTACAGGTTCAAAGTGTAGGTTTGATTGGCTATCCTTCTACATTAAGAAAGGTAATTTTGTAAATGTACAGTAAACGCAGGTTGTATTAATGTTACCTGTTTCTTCTTTTTCTCTCTCTTTTTTGAGACAGGGTTTCTCTGTGCAGATTTGGAGACCGCATTGGCACTCGCTCTTAGACCAGGCTGGCCTCAAACTCACAGAGGTCTCCTGCCTCTGCCTCCTGAGTGCTGGGATTAAAGGCGTGTGCCACCACTGCCTGACAATATTATCTGTTTCTATAGTACCTTTTCCACAAATCTTTTCTACCGTGTCATTTTATTTATGCTTATGTACTCTTGAGGTCTCCCGTCCTTCCTTCTTTCCTCCTTCCCTCTCTCATCCCTTCTCTTCCTTCCTTTTCTACTTGTGGAGAAGGAACAATTACACCTGCTCTTTCAGAGCCTGTATTAGAATCAGTGTAGCTTCATGAGAAGGACACTGATTACTCAATCACCTGACTGCTGCAGGCCAGTCTCTTCTTTTACCAAGTAGGATATTCAACGAATCACAATTCAAATACAGTAAACTGTTAACAAATCTACTTCAGTATTGCACAACTTATTCAGTCTCTGCCGGGGTAAACGTTCTTTAATGTGATAAGAAGACTTTTCCTTTTAATTCTCACTATGTGGGTGGAGAGCTGAGGCATAGCTTTACTGAAAGACACAGGGTATCATTGGTGAACCATGTTATAGGAGGTATAGTGAAGAATCGTATGGCCAAAGATATCAATCCGCAGAAGTTTTCTGTGAAGTTTTAGTATCCACTGGTCTAGAAGACAGGCCTGAGGTAGCTTTTTAGAGTGTTTCCTGAAACTGATATATAAGTAAAATTTCTGCTACAAGTCTTCATATGTAATTAATCATCTAAGTTGTCCTAGGAAATGATCTGCTTAATAATTAAAGTCAAGACATAATGACAAGGTAATAATACTAACATAATTTGGTTTAAATTTTATGAAAAATCTATTGTAGAACGTGTGCATAATTTAGGAGGATTGGGTTTGTTCAAAACAAATTATGATGCATAGGATACCTCACAGTCTTTTTTTTTAACTTTGGGATTACATATCTTTTTTTTTTATTGTTAAAAGAAAAATTTACATTTACTCCCTTTGTCCCAGGCCCTCCCGCTCCCCCACTACCCCCCAACCTCCCCCTGCTTCCTTAAGATGGGGCAGGATACCCTGCCCTGTGGAAAGCCCAAGGCCCTCCCCTCTCCATCTTGGTCTGGATTACATATCTTTTAAGAGTCAGATAACAGCTTTAATTAGAACTTCAGCCTCTAAAACTACGGACATACCTTTCATTCCAATATACTCAATAGAACAGGCTGAAATATAAAACTTGCTGCAGTTTTCCTTCTGTAAGTACATTCCTCATGCCCAGTATCCCTTCAATAAATAAATAATAGTTTAATATTCAACTATTATTATTTACCACAGAAAGCCTTTGGTAAGGATCAATGACAGGATTTGAATTTGGTAACATGTAGTAAAAGATACATCTTATTGTGGTATGAGTATGATGTCATCCACTGAAGACTGAACAGTATGGTGCGTTTATATAATCAAAGAGCACTGCTGAAACAGTATGGCCAGTAAATAGCTTACAGCTCACTCAGAAAGAGCCGAGTTCAATCTTCAGTGTCCATACTGAAAAGAAAATAGTCAGACAGTGTAGTACACATCTGTAATTCTAGCTCTGGGTAGACAGAGACAGTTGGATTCCCACCTGGCTGACTGGTGAGCATCTAGGTTTAGGCAGAGTCTGTGTCTCAACACATATGTTGGTGACCAAGCTAGACAGACAATGACATCAATCTTTTGCCTCAACACACAATGCAGTGTTCATGTACCCACATACGAAACTAAACACATATGAACGCATACATGCACACACAAGTTAAATAAACAACTATGACATGAGTTTTACAGCTCTTGTAATTAAATGTGTACATAGCAATAATGATAAAAGAACCAATTATTTATTAAGCACAACCATGATCTCATTTGGGGTCCCACTCAATGTTACAGAGTTAGGATTGACATTATTTCGTTTTACATAGGAGAAAACTAAAGATCCATATAGTGAGGTAATATTACTTGTGTTCAATCAGGAAAACTTAAAAGAATTCACTTAGAAATGAAATTTTTGTTCTGTACTGAAAAAGCATTGGTATGTTTTCTAGATAATAAGTTACATTTTAAAAATAAATTGATCTCATAAAGAACACATGCTGTATATTAGAAACCAACATAAAATTTAAAACAGAGCAAATATTAAATTTCTTTTCTTGTCTGCTGCTTTGTCTTGGCACTTGAGGTTTTGTGAGCTGGTGAGCTGGAAAGCACTTCAGCAGTTTTCTGTGTGGGCCCTTGACATAGCCAATGCTTACAGCAAATGGACTGTCAAATGTTCTCCAGCCGAAGGTTTTAAAAAATACTTACACAGTACTCTACAAAATACACTATCAAATATTCAATATATTCATGCATAGTATATTATTTATGAAGAATACATTTTTGGAAAAACAGAAAAGGTTTTAATATTAAGGCATGAAATTCTATTTTTGTTTATCTCTGACTCTTGCAATTTATCATATCTCAATATACACATTTTTGTAAATGTGTATAGTTGTAACACTTAAATGTAACTTCAGGAGCAAAAGATTCTCCTGTGTATGTGTGTGTATGTGTGTGCATGTTGCATGTTTGTCTATGCAGTTGTGGCCTGCCTTCCATGTGCATGGGAAGGATGGGAGTTGAAACTGGCTATCTATTCTATCATTCTTTATATTTGCAGACAAAGTCTCACACTGAACTTGGCACCTGAAATGGCTACACTGGCCAGTCTGTGGGTCTTTGTGATCTGCCTAGCTCTGAAGTCACAGATGTATGTCACTACTGCTGTCTTTCTGTATGGGTGCTGGAGACCTGAACTCAGATATGGCCATGATTTTTAACATGTCACCTATGTAACCACCTCCCCATACTCCAGAGGTCTTCTAATTACCATTCCAGTAGCTTTGCTTTCTGAAGACAAACACTTAAGCTCACATGCTTGTTTCTCCCCAGTGGAGTGAAATGATGTGTCAAATTTGACCTCTGTGCTTAGAAAAAGTGTTTCTCAGTCAGCTAGCAGAAGGTGATCTTCATCAATGTTTTATTTCTTTGCTGTATGACAAAACACACACACACATACACAAACACACACACACACACATACACACACACATACACACACACACATACACACACACACACATCCACAGACACACATACCACTGTGATAGAGATTAATTTGGTATTTTCAAACTCAGTCCAGGAAGTAACGTTTTGAAACCCCAAGACATTAGGATATGCAGCATTATTGAATCAAATACTGTCAGACAGGTGGGTGGATAATTATGTCCCACATTTAAAGGAATTGGATGAGGCAAATTTAAAAATATACATTAGGCAGTGGTGTTAAACGAATTCAGTCCTCTTCCTGTTCTGGTCTATTTTACCATTCCTTCCTCCACCCCCTTTAAAGTTTCCATTGTAATTGGTGACTGAATGTTGTTTCTTTACAAGCTGTGCTCCCTTAGGCCACAGATGTCGGGAGGTGGGGGTGCATGCAGCTGTGAAGCAGAGCCAAGTTCACCCTCCCCAGCAAGCAGAGGGGAACACAACTCCACTCTGGTTTTAGCGTGCTTCCTCCTGTTATATTTCTCAGGATCGTGAACCCGAAAGAGGAGGATGCCTGTTGGATTCTGAGCCTATACCCTGGCTTGTAGAATCCACTCAGCAATATTTGCTCAAAGTGTTTGCCCAAGATCCCTGGGCACAATCCTTGCAGTGTCCCCTAATTAATTCAGACTTAGAGCTTTTGCTCCCGGGCGTAGGATTCAGTACCTACTGTCACTAGTGTGGGCTTCATCTGCAATATTTCCCTTAAAACAGACTGGATAGAATCAGGAGCCAGAAAATTATCTGCTTCTACTAATATTTCTAGCACTAATAAAAAAATCAATGATCTCTGCATATACTTTTAAGGATAAGAAAAGAAAGGGATCATTTATTACATGTTAGTCTGGGCATTTTGGGTTAGAAAATACTGAGTTGCAATGAATCAGTTGTAAATTACTAAACATAGACTTGATAGAACGGAAGCAATCAACAGGAAAAACCTTTAAAATGATTTCACAGCTAATTGTTTCACCTGGGTGATGGTCTACTTAAATATCCTGTGCACTTTTATTACACAGGGGCCCCAGAACTAAGTCTCACAAAAAGTAACGGCACAAGCATTCAGTTGAGTACAAAAGAAGGTGGCAGAATTAAAATGTATACTTTCACATTAATTAGTAAAAGGGTGTTACTGACTCTTCACTCACCAGTTAACACACTCCTTAACATTTTAAAAGTACAGTCTATGCAAAAGGAGCATGGTTCCTAGGATGAAGTCCAACTCCATTTGTAAGTGTGAGCCACATGGTACCTAAGAAGAGACTTAATGAGCTACATAGGATCTATGAATGGTACGAAACTGCACTTTTGTTTTTTTGAGTCATATGATATTAAGTTCACAAGAATCAGTAGGTTCTGCAACGCATGTGGTGTCTGCTGGGCACTGCTTCCTGAAAATGGAACTCTCTGGAGACAGGAATGTTGATCAAGCTGAAAGTGGATTTTTTTTTTAGCATAATGTGGAGAGAACAAAGCGACTGATGTAACAAAAGAAATGCTGAGAGAGAAAGGTCATCTTCTTTCTCTCACTTCTGTGTTCTCTTTCCCACACAGGTATTTCTGTGAGGAAATCTATTCACTTGGGAAAATTAATTTCTGTACATTATTGGAGGATGCCTTCTGACCATGAGCAGGTCAAGTGTACTAGGATGTGGCTGCTTTGGTGCTAAAATTTACATTATGACTCCTTCCAGGAAATTAATGTTCTTGATGTATACTTGATTTAGATCAGCGAGAGAATTTGCAAAACATTTCTATGTCGCTTTTTCCGGTTCAAATTACTGACTAAATATTTCTTTGCTATATTTTTTTATATTATGGTTGAAATTAGAGGTCCTGGATTAGAAAAAAGCCAGCACACTTCACTACTATTCTAGAACATTTTCACAATAATTTCAAATTCATGTTCCTTTTGCCTTGAAGAATATTTTACAGTATTTAAACATAAAAAATATTTAGTTTCTAGAATGAGGTAGTGGATGTCCTGAACAATTTATATGCACAGTGTTTCCTTTCATTAACAAAGACCTAAAATTTCTATTTATATTTGAAGAAGAAATTTAAAACTATTTTTAATGTGAAATAATGGCTCTATTACCCTCGAGTCAAAGAAATCGCCTATATTTAGTTTCTTGAGAGGGCTTTTAGGAAGTTGTGCTTTGTTCCCCAATGAAACAAAGCATTGTTTCTCTCTGATACAGATCTTGAAAAAAACTTGAAAAGTCTGGGCACTCCTGTCTGAATGAAAGCATTCAAGCAGGGCTTTGAATGTGCCTTTGGCAGAGATTTACAACACCTACTTAAAATGCTACATGGGTAGGAAATGAGAAAAAGACGAAGACAAAAACATATCCTCTAAAGTGAGGGGACTGCCGAGGAAAGTGAAGTCTTAGCAACCAAATACCACACATGGCTAGAACACATCCTCGGCTCTTTGACGGTCTACCAAGTGCACAAGAGAGGGAGAGACTGACTTCATGTAGCAGAGAAGAATAATTGCCAGAAAGTGAAAGAAAACACAGGGCATCAGTTCTGCTTATAGTAAATTTGAACAAAGATGTTGGTATGTTTTATGAATGAAGTTAAGCTTTGTACTTTAAAACCTGTTTTTGGCTGGGTGGTAGTGGCGCAAGCCTTTAATCCCAGCACTTGGAAGGCAGAGGCAGGCGGATCTTTTTGAGTTCGAGACCAGCCTAGTCTACAAGACCTAGTTCCAGCACAGGCTCCAAAGCCACAGAGAAACCCAGTCTCGAAAAAAACCAAAAACCAAACCAAAACAAAACAAAAACATGTTTTTGTACTCTGACCATATCAACTTCCAATGACAATGAGAATTTTGTTACTTAAGCAGAAGAAAATAGAATATAAAATCCACACTACATACACACTTTAGACAACACTAACTTTAGGAGGCACTAGCTTGCTTTTCATAAGGTACAATGCCATCTTTTTAAAAACTATTTGTACTTTATGTATGTGTATATGCTTGTGAATTTATTAATACATGTTTATTACATATTTTGTGTTGCGCCATACTGAAGCTCTCAGGAATTTGATCACATAATCGCCACTTAGGACACAATGCCATATATAGAAATCAAAGAGAGTAGCCTTTGGCATTTTTCTTGAGAATGAGCTCAGAATTTACGATGCACTTGATTGGCCCACATAAGTGTTAAAGGGTTCATTGTAAGAGGCTGCAAATTCTCCATAGCAAAACTTGAGAGGATTTCTCATTAATGTAGTCTAAACGGATAGCCAGTGATGGCGCAGAGACACCAGAGAAGACCATATAATTTCCTAGAAATGGACGCTTAAGAATTCAGATTCACTGTCATTGCTTTCAAATAATGCTGGGGGTACGGGTGCCTGTTTCAAGCAGCTGAGCGCTGAGATATGTCACTCTCTATGGTTAGTCTTTCTGTCATGGCCACGATACTTGCCTCCCTGGCCTGCTTCCTGGACTACATCCTAATCAGCCCACACAGGTAGCACCTGCGTCCCCTTGCTCCCTTCCATCTTGCGAGCCCAGTGAATGATTTCTGATTCAATGAATAGATGATGCAAGTCCATTCATCTTTTCTACTGAACTCTGAGGACGTGGCTTCTTTCCCAAGCTTTAGCACAGTTTGTTTTCCCACAACTTTTGCCTATTTTGTCAGACCAAGCCATGCCTATGAAACTCATATAACTCTTTTCTCATGTATTTAAGGCATTTCAAATTAGATCACACCGAACCCTTCTGCCAAATAAGATGACAATCTTAAGCTTCATTCCCCTGTCATCCTCCACTCACTGAACGTATTTTCACCTATTTTCCCCACAATTTCTTAGAGGGCTACATATTTAGTATTACTTTGTTTCAAAGTTACATTATGTGTTTCTGCAAGAACTGAGCAGGGGAGGATGGTTCAGTGGGTGAAGTGCTTGCTTCATAGACAGTAGAAACTTGGGAGCACCTGAGTGCAGATGTCAGCACCCAGGGGATAAAATTTGGGCATAGCTTCTGTGCCTGCAATTTAAGCAATGGAGTTCAGGAGGAGACTGGGTAACATTTTCTGGAAAGAGTTTATTCTGCAGGTAGCTAAATTTTGAAATCTCCCCTTTATATTCTTCCTGATATTTCTGGCTAGTACAGCTCTTTTGTTTTTTGTTTTTTTAAGATGATGTTCGAGAGTGGCATTGAACATAAAATCCATTTTAGCTGTGAGAATGTTTTCCCTCTTACCGTTAAGAAAGCTGGGTTGGAAAACTGCAACATGAGTCAACTAACAAACCACAGCAAGCCTATCAGCAATAAACTTTAAAGTGTGTGGACAAAGCCCGGCACGTGAATGTGAGACTAACAGTGGTCAGTACATGCCACGACTGTAAGCAATCACCGAATGACCCTGGGCTAGGGAAAGGCTTGGGAAACCAATGCGCGTGGAATGTTAACTGCGGATGCAGGAGAGCAGCGCCTATGTGATAAGGTGATGGATAGTGTACGCCCCCAAAAGGATGGTAGCTTGCTCTGTATTAGTGAGGCATGTGCTCCACATGTCTCTGTCAGTTTTGCATTCCAGATATCTATCTCAGTCTTACAAGACTTTCTCAAGGAAGCATGAGTTTATATGATTAACGCCATTTAACATTTCACTGGAAGCATCAGCTACTTCCATTCCCTTGATGGGCGGAGAAATCGGGCGCTTAAAAGAAATCTCACACTGGCTCAGAATTGATAGAACGTTATTTTTTTTTATTTTATTTATTTATTTTTTTTTGGGCGGGGGGACTTACAAAAAACAGGATTCTCTGCTTGAATGGCGGATGGTATGAAATCCAAAAACAATCCTACTAGGCAAACGGAAACCAGGGGGACCAGAGTAAGAGGCCAGAGGTGTTTCTGCATCTGGGTAAATCGTCTATGAGGGCACGCCCCAGTAGGCAGGTAGTTTCTAGTTGTAAACCTTCCTGCAGCACTTTCCCTCACTGAGACAACACTGTTCAACCTATAGCCTTGCTGATATCCTGGGATTGGCTCCTTCCCAGCTGAAGTCTGCATACATTGGCTGGATGACTGATGGAATTTTTATGTGTGTCTGTACTTCGTTTTGTTTCCTTGTACTTCCATAAAGCTAGTGTCTATTATTTCTATAGCTTTTTGTTTATACATAATTTCCTACTTGTATGTGGTATAATTGTGTCTCCTCAAAATTTGTTAGGAAGTCCTGAAGTCAAAATGTAACTATTCAAAGATATAGGAGGATCCTTTTAAGGTAACTAAGTGAAAATAAGGCTGTTAGCATAGCCCAACTCCATAATGATGGTGTCTCCTGGAAGGGTAGAAGGAGGTCCCTGGTAACACAGTTGGGGAAGTGGGCCATATATAACACAACGAGGGAACTTAAGAAGATAAGTCTGATGACACTCCTCTGAGACTCTAGATTTGCATAAGAAATATGAGAAAATGTATTTCTTATCTATTTCCATTAAAAATGTTTTTGTACAATGTATTTTGATCACATTTTCTCCTTTCCCCAGTTCCTCTCTGACAAAACCTATCTCCATGTGCATACCTCTTCCCCTTGAAACACCCACACAGTAGTGCTTTGTGATGCTAACAAAGGAACACACACACACACAGTCTCTCATTGTGTGTGTCTCTCTGTGTCTATGTCTTTCTCTCCAAATAAAGAATATTCATCACAGAATATTCATCACAGCTGGATACTGTGCAGCAAGTGAGAGCCCTTGGAACACTCAGCCCTAAGTGGGATGTCTCCATCAAAGCCCTCAGAGCTCAGGAATCCTACAGAAGAGAAGGCAGATAGCGTATAAGAGCCAGAAGGGATGAGGGATACCAAGGACAAAAGGCATTCTAAATACTGCACAGCACACAGCAGACGCACACATGAACTCTCAGAAACTGTGCCAGCATTCACAGAGCCTGCTTTGGCCGGATGAGGTCCCAGTGCTGAGAAGGGTAAGCATCAAAAGGCCCCATCCTTAACCCATCTTCAACTGATAAACACTCACATGTGAAAAATTAACTTTCCCCTACAGAATCTCATAGGGTACACAAACAAATCCACCTGCCCAGCTGTGAATGGCCGACACAAAAGGAATTCAATGGCGTTGTGGAGGTTCTTCGTCTCATAATGTTTCTTCGGGGCTTTTTTGTTGTTGTTTTCATTCCAGTGCACTTTTGGATGTCTTTTTGTTAATTTGAGCTGTTGTTGTTGTACCATATTTAGCACAGATGAAAATTATCCAGTCTATACTGATATAATTAAGAAAAGAAATGATTAGTTGAAAGTAGTGTCATGAGGACACCACCATTGACAAGATGAAATGTTTCGGTACTATCTTATATGGCAAGGTAAAAGCAGTTGACTTTTAAGTTATACTGTTCATTGAATTCACAAAAAAATTAATTATTTTCTGAAAAAATGCCTATTTGTGGTTGTCATCCTTTAACCCAGTAAGGAATAGGTTTCCTAGTTTCTCTTTCTACAGAAACGGCTCTGAGCAGACCATCCCTGCTATCTTTTCAGGCATGAGAACCTCACATAAGAGAACTGTGAAATGATGAATGTCCCCAGAAAGACATATTTCACCACTGGCCTATTCATAATAACTTATGAATAGAAATCATAGAAACCCAAAAGGAAAAATAAAAATGACCTTCAGACTGTGCTATTATTATTATTCTTTTTTTCATCTCGTCAGATACATCACATGCTTTTTTTTTAAAGAAAAAAACCTTAGAATTGGTGATTTAAAACCTGCCATTGCTATTTTCAAAATATTATTAATTTTTATATGTTTCCAGAAGGAGCCAATTTTTTAAATAGTAAAGCATATATAATAATGAAATTGGCCTTTGCTGGCCTGCTGTCTGTGAGTTCTTCCCCCTTTTGCTGGGGAAGAAGGATGCATTTCTTGGGAGAATGTACAAAAGCAAACAGGTTCAGAAGAAAATCATTCATTCCCTTTTACAATTAAAAATATTCAGCTATGGTGAACTGTGGACTTTGCCACATTTATTGAATGTGAATTTGGAAAGACAAAAGTTGACTTTTGAACTTCTAGTCCTACAGAGTCTGAAAAATATCTATAGGTAATCAAAGGTGTATATAAAGTTGCTGTTGCTTACATTATCTGAGAAAAATGCCAAAAGGATTCTGAAAATTTAACCAAGGAAAACCAGTTTAATAAACCTGTATGGTATAATTATTTTATAATCATTGAAAGTTTGGAGTGTATTGAAAGAAATCGTCCCTTTGACAATTAAAAGGAGAGAAACCCTATGAAAGACTGAAGGCAAATGCTAAGCTCATGAGGTTGGGTCATTCAGTACTTCATTTACTTTTTAATCAAAACTTGTTACAACAAAAATTATTTTAACATATATGTCTGGGTGTATGTATGCAAATAAAAATCTAGAAAATTGTGAAAAGCACCAGAAAATAGTCTGATCATATAAGTGATGATGGTAAGACATCATGATTACAGGTCTTATCGATTGTTCTGTTTTCCATGATGTGCCCAAACCTTTCAAAATGAGTGGTTATGCAAGGCTCTGAGGGGACTGAGTCACAGAATGCTGCAATACAATCTCCTTTTTTCCCATTATCCTTTTATTTATTTATTTACTTTTTTATTGTTAAAAGAAAAATTTACATTTACTCCCCTTGTTCCTGGCCCTCCTGCTCCCCCACTACCCCACTGTCCTCCCCCTGCTTCCTTAAGATGGGGCAGGATACCCTGCCCTGTGGGAAGCCCAAGGCCCTCCCCCCTCCATCTCGGTCTAAGAAGGTGTGCATCCATATAGAATAGGTTCCCCAAAAGCCAATACATGCAGAAGAGATAGGTCCCAGTGCCATTATCATTGGCTTCTCAGTCAGTCCCCATTGGCAGTCACATTCAGAAAGTCCAGTTTGGTCATATGCTCATTCAGTCCTGGTCCAGCTGGATTTGATGAGCTCCCAATAGGTCGAGCACACTGTCTCTGTTGGTGGGCCAGTCCCTCATGGTCCTGACTTCCTTGTTCATCTTCTCCCTCCTTCTGCTCTTCCACTGGACCTTGGCAGAGCAAGGGACTGAGCTACCAAGGTCCAGTACAATCTCCTTTTTGTATGAGAACAGTGTAACCTCTAGATATATCTATGAGCAGAAAGATAATTTCTAGAAAATGAAGAGAATGATATGTGCAATCTGAGACTTTTTCAGAACTTTAGATATGGCTTGCTCAAACACATTGATTTTGCCTATGAGAACAACAAGGAAAACCCCAGGGGCGCATGGGTTAGGGGTGTTCTTGTCTGTGCAGAAACTCAAGGCTCCACAGCTGATGGCTAAGCACAGCTACAGATTTACAGCTAAATTAGTACACTTCCTCCTAAGACATAAACTGGATTCTTAAACAAGTTATTCCTGTACACCATGTAAGAAGGTGTATAGATTTTTGTGTCGTCGGAATTACTTTGGAAGGAAATTCCTTAACTGTAGTCATTTGTCGATCTGTTGTGAGGGCAAGAACTAACTGGTCCTTGTAGCGCCAGAGTGATTTGTGCATAAGGGTATTTTACAGCATCTAAAGAAAACTTTTTTTTTTATAAAAAAGTCTTTTATATTGATTCCCAGGAATCAAAACAGAGCTATTAGTTTTCTTAAAAGCTGGTTTTAACAAAGGGGCAAGGGTGTGAATTAACTTTTAACCTTGCACTACAACCTATGAAGGAGCCAAGTTTCCATGCCTAGACTGAAACCAATAAAATTCATCAAGGAAACCTAGAGGAGAATGACCCAGGAGTTTTTAAAATGGGGCTTTTGTCTGACTTAAAAGCATAGCTAAGCCAGCTAAGTCTAAAAACCAGCCTTTCCAGAAACATTGCTTAAATGAGTCCTTGTCTTAGGCATCATTCTTCGCTGCAGTGTTCCCCCGATACATGCTAAGGTTTGAAGTTTCCTCCAAACTCACAGGTGCCCTCCCCAGATCTCATAAACAGAAGCATTCTTGGCTCCACTGACTGCCATCTTTGCTTTCACTCATCTCTTTTTTAAAGAAATGCCACTGCTATTTGAAATCATCTTTCAAATATGATATGTAAAGCTGGGCTGCTGACAAGCATTTCTGTTTACCGCATAGTTAAAGATACTTGGCAGTGATTGAGTTCAAAGCTCCTTGGCTAGTATGTGACCCAGATCAATTCATTTTGGAATTCATTAAAAGGGAGTCCTTCAACTTTGAAACCTGAAAACGTTTAGTGGTATTATATGCAGTTGTCAACAATGTTACTCTGATTGCATTCAGGACTAAATTCTGTGGTTCAGAAACCTAACTAGGGAAAGAAAAAGTAACACTGAGGATTCTAAACTTTCAAATCATCTAGGGTTAACTGAAATTGGTTCAATTTTTTCCTCATTTCCTTCTTTTAAGTAACTAATGTTAGCTCAAGGACTAAAGTCCAGGAATTTAAGTGTTAAAATGATGTATAAAGTGTTCTTAATACTTGGATTTAAGTTATTTAAAGACAGGAATGATAGACAGAAAAGTGGAGGTAGGATTTGTCACAGCATCCTAACTTTTCTGGATTTAATTTCAGAATAACTTCTCAACCATAATTCATCAAAGTGGGTTGATATAAAATTGGAGTTTTGCTTAGTGTCTGATATCTTGCTAGACTATGTATTAAATTTGGATCTTGTAGAAAAATTGTCTCTTATTTCTGTGACAGAGATGTTCACATTGTATTTTTCTTACATTTGCTAAACTTTCAAATCTGTCACTCTTAAAAATACTAAACAGCACTTGACCTCTTTTCCTCCCTCTCTCCTTACCTCTTCCTTCTTTCTTTTCAGGTGTGTGTGTGTGTGTGTGTGTGTGTGTGTGTGTGCGTGTGTGTGTGTGTGTGTTAATGTGAGGTCTAGGTTAGTCTTGAATGTTCCTTCTTCAGATGACATTTACTTTTATTTTTTTAGGGACAAGCCTCTCTCTGGCTTGTGTAGCAGGCTACACAGGCTAGCCTGGGACTTCTAGTTATCTGCCTGTCTCTGCTTCCCCAGTTCTGGGATTGTACATGTATCATCATGGTTGACTTCTTTACATGGTTCTGGGAAATGATCTTAGGTTCTCACACCTGATGGCAAGTAACAGGCTAAAAATGAATTAACACTTAGTGAAAATCCAATTTACCTTTACCTCACTATTACAAGGGCTTTGTAGGTACTCTAGACTAGTAGAAAAGAACCATACTGTTAGTGTAGGGAATACTAGTTTTCCATTAAATTCAAGTGGAGTGTTGAAAGTAATAGAGCAGTTGCTGTTTTGGGGGGAGAGGCCTCATTTCATTTAGGGATAGAATTGGGATATGGGAACTTCTGAAGGAATAAGCTGGGAAATTGGTTTCTTACTGAACTTCTAGAAGGGAATTCCTTTTTTAGCATTTTAGTCAAACCTTGAGAACAATACTCATTTGCAAGTTCCAATGTGCATTTTCCAATTTCAACTGCCATCTGAATGCTAATGTGTAATATAAAACAAATGGAAGAAGAAATGGAAAAACTGGAAAGCATTATAACATGACTGACTTGTAGTTATTTTGTGCTTATGCAGATTTAAGTGCTGTGGGAAATAATAACACTCAAAGTATGCTTCTTCCTAAAGTTTTTAAAGAACGAATTTAAAGAAGTATAATTGAAGAAGAACCCTGTAATATCCAGATTGAATACTTTATTTGATGGCTCTATAATATTCATTGAGTTCTAATAGTGTACCCAATAAACCATAACATATTGAAAATTTGAAGCATTTCAGGTTAAATGTGTAAATATTTTATAAATGAAAAGGACAGCAGCATTTTTAAAAAGGAAAAGCTCATATGTGTGCCTTTTTCCTTAGCTTAGACATATCAGTAGACCATTAATGCAGATCATATTCACACATTCCCAAATTGTTAAACTGTAACTAATCATGACAACAGGGCTCATTTAATAGGGCAATTAGTAGTTACTCAATATACACACAGGCAACAGTACAAGTAATCAATCACATATATATGCATATGGTATAGAGATGATAAACCACTGGAATTTTTTAAATAGTGAAAATCTAGAATAATTGTGCTTAAAATTTAATTCTAAAATTTTCCTCTCTAATCTAAAATTCTATTGTGAACATGGAATGTTTTCACACTATTGAAAGAGAGGTTTTTTTCAGACATTCAGTACATTGTTTATGCAATCCATATACTGTGTTTTTTAAGTAGTTGCTGTTCTCATGTGAAAAATTTCACAATAGAGCCTTCATGGTCTTGTGCCTAAGCCTATGCACTAAGAATAAGGAAACCATGGCTTTAAATTTAGCTACCTCATATGCAAATGAAAGTGGATAAGCCTATAACACCAACCATATCTTAGTCAGGGAGGTAGAGTCTGGAAAATGCCAGTTAGAGTGTGAAGAATATTTGTATTCTCCTGGTCCACTCCCCACCACTCTTCATAGTTTATTGCCTTAGTCAGGGTTTTGTGAGTAGAGGGTAGAGTGAAATTCTATCACTGAGAAATAAAAGAAATATTCTACTTGGAAAAAGCAACAAGTAAATCCACATAATTGCTTTTGGAATACAAATAAACAACTTTAACAAAAATTAAACTGCTGGATTATATCTGCATACTTTGGCTTATTTTCAACCATATATTTGGCTTTCCTTTGCCAGATGTTTAGGTAATGAATGTTGAGGATGATGCTTCATTGAGAAAGAATTACGCAGCTTTAAAAGAGAAGACAGATGTTGAACATGAAAAGAGAGCTCAAGGAATTTTGCCTTGTTCTTTTTTTTTATGTAAAGTCAAAACTTAAGTCGTGCCTTGCCCATGCTTTTCTGGGATGGAGTGATTGAGAGATGCATACAAAGCTAGTGTGTCCTCATTTCTACGGGACAGGTTCTAGAAAATCAGACCTGCCTCTTTCTGATGTCTCTTTTCTTCCTCCATTCATTCATAACCATCATGCTGCAAGCCATGGAATCAGCACTATTTCAAAAGAGAACCAAGGTCTTGATCAAGATAATTTTTTAGCCATCGCTTTAAATTCATATAATAGAAATAATATTCACCAACTTTATTTTCTTTTTTGTCACATTCAACCTTGAGCAAAGCTAGCTTTATTAGTTACAAAGATATAGGCAAATGTAGACATGCTGAGGTAAGAAAAGATGTTTGGAAACATACTCCGTGTGCACCCAGCAAATGGTAAGTATCAGGATATAAGTAAGAATGCGGAAGAACTTACACATTAAGAAAATGCTGAGGGCAAGTGTTGGTGCTGGAGAATGAGGAAGTTACAGTAATAGGGAGGGTGAGAGATGCTAAAGATCTGAGAGTATGAATAAGTCTTTTATAGGTGAAATGCATTACATGGCATACCTCAGCATTATTAATATTGGCCATAAGAAATGCACTGATTCATACCACTCTGGCTAATCACCAAGGATGAAGAGGTCATGCTTAGCATTGAGAATAGAACTGCTGTTAATGGTTTGCGGCAAATGTTACTTGGTACATGGAATGCCAAAAAACCTGAGACAAAGTGAGTGTCTCAGATTATTACTATTATCATTATTATCTCATAAATGTAATAATCTAAAAATTAGCACATGGTCAGATACTAGTTAGGAAGCCATTTACTGGGAAGGATGATGTGTTATTTATGAGTGGATATGGAGGAAGATATCATGAGACAGTAAAAGTTTATTTCAATTGAGAGAGAAAAGTAGAATATACACAACCGCAACACAAAGATGGTGGGAGATAATTGTATCCTGTCAATCATGTTTTAAATAAATGCTAATTGGCCAGGCAGGAAGTATAGGCAGGAAAACCAGACAGGAAGTAAAGGTGAGAAGAGGAGAATTCTGGGAAGCAGGAAGCTCCCTAGGCACTTCTGTGCAGATCACCGAAGAGGCAGGAAGTAACCAGCTGAAAAAAGGTACTGAGCCATGTGGCTAACATGGATAAGAATAACAGGTTAATATAAGCTACAAGAGCTAATAAGAAGCCTGAGCTAATGGGCCAATCAGTTTATAACCTAAAGCAGACTCTCTATGTGATTTTTCTTGGAGGCTTGTTGGCTGTGGGGTACCAGGAGGGACAGAAACCCCAACAAGCAGGCCCTCATGTTACACAATGATAATAAGATATAGGAAATTTACAGAAAAAGAAACTTCCAAAATTCTCATTATTTTATATTATGCACACACTCAAAATTATATTTAACAATAGACACTATGTACAAAATATTAAAATATCCTGGTGGGATTCCTCAGTGATTAAGACATTTGCTATACAAAATCAATGACTTCAGTTTGATTTCAGGAACCCACACGAAAGTAGAAGGAGAGAATCAACTTCACAAAGAATTCCTCTGACTTCCACATGAATACAGTGACAACACACACCCAGAGTGCCCCTCCATGTACATGTTGGCACACACACACACACACACACAAGCACACAAAGAGACACACACAAGTGCAATACACATTCACAGAGCATGCACACACACACTACACATACAGCCATGCCGAAACAATACATAATAATAAAAATTTAAAAATGAAGAAGCAAGGAGACTATTAATTAAAACAAATATTTATTTCCACAAATAGGGATCTCAAAATTTCTCTTTAATACAGTTACTATGTTACTTAAGCGAGACTGCTCAGAGTATTTCAGCTATGTTTCTGAAAGCACCATTAGCAATTCTCAAACAAAAATCAATCCCCACCTGAAGGGTCCTCTGTCTCCCCTACAGCTCAATCAACTTGTCACTCCATAGCCCTCTGCAAGCATATGTCCAATTACAAATCAATCTTAGCTGTCCTTCATCTCAGCATCTAGGTTTGTAAACACCTTTAAAAAAATCATCTCACAGAAATAGCATACAGTATTTTGTTGGAAAGACAATTTAAACTCCAGATTAATTTTTCCTATTGCACCCGAAAATTTCTTCGACCTGGTAGGTAAATACTTAGGAATAATTTGGTAAGCTCCACTTATAATACTATTTTATATTTACTGAAATAGTTATTTTTGTTTTGTAGTCAATTTATTACAAAGGCACATCTCCCTACCCCTACTGGTGAGAGATTCAGTACTAGACCCTGAGTGGAATACTGACATGATAGATACAACCAGATCTTATGTATGCTGTTTTCCGTGTGTGCATGTACGTGTATTTACATATTCTTACCTAGTATGATGAAGTATCACTTTCAATCAGATACTTTAAGATGCTAAAATAACAAATAATTGAATCAAAGAACAATTTGCTTCAATAAAGGTTATGGGGATTTAGTTCCTATTCCTCTTTCAAAATAGATACCAGACTCTTAAAAAGACATGACGTTGATATGGTGAGGGCAAGTGAATGACTTAGGCACCGATATGTAACATTAAACTGTTGTGTAAGTTTCCGGGATAAAAGCACTATTAGATAAAAGAATGATTTTACAACAGGGAAAGATCATTATACTACTTACTGTGAAATGTGCTTTAAAACTTATGAATTGTTTATTTCTGAAAACTTCCATTGAATATATTTGAACCAGAGGTGGAACTGAAATTTCATAAGGTGAAATTATAGATAGAAAGGACCACTATCTTTTTTTGATTATAAAAGTGTGTGTGTGTGTGTGTGTGTGTGTGTGTGTTTGTTCATGCACACTGGAACGTGAGAGAACTGTAAGCTGGAAAAATGTCATAAGCTACTCCACTAAAGCTTGAGTTCTTAATTTTGACTATTGCCCCTACAGAAATACTCAAGTATTTGAGGATATTGTTTTATTTCTAAATAAGGAAATTTGACCAGGAAATAATTAGATGAATTTTAGAGACAACGAGTAGTCCTGAGAGATCATATTGCAGGAATGCAGCATGAGAGGATATTCTGTGTCCTTTCACACCAACCAACGATATCTGGAACCAGATCATGTAGCCATTTGTCACAACTTCAGTGATCCTGTGTTGCCTAGATATATTGCAGAGGGACTTGGTCCTGCCTCAAAGGGATGTGCTAGACTTTGTTGACTCCTCATGAGAGGCCTTACCCTTTCTGAGGAGTGGATAAGGGGTGGGGTGGGATAGGGGGCAGAGAGAAGGGAGCAGGAGGGGAAGGAGTGGGAACTGGAATTGGTATGTAAATTTTCAATTAAATAATAATAAAGAATGAATGAAAGTAAGAGCATACAATAAGATCACTAAAGGCGTGTGTTTTATAGGAGAAAGACTCATAGTATGGATACATTTAAAGATAGACAAACGCTGCAAACTTCTTCCTAGATCAGTGTGGAATCAAGGCTATATTTAATATTAAACATCTGGTGTCTATTCTAATGTTTGCTTACTCTGTCCTCATGCTTCCAGTGAATATGGAACTACGATTTCATGGGACTCAGTGAGTCAACCCAAGAATGATCAGGGCAAGCGACAGACATACCTTACCCTCACATATCAAACAGTTCTGATGATTGTTACCACCTTCACCATCACAAACATTTAGTTAATATTCCCTACATTATATAGCTTCATTCTCATAAAAACCCTGTGAGGCTCAACCTGCTCTTTATTGATAACGGGGCTTAGTAGCTTCCTAATGGTAATAAATCAAGGAGTGTTAGAGATCAGGCATCCTGGAGCCAAATCCAGGAGCTAATCCACTCTGCACATAAGCTCTAGGTGTTCTGATGCTGATTGTTAATTGGCCTTCAAGGTGAAACTTCCCTGATTAGAACTCTTGCCACATACCTTAAGTAACTCTTGTGGAAGTCCTGGGGTTTGATTATAATGAAAACCTTTGCCCTAAAGTGAGATGCAGATGTATCTTTAGGGGAAATGCAATCCCTCACTTTCTCATTCGCGTCTACTCACTAGAATTATGTTGGTTAGTTTCATCTACTGATGAAAATTCACAGTTTGCAAAGAATAAAAAGGAATCTGGCCTGTATCATTAGCAGCTCAGTAGCAGGGTCCAGTGATTCTTAAATCATCACAAAACACTCAAGTTTTAGGCCCGAGAGCATTATTATACAGCAGTCTCCACACAAACCCCACTGAATTTACTACAGTGTTAATCTTCAGGGTTAGAATAGAGTTTATTTGCTGCCTGACTCAAAGTCATTAAACTTGGTTCGTGCACTTATGTTGAAAAAAGGCTTATGTAAATGTTCTGGGATATTTTTGCAATGCTTTACATTGGAAGCTAGTTTGTGTCAACCATTTTCCTTGTGGGTATATTACCAAGAACATACTCCCGAACGTGTTAAATCAATCCTTTGTGCATACACTGGCTAAATTTAAGAACAGTACAGGCTTTATTGATGCAAAACACATTTACTAGAGAAAGATGAAAGGACTGTGTGCTTACGTGGTGGGATGATTCAGGCCTCGATAATATCTAGATATCTAAATTCTCTGAATATTGTGTTGATCATCAGATTGGTGGTACCCATGAGGCTGACATGCAAAGTTTAACATCAGCAAATGAATTGGCCGACAGTACTATTCTGTATGAATCACCTTTTAATTATATGATCTAGATGGTATTATATAATTGCATGTAAAATCATACAGTTGTAGAAGTTTATTGTGTGTTTTCTCCTTGGTTTTCAGCTGAAATTCGAAACTGCTCTACGATAGCATTTTCAGAAGTAGAAGTCTGCAACTCAAGCTATGTAAGAGCACCTGAAAAAAAAATTCTTCTGAGGTCCAAATAGTGATAAACGTGTTTTTGCCAAGATCCCAGACTACTTTTCATATAACAGACATACGGACTTGAAGAGTGGCTACACCTGAGGCAGTATTTACATCCAGCAGAAGCAGATACTGTAAAATTATAAACTGAATCGTACTTCTGTTGTGACTTCGGATTACAAGGAACTCATATTAAGTATATACAATTACAAATGCCTGTCCGCAGACTGTGAGAGTGGTAATATTCAGTGCTGCTATTTTATAAAGGGGAACATCATATTCCCATGCAAAACAGCAATCATTCCAGTTGCTGGAGAGAAAATAGGAGGGTCTCCGATGATCACTGAATACAGATAAACACAATAGGAGTAGGAGCACGAAATTCTTTTCACAAGATTGTTTTTCCTTCAGGGAATAAGTCTAATAATAGACATTCTTATGAAAAATAATTTCCCATTTGTGAGAACTGTAAGACAGGCTCAAATACAAGCCAAATATTTGGTGTTTGCTAATGTATCCTTCTCCAAAATGCAATTAGAAACTATACAAAAGAACCAGCAATTTATCGTGCTGCCAAAGGTGCAGGTATGAATGCAAATATGTTTAATATTTATGTAAAAAGCTGTCTATTAAAATAATGGGCAAAGAAAGGGAAATAACTCAAAGCTACAAGAAAATAATATTTTTAAAAGTTCAAAATATATAGGAATGAGAAGGAAAGGATTATACAGAAAACAATTATATGACATCTATATGTTGTATTACATGTTATATATTATGGATGCAACAATAATTTATAAACATGGTAGGCTCCTTGTGTCCCTGGGATCAATCAACAATGAATTGGAATGTTAAAAACATAGCAGAAGTTTTTAATAAATCAAAAGCTGGATTGGCTGTGTGTCAGGCACTTGGAATCCAGGCAGCTGAAGTGATATGTGGACCCAGCTCTCTTCTCACACATCCCTGCATGTTTTCGAGCACTCTTCTCTTCACGTCGTTTTTCTGTAGTATATGCTTAATCTAAGATTATTGTACATATAGCGAACATGAATATATGCTTTTTCTGGCTTCTCTAAAACAGAGTACAGTCAAACAACTATGAATTTAGTACTTACATTTTGCTAGTTATCATACATTATCTAAAGCTGGCTTAAAGCATATGAAAGGATGTTCACAAGTCACATACACACTAAATCATTTTATATAGTTACTTCAGCCACTGTCGAGTTTAGTATTTATGGGCATCCTTGACCAGAACCTTCATCAGTGCAGAAAGAATGCATTTTCTCTCATGGAGATTTATTTAACATTGCTGAGCCAAAGTGATTCTTACAAGAATCCTAAAAAGTATCATTAAAGAAACAACACGTTTTAAAGATTTTTTTTGATATTTAGATTTTTTTTTACTTTGTAATTTAGAATGATGAGAAACACAGTGCTTTTTCTGTCAACTCATTCCTCACTTGCCTAGCTCTGTGTACCACTCTGCTATTTCAGGGTGGAAGATGACTCATGCTGAAGCAGAGTTGCTGACACCTCCATGTCAGTAATAGAAAGAAAAATCACAAGCCCCTGTGCTAGCACTCCTATCTACACAAGAATTTTCCGAGTCTCCTTTCTGTGTGCGACTCAGTCATTTACCTCTGAACATAGGTGTCCACGAGTCCATGACAAGAGATCTCTTAATTTCTGTTTGATTACTAAGATAGTGTGTTGACTCAGCAATTAGAGAATAGGTTTTTTTTTTAACCCTTTTGTGGTATCACTGGGGACGTGACTAATAATTTTTACCTCTGGGAGTTCTGAAACGAAAAGCACTTGTCAAAATATCATACTTGGATTTCCTCACTCTAGGACCACAAGAGAGAAATAGAGTCACATCAGTTCTATTGAGTATTCTGCAATTATATGCAATTATATTTTTTATAACTGACAGGAGAAACTTTTTGAAAAGAAGACTTCTCATGGATCATTTCCCTTGACTCAATGCACTTACTTTTTGTTTTAAGAATCATGGAATTTTTGGGTTCACAGAATGATATGAATTTTTATACTGAGAATTTTATAAGAATTTTACAGATAACTCCCAAACCAACTCTTAGTAATTATCAAAGCCTCATGGATGTTTCACAGAAAACCTATTACCTCAACACTATGATAGACCAATACATTGTTTATATTAGACAGATATCCAAAAAGTCCTCAGCATCGTCTTTTTATTGGAGATGTAGCCAGAGAGTATTGGTCACCCTAGAACTATTATTTTTAATCAGAGGATGAATCACTTTCTTCTGTCATAGACATACTGTAACCAATACACATAGTATATGATGTAAAGATGCATCTAAGTTGCCTCATCTTCCAGCATAGACATGGACCCCGAGGTCCATCTCTACAGGGTACCTTGCTCAGAGCCACAGACACAGGGACCAGCTACCATTCTTCATGTTGATGGCAGATTTTTCACCTCTATTTTTAAAACAATTCCAACCATCAGAGAACAGCTTCATGGAACCTGTATTGTCTTCTTCTAAACTATACTGATTTTTTTTTTGAGATTTAGAGTTGTAAGAGAAAAAATTATTTTGGTAGCTGCAGCTAAAAATGATTGTAAGTGAATACAATTTCTGAAAATAAAAACCTATTTTTCTTCTCATTACAGTTGTAAGTGTGATTCTAGATGAATAAGAATATTCAGCAAAATATTACTTCTGGTTCAACACACAGATTTTCTTGTAAGAAAATAAACAAAGGGAAGCAAATTTTGAAGCCATAGTTCTAAAAGGTGAGGTGATAGAGTTTCTCTCAGAATATCTTAGGGCACTTATTAAAATGTGCAGCCATATGCTTTGAAAAAGATTATTGGGCCAAAATTTCAAGCAATGGGAGCATGAGTTGTGCTATTTATTATCAACTCTAGAAACAGATACCCAGAGTAATAACTAAATAGGGTTTATTAAAGGTAATCTTGATATTTTCATACTTTATAAAGCATACATCATCTCCTTTTTTAAAAAAATATAATTCTTTGTAGAGAAAATTTTCTAAGCTAAACTTTTGGAGCACTTTCCAAAGAGTCAAATGGATTCTGAAGTGATTGAGGTTAAGTCTAATTCAATTCTATTCATTTTTTCCCCCAAAAGATTATGGATTTGTATCCTTGCAGGGTCACATTTTAAATCAAACATCTGTAATATAAGCAGCCAAAAACTTAGTAACCAAAAATTAACTCATAGGTTACTATTGTGAAATACTTTGACACACACTCCTTGCCACATGTAAATGGGATATAAAACTGTATGGAGTTCCTCAGGAGAACAACTGCACCGTGATGTTTTGATCTGAATGAAAAAGAAGCTACAATGATCACATCACTTTTACAATGAATTACTAACAAGAAAAGACCGCAATGTTCCCTGCTTTACGGACTTCCGTTCTCATTATCAATATCTTTATTACTTCTTTTGATTTGATCCCTTGGTCTTTACAATGATTCTGTGATTTTTGTTAGTGTGAAAATGGAAGATTTCAGACAAAAAGATATTTGATCAAATTTACTAATATGTTGAGTACAGGTAAAAATGGAGGGTTTTAAAAATCTCAACCATGTATTTACATTTCTATTAGGATATACCTAAAACAGTTCTTTTTTTTTGTTCTTGAGCATAATTGGAACAAAAGCAAAATAAAACACAATAAAACTACAACAGAAACCAACCAAAGCAGATATGTGAAGAGGAAGGGGCAGCTTCAACATTATTTTCGTCATGTTTTCTGGTGAGACTAATATGGATTATAATGGCAGTATACAGTACAGGGAGCTAACTTAATTTGGGACCATTGAAGAAAAATTCCTCAAGGAAGAGATATCAGTGATGGAAAATGAGAGAGGGAGCAGAGCAACCAGGTTAAGAAGGTGGGAAGCTTGCGAGGCTCATGATTGCTTAGATGGATGCCTTTTCTTTCTTGGCAGCCTGCGTTGCACCTTCCAGGGCTCTGAAACCGCCTTGATTACACCAGTCCTTGCAACAAAGATGTTTGCCATCTCCAACAAGATCTCATCAGCTAGTTTTGGTGAACAATCAAGAGGAATAGCAAAAGCCTGCAATGTTTGGGGTGACCTTAGGGACTTCTGTGACCAACGCCTCATAAGGAAGTATCTCACACCTGGCCCAAGGACTTTTAATAACCCTGGGCTTTTAGGAACAACATTATCCCTGCATGCAAGGTATCTCCCTCATGGGACTATTTTTAATGCCCTTGTGTGTGTTCACATGTGCATGTGTACATACAAACAGACACACACACACAATGAAATGAAATAGATCTACATCACTTTTCTCCTTCCATCCCCCACAGATCCGCATTCTCAAGTTGATAGCCTCTTTTGCTTTATTATTGTTACATATATATGAGTATGTACAATAGATAAATACAATCAGCTGAGTTCCTTTTTGTTGTATATTTGGTTTTGGAGCTGAATACTCTGCACCGGACAATCAATAAGGAGGCTCTTCCCTGGGTTAGACTGATTCACCTTCTCCTAAGAGTCACTAGTTGGCTGTAGTTATTTTCTAGGGAAAGGATCCTGCAAAAGTTTCTTCTTCCATTTTAGCATATCCATTGCCAATTGCCATTGTTCAGGTCTTGTTTATTTCTATGAAAGACTGCTGTGTGATAGGAACATTAACTAGCATGCAAAATTCCATTTCTGAAATTAAAATAAAAGAGGGTGCAGAGGTGAAGGTAGGGATTTTAGACAGGCACCAGTTTCTATAAAAGCAAGGAGGTATTAATGCTTCTGGAATATTCGAAACACTGGATAGTTGAGGTTAATCTGACTGAAGAAATGGAAAAAATATGGGTTATATTTTTGAGGATTTTTGAATGCTGTTTGGAGGATTTTGAACTGGGATCTGTTGATGATACCATGATATTACAAATATTACATTTGCATTTCAGAATGCTTCTTAGGTGGAGAAGATAGGTCGTGAGGTAGCTGAATCGAGGGGAATCTGTCAAGTTGATGGTCTTAAAAATGATGATGATTTCAGTCTAGAAGATAGATAGGTGTAATGCACAGCAGAGGAGTGGAATTGAAGAACTCTATGACTGATGGGACGGAGCAGAGATGAGGAGTGCAGAATGATAGCTCATCCAGTGGGCAACTGCGTGAACAGCGGCACAAACTGAAGTAAGGTACGCGGAAGCAAAGATTTTATGTTAAACATAAAGCCGCATGCTATCTTCATATTTTTTTATTCTAAGAATTGTGTGAAAGCATATTCTTCTGAGTAGTAGGGAGAATCAGTTTAATTACACTGTTTAGAATTCTTTTATTTTTTTATTAAAAAAATTTACATTTCCTCCCCTTCTCCCAGTTCCCTCCCACTCTCCCAATACCCCTCCTCCCTCCCCCTGCTTCCTTAAGAGGGGGAAGGGTACCCTACCCTGCAGGAAGTCCAAGACCCTGCCCCCTCCACTGTTGAGAATTTTTTAACTGGCCCTTGATTGAATTCACATAGTTAGCAGACACCCACTTTCTTTTTTTCTTTAGTATGTATGTGTCTTGGCTGCATATTCAATTTTAAGGATTGTCTTCGCCTATGAAAGAGAATGATGTAACTTTGTCTCTGACTACTAGGAAAAACTGTACTGTGCATTCTTCTAACACATATGTCAGGATTCTATTTTAGAAGAAACAGTTGCAACATTAACATCTTTCCTTCTGGGAAACAACAAGCGCCATAACGGAATCTAAAATAAATGAACAATACCTAGATTTCATAATGTATAAAGTCAATTTTAATTCAAATTCAAACTAGATTATATTTTAAATGACTGACAGTTTCTTAGTAATTGTTATACTTTGCAAATATTTTTTAAAAGATACCCTATTTGCACATAAATCTTTCATTATGCTGCACCCATTTCATACATTTTCCCTTGTTCGTCAGTGATTCATTACTGTGTCCATGTTTTGTTGAAGGCTCATGTTTGGAACCAATGTCAGTGTCTGGTGCTATGCATGTCTTATAAAACATTTCTACTTTTTAAAGGAATTGATCTTAGAGCTTGCAACACAGTTTATATGTCAACAATGGCAAATAATTACAGAGTATTTTACATTTTTGTTATTAAGTTGACATCTGAAAGAATGAGAAAACTAACGTTGCCCCTCAAAGATATTAAAGCTGTGATTAGGAAAAACATTTTGTTTTCCATTTTGCCTACTTTGGCTTCTTTTTCACTAAAGAGAATGTTTCCTTACACCTCAAATCCATGCTTCAACATAGCATGATGGCCTTTTGTACCTCTGAAAGACATTGTTAGTCTTCAGACTAACAATGCAGTGAGCACTTTTTATGCCTGTTTCCCCTGACTTTTTAATAACCCCATTGCAGAACATATTCTCATTTTTAATTTTTTAATAACACATGGATGATGTGTTTTATTTTCAGTTCCTTCTGACTTGTACATTTTAACCAGCGATCGTAGTTTACTTTCTATTCTTATTTCCTCAAAAGCCAGTGTGTGCACTTCAGGGAATCGCATTTGTCATTCAGTGGAGGCTCTGAGCAAACTTGTTCACATTCATCTAGTGAACTGATATGCCCAAAGCTTCTAGAGATGGCAGCGAACCCTGACTCCCTCATACATGGATAACTTGAATTTATCCAATCTAATAACCTGGTCATCCTTCTTCCTTTCTCACAAATGTATTTTCCCCCATAAACCAGATGCGTTCTAGAAATCAGTCATTTGTCCATCACTAAGTGATGAGGATATTCTCTGAAAACATTAGACAACTTTGTCATGGTGGCAACATCATAAAGTGTAAATCCACAATTTATGTCACCTGGGACTTCAATAGGCAATATTATCTTAAGGAAACCTGGGATGTGCCATCTTCTTGTCACTGGCTGAGAAATACTAATTTAGTATGTTTGTAGACCATTTTCTTTAGGCACTCAAGTCAACAAAGTATTCTATTAAAAATCTTAATGTTTAATAAGAAGTAGACTACAGCTGTGTGATACATGTCTTTAGTCCCAGGACTCAGGAAGCAGAGGCAGGGGCATCTGAAGTTCAAGAGAAGCCTGTTCTACAAAGGAAAGTTCCAGGACAGGCAAGGGTATATGGAGAAACCCTGTCTCAAACAACAACACGAAAAAGTGGACTAGATTAGCTACCAGAACTCACATCCTAGCTGTGACTTTGAGTAAATTGGTCAAGAGTTCTGAGTTTCATTTGATTCTCTAATAAGATAATAATATCATTTCATAGGGTTTCTTTGAGGATTAGTTTTCATAAAGCCTTGTACAGAGACTCAGAACATATATAAATCCTCATTATTAATCTTCACCATTTCTGCCTCCTCTTGGATACCTTGAGTCTAATTGATATTTCAACTTAATTAATTGTGTTTCCTACAAATCTACCTTTTTAATCTCTCATAGCTTTCAGCTTCCTTAAACAAGAACATATCTGCTCGTATGTCTTTATTGCAGTGCCCAATAAATATAGACCCTCAACCACTGTTTAGCAATTAATAAGTTATTTTATCAATGTTATAAAATTCATTTCTGAAAGAGGATTCCTGAATTCCTGTAAGTCCATTGAAGGTAATTGTTTGCGAAGATTAATCATTTGAACACAAACTGGTGTATTTGTTTATCCATTGCAATTTATAAAACTACCATGACTTAAAAGTACTAATGTCCTGTTTACAGGCAGATATTCAGTGGAACAATCAGACATTTTGGTACCTACTATTTTTATAGCTCTGAGCGAGGCACATACAGCTTCTCTGAGTTCTGTTTTCTTCTCTAAAATTAGTAATCTAGATTATAATGTTCTCAATAATGTTAATGATTGCAACAGATTTGAGCAAGTATTCAAGACTTAGGAAATGAGATTCAGAGAAGAACGTATCATGAAGGAAGTAGCAGTCGAGGGTATATTAAACTGATAACCTCAGCCAGCCAGGGGGTGCTTAGCTCAATGAGACAGGCTGAGAGACAGGATTTTACAGAAGGTATCTTTATAAATTTAATTCTGCAAGATGTTCCTGATTCTTAGCTTCCACTTGCATCTGCTTCAAATCACAAATCTTTCTCTCAAAAAAGAAAACAACAACAACAACAACACCATAAAAAAAACAAACCAAAACAAAACAAAAATCTTATCACAGTTTTGTCCTTGAGCCAATGCAAGGCTACATAGAAATGAAATTCCCTTAAGGTGACATTGGCTTTTAAAATGATAAGCTCCAACATTTTATTGTCATTTATCCCATTTTTTTGAAAAGCTTTTTAAATAATATTTAAATTCTCACTTTAAGCAGCAAATCATTTAAATGTAACCTCTTTAAAAACACCTGATCCTTAAATTTTCCTCTGCTTATTAATCTATGGCAAACTTTTGTGTAATAAAAATGAGCTGCAAAAATGATTTCTGAGACCTGGAGAAAGATCTTTTTTATGAAAAGTCACAGCGTTTATATCACTGTTGAGTTATTTATGAGTCAGCCACATAAATTCCAAATTTTAACTGAGAACAAGCCAACAATTTTGTGCTCCCATGTTTGTTTGCTTAAAATTATTATTTTATGAAACATAGTCAGACTATGATTTCAGTAGAAAGTCACTCCAGTTCTATCATAATGTACAGAAAGTTATTGTGACTGCAACCTTTAGCCATCTAATTTGGAGCAGTGTCATCTTTCATCTGAGAACCTTCTCCTTCCAAAGGACCTAGGATATTTTCAACACATCCTTAAGAGCACAGTTAGTGATCAACAAGACTGCATAATTTTCTGATAAGTATTGTTAGCAAACAAATTCACAAATCTTGTGTGGTACTTTATCATATTATAAAACTGGATTGAGTCAAGTTCCAAAGCATAGGCTATAACACTGCAGTAACTGTACAATAGAGTTAAATTTCAAATACACTGCCTATTTAACCCTTAGTAAATTTGTGTTCCTATCAGATCAGTTGCTTAATACTCTTACTTAGAAAATACTACTATGTCTAGATGAAAAATGGTGATACAGTAGCTTCTAAATCATGTATTTGTCATGGTTGATATTGAGTTCTGAATTGTGATCATCCCTTTACCGGATCTGCCTTCAGTAGAGTAGAAAGGGAGAGTGAGAATTGTGCACAGTGAGCACTTCCCACAGGATTGTTTCCCAGGTCAAATGTGAGACACTGCATGTGCACAATACCTGGCAAAAGTGCAAGTTATGTGAATTCTTGATGTTAATAGTTAATGATTAGTAGAAAGCATTGGCATGTATCTGAATTTGAACAGTTACCAGAAAATATGTGACTTTACTTATGACAGCAGTACCACAATATTTTTTTTATGAAATACAAAGTCATGAATTCAATTACGTCCTCATAAAAGGTGACTCAGCTTCTGAAAGTTACAGTTAAATTAACAGTTACCTTTTCTTCGGTGTTTGTATATATTTACTGAGCATTAATAGTGCAAGGAACAGAAAACCAAAGCTACCAGCAGGTAAGGAGATGGCTCTTTGGTTGGAGTCTCTGCTGCACAAGCATGAGGACCTGAACTCACATCCCCATCACCACTCTAAAAGCCAGTGAGCACTGAACTTTTGTGACATAGCCAGTGCAGTAGAGACAGGTGAATCTCATATTTGTTGGCCATCATGCTAGCTAAATGACAAGCTCTTACTCCAGTGGGAGACTGTCCCTCCAAAATAAGAAAGGTTGTAGAGAACACTCCAGATGTGATCTCCGGTTTCTACATTTATTCATTGGCACAACCTCCCACCTCTATGTGGGCATGATTTACACTCAATTTCTGCCAATCAATCTGTCTGTCTGCACATCTATCGATCCATCCATCCATCCATCCAGTACAAAACTATCCCCATTCCCCCAAATCCTAAAATTCATTATTTTTAGTGTTGCTCTTTATTTCCTAAAGTACATTTACAAGTATCTGACACACTAGGATTAAGTGTTGACACTAAATTTGATATGAAGGACTTTTACTGTGTACTTATTAAATGTTACAATATAGGAATAATACTTGCTTGTCATTAATTATCAAATTGTCTGTAACCTTAAAGACCTTATATTATATATATATATATATATATATAATATAAGGTCTATATAATGCTGTGGATTATCCACTTTTACACTACTGTGCCCTGTCAGATACAGATTTACAAGATATAGCTTGCTTCTCACCAGGCTTAGTGAGTCTATATTGATGTGGGTGGGCAGGACAGGTATTTCAAAGAAACAGAAAATTGCAATGTGGGGAGATTTGAAACCACATTATTCTGCTAATAAAGTACAAACTCAACAGTGCATCATTTGAAAATCTTAGTGAACATCTGACTCAATCTCTTTCACCATAGGACATAGGCCTTTATTTTCAATGAAAGAATTTTTAAAGTGTAGATATTATAAGAAACAGTGTGGTTAATTAATTGTTCATGTATATTCTACAGATCCCATTTAGTTCTTCCTAGAATAGTCCTTTATATGCAGATAGATAAAACTAATGTGTGAGCCAAAATAAGGTGTTAATTCCTACCCCCAGTCCTGGGGTGAATAGTTAGGGTGAGGATGTGTTCCTGTGTAGGAGGAAAAGGTTTTCAGTTAGGAAGAATGCTGTAATTTAAGGGTGTGATGGTTGTCCCTCTCTTTCTCATCCCAGCACCTATGATTGCAACGCCTCTCCTTTTGTGATTCATCAAAGCCATTTATATTCCCTCCCCTGCAGAGCTTTCTACTAATTTTCTTTTAAGTCTGGAATAAAATTTTACCTTGTAAGAACCAGATCATGAGTTTTCAGGGTTTAACCTTGTTATCAGGCTCTAAACAGTATAAAGACATAACTAATCAAACCAAGAAAGCATACATGACAGTTCTCTAATGACCTCTGAAGATCATGGAGAGTCACAAAAATATTAATAATAAAGAATTGACAGAAAATATCAATAGAAGTACATGAGGATTATATTGTGATTTCTTTTGTAGCCAGATTATAAAAAGTTAACAAGTTAAAGTATTTTGAATTTCAAATTCTGTATTGTTTCAGGAATTTGGTATTTAAAAATTATGATGCAAATATTCATTGTTTTTAGTTGCTCATTATTTCCTAAGATGATCTTCAAGTGCCTGCCAAACCAACAAAGGATTAGGTGTTGACATTAAATTTAATGCGAGTGACTGTAACTGAGCACTCATTAAATGTCACTATTATGTTAGTTAAAATCCAATAACAATAGATAATGAAGTTCTGAACACCTCAAGGATATTAGGTTTCCATTACAGAGCCATGTAAATCAATTCAAATTACTGGTGCTATTAGTCACAGAAAACAGACATACATGTTGCTTAGGGAGTACCTTTTGGTGTCTGATATCTCCTTGATGTTAGCTATTTTTATTGGGGTAATATAAAGTCTCAACGTAGTTTTAATTTGCATTTTTCCTAATTGCTAAGGATGTTGAACACTTTTTTTTCAAAATTTTTACTCATTTTACATGTCAACCACAGTTCCTCCTCACTCCTCTCCTCCTGCTTCACCTCCACCTACCACTCATGCCCCATCCACTCCTCAGAAAGGGTGAGGCCTCCCATG
>JAQHUG010000307.1:804655-815492 GCA_028555095.1 Dicrostonyx torquatus | reverse complement strand
TTTTTTGTAAGGCTACTTTGTCAGTTTTGGTCATTAATTCCTGAAAAGAGTGGAATTCCATTTAAGAAGTCATTTCCTAATCTGTATCTTGTAGGATACTGCTTATGCCTCCCTCTAATAGTCTTCTGGGGGAAGGGAACCCTTATTTACTGCCTGAAGGATTACAAAGTAGGATACATTACAGAAAGCAGTATAGATATATTTCAAAAAGTTGAAAACTTCATCTACCAGATGACCTAGCTATACCATACTTGGCATATTCCCGGAAAACTCGACATCTCACTCCACAGATCCTCATTCTGCCATGTACCTTGCCACTTTATTGACGATAGTTAGGGAAAAGGAAACAACTTACATATCCATCCGTTAATGAGTTGAATTAATAATGAAAGTATGGTTCATATACACAATGGGATTTTATTCAGCTGTACAACAATGAAATTTGCCAGAAAATGGATGAAACTAGAAAATGAATTAGATGATGTAACCCAGACCCAGCAAGACAAATCCTGCATGTTCTTTCTCATCTGTGATTCCTAGCTAAGTATTTAGATGTGAGGATGTTACCTGGAGTAAAGTACAAAGAGGCAATGGGTGATAGTAAAGCGCCCCAGAGAGGGAGACATTAAGATAAATGTTGAATAGAGCTTTGAGGTTCCTTAAAAAATGACACATCTCTGGGCCAGTCGTTCTCTGGATCCTGGCACTCCTGGCAGTGTCAGAGTAGGCTTACTTCTGTTGCATGGGTCTCTGGTTGGACCAGTCATTCACTGGCTATGCCCATTGCCACTCTTACTTCATTCAGCACATCCCATAGGCAAGACAAAGAGTAGGCTGAACTTTATATGTATGGATTGGTACCAAATCCCTCCACTGGATGTCTTGCCTGATCACAAGAGATAGCCGGTTCACACTACAAATCCCCAAGTATTAGGAGTCTTAGCTAGGGTTATCCTTGTAGATTCCTGGAAGTTTCCACTGCACTAGATTTCTATCTGACCCCAAAGTGCCCCCCATTCCAATAGTCTATTTCAGTACTCTCCCTCTCCACCCCTTCCGCAGCTGATTCCTATGCTCCCATATCCCATGCACACCTGTTCCAAGTCCATGCACAGAATCTCTTCTGTTTCTGCTTCCCAGGGAAAACTTAGTCTCCCACCGTGAGCCTTCCTTGTTACCCATGCTCTCTGTGTCTGTGTCTGTGTCTGTGGATTGTATCATGGCTATTCTTTACATCTAATATCCACTTATAAGTGAGTACATGCCATGTTTGTCTTTCTGGGTCTGGGTTAAACCATTTAGGAAGACTTTTTTTCTAAATGCATTTATTTGCTTGCAAATTTCAAGATGTCATTGTTTACTTTTAAACCACTGAGTAATAGTCCATTGTGTACATGATGTATCATTGTCCACATGTACCACATTTTCTTTATTCATTCTTTGGTTGAGGGAGATCTAGGTTGTTTCCAGGTTCTTAGTAGTACAAATAAAACTGCTATGAACATAGATGTATCCTTGAGTTATGATTGCACATCCTGTTGGGTATATGCCCAATAGTCATGACATGAGAGACCTAGGATAGAACCAAACACAATTGGAGGAAAAAAATGCCAACCTAATGATGCCTAAGAATATTCTGTAATAGTCATAGATTCTGCTTAACCCAACTGTGATCAGTGAGTCTTCATCCAGTATCTGATAAAAACAAATGCAGAGACCCACAGCCAAACCTTAGGCTAAGCTTAGGAAATCCTGCTGAAGAGAAGAAGAAAGGATCACAGGCATTGGAGGGATCAAGGACATCATAAGAAAACCCACAGAATAAACAAAGCTGGGCTCATAGGAGCTCACAATGGCTGAACTGTCAACCAGTTAGCCTGCATGAGACTGACCTATGACCTCTGTATATAATGACAGTTGTGTATATTGGTCCTCTTGTGGTAATCCTTAACAGTGGGAGCAGGGACTATCTCTGGCTCCTGACTTTTGGACCCTATTCCTTATATTGGGTTGCACTGCCCAGCGATAATACAAGGGAGATCTTACTGTATCTTTATATACCATGTTTTGTTGATATCCATGGGAGGCATGCACTTTTCTGAATAGAAAGGGAAGAGGAGTAGACTAGGGGTGGCCATAGAGGAGGTGGGGAAACTGGGAGGATAGGAGGGAGGGGAAACTGCAGTGGGGGTGTAAAATAAATAAATAATTTAAAAAATGACTTATATGATAAAAGGAAAGACTAGGAGCTAGCCCTCAAAAGTCTTTGATAAAATTCTAGATTACCTTCTTCCATACATGCTGCTTTAACAATACAACAGAATTATACAGTAACAAGCAAGTCACAAGTAGCCCTGAAAATTTGGATAAGGATAGAGATAATCTCAATTCAAGGCAACTCAATCTTATGAAATGTTAATATGTTCACAAATTCCTTTAAATGATTTATATTTAATGCTTACTATACAGATACATCCGTTTTATTAAAGCATTTAAATTATCTTCTGACCTATGTTTTTTTAGGTAGCACCATTTCTATGTGCAGTTGTGAAATAAATACATTTTCTTTTTTCTCTTTTTGTTCTTCCCTTCTCCCTCCACCCTCCCTTTTGCCCAACCCCACCCTCACCCCTACCTCCACCCCTTCCCCCCTCCCGTGCTTCCAATTTTTGCTTGGCAATCTTGTTTGTTTCCACAAATAAATCCTTTCTCTTCAGAATATGTAGCAGGTGCTCTTTCAGCACCTCAACCAAGTAAAACGCCATGGTGACTAAAGCAGGAGAGCTACCTAGCTGACAAGGTAGGTGCTCAGGGAACATGCTAGAACAAAACCTTGAAATGGTGATAGAAGGGAGCCAACTCCAGGCGGGTGTTCCATCTATCCTAAGGAGAGATCCCTGGGTTGTGAGACAGTGCACAAGCCAAGGTCCTTGCTCTCCCTAGCAGGCATCTCCTGGGCTCCTCCAGGCACCCTCTTCACTGGCTTCTTTCTTGTTAGAACAGAAGAGCTGAGACACCTGAATTTGGCTGGTGGTTTCGATTGGTGTGCATTCCGTGTGGTGACCAGGCCAGCGTTTGGTACAAAGGTGATCATTTAACGTATCATCTCCATCCCATCTTACTCTGGATACACTGAGGTGAGAGATGTGAGGTCAGTTTAAAGTGTCAGGAGCTTGCATCTGCGCTAAATTTTATTTAATACGGATCCCTTCAATGTAAATACAACATGGTGGCATAAAATAACTTGGACAAGTGATAAGGATACTTCTCTAACTTAAATTTCAGGGAGTTGGGTGTCTAATGATGCAAGAATTGCTGAACTGCCAAATGCTTCCTATAATTATTCTCATATCAATGTCTCATCTTAATATGTTGCAAGCATTTAAGAAATCTTATTTAAGACACCTGTCCTATAAGGAAAAGAATTCCTGAATTTTGTTTATTGATATGCTGATTTAATGATTCTGTATTGCAAATTTTCTGGATGTTCTGTTCACAATCAGGGATTAAGCATTCATTTGGAAACTGAAGCCAACTTAAATGCTCTCTGAGGTTTTACTGGATTTAAGATGTACACTTATTTAAATATGCCTTTAAATGACACTTTGTGAAACTACATAGGGCCCACTTAAATATTTATTTTTGAGGTTATAATATAATGACATCATTTCCCCTTTCTCCATCCAGCCCTCCCACCTACAGGGCAACATTTGAATCCAGACATTAGGCTTTCATTTTCAGGAAACTAGATCCAGGGCAAACAGCTGGATTTTAGAATTCACCATGACGAATTTTAGGCGCTGACCTAACAGACCTGATTTCCATGGAATAGGAAGCTTTGCAGTCAAGTGCTTTTCTCCACTGAGGGGGGAAAAACCCAAAGGATAATGGCGGCGTCAGCTGTTTCTAGAACCAGAGGCGACGGTACTTGTTTTGAGTAATTTTCTATAATTATCATCCCTAAACCAAAATGTCCTCTTAATTTTTGTAAAAATGAAGAGTAATCCAATGTACACTCAGCCACTAGGGGTCAGCAGATACTGGGGATGTTGGGCACAGCTGTCTAAGTGAGAGTCAGGAGACCAGAGATCTCTGTGTGTGGGTACAATGAGATCTTTCCCTACACTCCCAGTAAGTATGGGACCAAGCAAGACTTTAGAGGCTTTTGACTCTTCATCCTTTGACATGCCAAGTTTGAGGACAGGAACAGGAGATGAGAGGCATGAAAAAAGTCCATATACTACATGGAAGGAAAGGTAATACTTGCTGTGTAGGAAGCAGCAGCTTTCAACCAACGACTCCATAGATCTTTGGGACCTTTCTCTCAGCCAGAATCTACAACATATGGTCCCCAGAGTAGAAAAATAAGCATCTCCAAGGAATATCAAAATGCAGGTTTTTAGCACTACTCAGAACTTTCCAATTAGAAACTTTGATGGATCTCACAAATCTATGTTTAAAAGAGCTCGCTGCCCTCAGTGAATCAGATGGAAGTTCATTTGAAATCACTCTCTGTACAACAGCTTGACATTGACGATGAGGAACAGAAAGAACAACATTCTACTCAGTTAATTTTCTTTCTGTCACTTCTTGGATCCTAAGCTGTTCTTTATTATTTGTTGCATATTTGTAGCCAAGACTTGGTTTAGATCCTCTTCCAGCTCAGCAGAAAAGCATGCTGACCCTAGTGGAAACAGCAACAAAATGCCAGAAAGTCCCAAACAAAGCATGCTGTCTGTGCTCTCCAGGGTAAGATGTTCTTAGCAAGGTCAAGTTGTCACAGGAAGATATTATTCTAGAATACCATAAGCTTTGCTTACAGAAGCTGCATAAAATCTTTGATTGAGGGATAGAGAGAAAACTAGAATCACCTCGGATGGCAGACTAACTCATAGCCGTCTGGGAGACTCGTGAGTTGGTTGTAAAGCACACGAGGAGTCTCTCTTTCTTTTCTGTGTTCTATCCCCTCAGTTAAATCCACACTTCAACCGGTATGTATCTAGAGATTCATGCCCAATCACAGAGTGATCTAACCTCCGTGCTCAAAGGATGGTCTCAAAGCATTCGTAGCAGATATGAGCTCTTTCTATATTTAGAAATGGATCAAGATGAGAATTCATCAACCTCATCAGCAGCTGCAGCCAAAGAAGCAATGCATTAAGTGGCCATTGCACAAAATATAATGCAACAGGAGTGGGAGTCACAGTCAAGGGACCTACAATTTAGCTAAATATACAGATTCATTAAGAATTAACATTATTAAGCACAGCCAAGATTAAGAATTGCATGTGTATTAATATATAGATAACCTAAATGTCATATACACTTGTATAAATATATTTATATTTGCATGTAGATCATTATAATAAAAATTAATTCATCTATAAAAGGGAGACAACTGTGATGTGTGTAGGACAACATGGAAAAACTGAGGAATATTACCTTAAGTGAAATAAGCCAGATACATACTGCATAATCTCACTGATGTGTAGAATGTAAAATGTAACACTTACGTATACAGAGATCAGAATGATGGAGAGCAGTGGCCAAGGAAGAGAAAGACATGTGTGAGTGTCTGTGGGGCAGGAAAAACGTTACTAAAAGATATAAAAGTCAAGTGTGAAAGGAATAAATTCTGGACATCTAAAACACATCCTTGCAACTGTGCTTAGTAATAATGCATTATGAACCTAAATTTCACCGAGAAAGTTACATCTAGAGCAGTTCTCAACCTTTCTAATCCTTGGAAATTTAATACAGTTCCTCTTGTTATGGTGACCTCCCAACCATAAAATTATTTTTGTTATTTAATAACTGGAATTTTAATACTGTTATAAATAATTAGGAACCTGATATGCCGGATGGTCTTATGCGATGCCATGAAAAGGTCATTAGACTCCCAAAGGGGTTGAGACTTACAACTTGAAAACCATTGATTTAGAATGTTGCCATACAAGAAAATACCTATGTATGTCACAACTTGGCTATTATTATAAATTTATTACTCATGTCAAAATGTGTACATGTGGACAGTATTATGTTGTATACCTAAAATACATCAATTTGTCATTTATACCTAAATATACAGAAAAATTGAAAAAAAGTAAAACTTAATTGTGTGAAATAAATGATAGAGTTCAAAACACGTTATATAAAAATATGGCACCCTGATTTCCATATTTCAAGTTAAAGGATTTAGCACCTATACAGCAGACTTCCTCTTTACACACACACACACACGCACGCACACACACACACACACACACACACAGTGAACCATATGAACTACTGCCTGCAAAGGCTAGAAGATAGAAGAGTCATTGGATCCCCTGGATCTTTTGTTACAGACAGTGGTGTGATACCATCTGTGCTGGGAACTGAGTCTGGGTTCCCCAAAAGAGCAACGAGAGCCCTTAACCTCAGATCCATGGCTCTAATCCCATGCCCGGGTACTTCTACACCAGCAGGGTCTAAGATTGTCAAGTGAGAACTACCTTCCCATTCCCTAAGAGAAAGGGCATTCTTACTTCTAAAGATAGAACACCAAGACTCACCATTGCTAAAATACCCTGGTGAGCGTTTGTTGGTTATCCACTTGTGAGGGGTAATATTCACTACCACATTGCCAAGATTTGGATTTACCTATGAAACACATTTCTGGGCAGGACAATGGATGTTTCTAAGCAGATCTGAGGATGAAAAAGCCACCCTCCCTGAAGAAGGATGGCACCATCTCATGGGCTATGATCCTTGACTGAATCAGGTCCAGGGCCCAGTACTCTCTTCTAGCCTCTGTGTGCATATGGTGCACCAATATATATGCAGGCAAACACTCATACACATGAAATAAAAGCAGATATAATTTTAAAAAGAAACACCCATGACTAGCCATTTAAAATATTGCAGACCTTCATTTTCTTTATGAAGACCCATATTTAACTTAAAAGTTAATAATAAATAAGCTTATGAGAGTTTTCCAATTTGCTAATGTGTTTTGTGAGCTGCAGTAAGGAACCTGAAAATGTGAAGAAGTAACATCTAATATTTGGTAAATAGATGGCAAAGTAGTATTAACTTGAAATCAGGACAAATTTTAGAAACAGTCTCTTAAAATTAGTAAACCCTCCACATACAGTAAATAAGCACAATACCCATTTCTCTCAATTCAATAAAAATGATTTTTAGGATTCTTTGCAACATAACAAAAATTCGTATTTCTGGTTAACATTATAAGTCACATATATGATTTAAAAATATTCCTCATAAAGATTTACATTTCTTTATGAGAAGTGTGTGTTTTTGGTGGAAGGAGACATTTATTGCAGTCTGTTTTCTTGGAGCTATCTATTCTATTTCTCACTGGGTTTCTTGCATTTCCTGCAAAATGAGGCTGTCATAGTGTCTGAAGAAAGCAATATAGAAATTGTTTAGAATAGAAACCACTAGTATTGTGTCCCCTGGTTATTTGATGACCCCAGGAAGTCTTATATCACAGAGGTCACTTAGAGGAAATCTTTGTTCTCATTAATCTCCATGTGTTCTGTACCTGGTTTGAGCGAATGGCACACACTGAACATTCAACACGTATAACCACACACATAGTTAACTGTCTCTAATTGTCACTTCTTATTATAATTTCTAGAGTAGATGTGATGCAGGTGGACAGGAGGAGACTTAGGAATGCCTTAAAATCAAACTTTCATGGTTTAGCTTATGAGAAATTATATGACTTTTTCAAAAGTATTCTCTGGCATTTTCTTAAAGTAAGAAGGATAACTGCAATGAAATAAATGAGATTATATCCCTGGCTGTGTGCTTAAAGATAACGTTATTAATTGCACATCACATAATAGACTTGGCTTACAGGTAGAAATGCAGTTTCAGGTTTTCTCCACTAACTTGAGAAGATTCAACTTCATTTCTGCAGTACCTAGGACAGCTCCCGACACATGGAAAGTGTGTTGTAACTATTGACCAATGACTGTGTGTGCATAAGCAATACTTGCAGACTTGTGAGCTCTGTAGCCATCTAGTGAAGTAAATAAATATATGCAGAAAATGTTTATATACTTAAAGATGGCAGAAAAGAGTTTGTTTTTTGTTTGTTTTTGTTTTTACTTTTTAGCTATTAGCTGTTTCTTTTTCAAACTCTTACCTTTTAAAAACAGAAAAAAAAAAAAAAAACCCAGGGATGTTTTTAGAGTCATTCTAGGTGAACAGAAAAGAAAGTTATGAGGTTTGATTTTGCTGTGAAAATTCTTTAAATGAGGTATTTCCATTTGGGAAGTCCTAGTTCAAGGTTGTTTTTCTAACTCCACGAATGTGTTTGCTCTACTGGGAAAGTGCCTCTCCCCTCACAATTTGTTCTCTCTCAAACTGATAGGAAGATTCCACAAGCATAAAAGGAAATTGGTCTTACTTTCCAGGAGGCAGTTATGAAGGCATGTTTTATCCTGAAATGGCTCCCTAGAGACCTTGAAGAGCTGAGTGAACACAAAAAGCTAGAGCCTCCTGTGGTTGACTACACAGTGCTTGCTTGCAAAAACCATTTCCCTTTCCTTAACATAAGATGGAATCAAGAAAAGCCAAGTGCCATTTAGGATATGTGGAGTTATGTCACCTTCCAATGATTTCTGACCAACTGGATAGTACTAACTCTGTCCCTTTTCCTTTGGTCACTTCATATAGGTTTCTCCATTGACAGCAAAATAGTAAAGGTTGATGGGCCATTCTACTCACTTCTTTTCCTGATTTCCTGGCTAAGAGGTAAGAATGCTTCCTTGTTTTCTGACAGGCTGTTGAATTTCACGCTAATGCATATTTTCCCACGAGTCAAATAGAAACAGCACGTCCTTTCCCTGCATGTCTCATTAAACCATCTTGATAATGCACTTTGTTTAAAAAATCTTGTTGAAAAGAAAGTAAAATTTATCTTAAATTTTAAACAAAAATCCCATAGAAACACAGTAGACAGAACCAATAAGCACTTGTGGGGAATGGGGTACTAGAAGGTGGGTGTTCAGCAAACTAAAATATTTCTCCAATGGAAACTCTAACTCTAGCTAGGTGTGATGCTAGTTTTGTATTTAGTGGGGCTTACTAAATTATACATGCCTTGATGTATCCTTTCCAACTATATTTCATCTTTATGTCTTTTACTATACTCATTTTTGATATGGCCATTTCTATTTCATTTTATGAATACTACCCTTTAAAAGAAAACCTGACAGTGCGATGAATGATGTCACACTGATAATATCTGAAGGCACGGGGACTTCTCCTTGAAATAAAGTACGTCTCCCAGAACAGCATCCCAGGAAGATGATATTTTCAGTACTTCATGGAGCACTAACTCGGGCGCCTCACATTACTGTTAATGGGAGCTAATCGGTGAGAGAATAAACACCTTAGCACACATTTCATTTAAAACTCAGCATGATCTGAACAACAGCCATTTTACTCGGTTAGCAGGATGGATGCTTTCAGAGTAAAGGGAAAACCTGCTGCTGAGCTCACAATTCCTCTAGGTAAAAAGGAAAGGCATTATTTTAAATGTTATTTGTATCCATAACCCACTACTGTGCTCCAGCTATAATTTGCAGCAACATGTCAGTTAAGTAATAACAGATGAAACCCTAACCTCGTTAATCAACACACAAACCCCAGAAGTGCAGAGACTGAAGGCTTTGCAGGAATGGCTATTATGCATAGAGAAAAGTACCTCTCTTCTCAACCCCTTTGCTACCTCTTACGTTTTCTTCACACTTAACTCTTCTGTACATTTTACCCGTGCCCACAAAAGGAAATGGCTAACTCCTACAAGTAACCATGACTGATCTACGGAGAAAAAAAAAAGATGGTTTATTAAATCTGATTCAGCAGAGAGGTTCCCGTTAAATGGCATGTCCAGTCCTGCTAAATGATCACATGGTTTGAGTGGGCCTTCTGAATTTTCATACACTAAACTGATGAGGCATTGTCTCTGCTTCTGCTTTGAAAAGGTTGAACCCTGTTTGTCTGATTGGTCACATTTTAATGGATGTGGGGGTCAGATTTTACTCAGATAAAAATCTTGCTAAGGTTCAACTTTTATGACAGCAAACATTTTTAAAATCTAAAGTCTAGTAAAAGAATTATATCTAACTACCACTACTGAACAGAAATGTCCATGGGAGTATAGTGTTGCCACAGGTCAGGAGATGGGTACCTCTTTAGTAGGTCTTCTGAGGATGTATCCGCTCTCTTCATTCTGTGGCATTTTGCATCTGGTTTATCTACTTCTCTGGTCCAGCCCTTTCATATCCTTATTGGAAACATACAAAAATAGATCGGCCACTAGGGACATTTTTTTATTATTCCCCATGAAATGCACATTCTCTGTGTTAGACTTTAAAGAAATGAATATACTGTGATTCCTGAGAGAAGGCTCCAAGAGTCACCGTTCCTCCATCTCATATGACAGTATTTATCAAACCTGTGGTACTAAGGTTGTGTTACAGGATTTCCCTCTCACTGAAAGACTTGTGGAAGCAAGACTTCTTTATCTTAATCCAGAAGGAATTTGTTTGTTTGGGTGATTTTGAGAAAGGAGGAAGATGAAGGCAATCTGCATCCGGAGGCATATTTGAAGAGGAGGGTGAGGCATTTACATTGTCCAAATTTATATGTTTTATAAACCGAATTTATGCCTTTCAGATGAGAGAAGAACCCTAGTAGTAGATGGAATAGAAGGGGAAGTATTTGAACAGCACATTTTATTGTTAACTTGTTCAGGATTATGATTGCCTACCTATTCTCCCACCTTCATCCATCATTGAAGTTTAGGTCAGATTTTTTT
>JAQHUG010000307.1:778449-804420 GCA_028555095.1 Dicrostonyx torquatus | reverse complement strand
TGTCCTGGGTTCTGTAAGAAGGTGAACTGAGTTGTAAGCAAACCAGTAAGCAGCTCTCCTCTATGACCTCTGCATTAACTCCTGCCTTCTGGAATCCTGGCCAGTTTGAGTTCCTGTTCTGATTTCCTTCAAAAATGGACAGCAATGTAAGCCAAATGAACCCTTTTCTCCCCAACTTGCTTTTTGGGCATGGTGTTTCATTGCATCAGTAGAAACCCTAACTAAGACAGTAACACAGTTTCTTGAGAATATTCTACCATATACTTACTTTAAGGAATTTTCTGAAGTACTTGGTTATAGATAAGTTTTTTTTAACCATTTAAAGATCAGTGAGAAAAGCTGCTTTTATAATGGCATGTGGAAACCGAGTTTCTAGGAGGTTAAAGTTTCCCAGTAACAGACAGACATCATGCTTGTGAAAGTTTAAGCCTAGACCACTGAAACTCTGATGCTGTGCAAGGTGCCACATGCTTGGTATCACATGGCTTATGAGGTAGAGGCAGAAGGACCATTCAAGGCCAGTCTCCATTGCATAGTGAGACCCTGCTCACTTCTCTGTATTTTAGAAGACAAGGTACCTAGAAATCTCTAGAGCATATAAGTGAGACAAGCTGGCCGCCTCACATCCTTCATTGTGCTCTACTCAGGTTAGCATTGTGCCCCTGTCACATAACAGTCTATAATACTGACAACACAAAGAGCACACAGAAAAGACCTGCACCTTCTTGCACTTATCCTTAAACCTTGATGATCAGCCTAGAGTTATTTACTACAGCACTTAAAAGGCAACACAGGTCCATGATTTATCCATGTACTTGGGCCCACTGTGAAATATGTATCACCTTGAAATGTGATAGATTCTCTAACTGCAACAACAGAGTCTATAGCTTCCATGAGGCTGCAAGAAGCATCTTCTCATATCCCTCCTTAACATTTTGTTAGGGCAATACGGGAACTGAGATTCTTTTGTAGAAAATAACAAAAAAAGTATTCTCAGGGACAAGATGACCCCCCCCACACACAAAACTCACTTTCACAGGCATAAAACCACAAGCAGATTGCCCCAACACCAGGACAGAATGGGAAATTATTTCACTCACTGAGCTCTGACTGAAGCTCATGGTGCAAGCTGAATAGATGTTGGTGAAGTAATTCTAGGGCTGACTACATTTGATTTACTGACACTCTCCCTCTCCATTATTTGTGGGTTAAGACTCTTGTTAATGTAACATAAGGGAGAGTTAAATATAATTATAGAGTAGTCAAGTGGATTTCTTGCAAAGAATTTAACTTTTATTCTGTGTTTGACTAATTGTTTCCATACTAGTGTCATCATTTATGTTTTATATTCAAGTACTTGTCATGCAATAACCTGAAAGGTCTTATTAGTCACGATTCTCATAATAGACTCCAGAAACCATGAGGTTGGTAAAAAGGGGCATAGACATAGAAAAATAAAAAATTTAATATGTACTGATAATCCTTAGTGTGAGAATCTGAATAACTTTTTTACAAGTAAGTTATTTATGTTGAATAAAGTTCAATTTTACTAGACACTCAAATACAGAATGAGTAGTTTCAATTCTGTGTCTAAGACAGCATACAGATTTTATTGTTTCCAAAAGATATAGAAATCTATCTCTTGTAGACTCATTAATTCATGAAATCAAGGGAGGTCTTGGGGGAGAAGATATTTCCTAGGGAAATAGATCAAATTAAGTGAAAGGATCTGAATGCACAGGAAAATACTCCTCCCCCCGCATACAAACACATGCAAACAAACAAACCAAATAACAAGAAAGCAAACAAAAACACAGTCATATAGATTTGTATCTCTGATGCTCCTAGGAAGTCCCTCAAAACTGTGAAAATTCTTTAATTATTTTTAGGTATGAACTTCTATTTTTAAAAATAGGAACAGGCAAACCTACCCTATCACAATGGGCAGATTATGAAGATGACTATGAAATAGCAATTGTAGGTACTTTTAAAAATTCAAATAATGGGATTTTGCTGACATTACTGAATAGATCCCTCTCTAAAGAAGAAGAGCATTAGGGAATGTCCCTTTTCTAAGGATCTCTTCTTTTCCCCCCCCATACTACTGCTGTATTTATCTGGACTTGATTTTTTTGCTCAATCTGAAACTAACAAATGCCACTTATAAAATTTGATTTTCAAATGTAGAGAAATTGTTATTTCCCTCATAGGTTTCTTTGAGAGGAAGATAGAAAATGCAGATGATCTCTGCTGAATATTTATCGTGTTAAAAGAATTAGGGAGAAAATTGGATGTTTGAATGTGTTGTGAATATACAACTTTAACTTTTAGATTTGCATTTTTTAATTTTAATTACTTATGTACCATCTTCCCGTAGACCATGACTGTTTTCTTGATATTTAAGCATATCTTGGTGTTGTTCAAACATAGGAAGGGATCCTGACTTCAAAAATCAGTGACTTGTGAGTTACAGTGGGTTTTTGATGGAAGTAAAGTTTATTTAGACTTTTGAATATATTTTAGAATATTTTCTTGTGGATGCAAATATTATTTTACCACTTTGATACCAATAAAATCTATCTTATTTCAAAGTCACTCTTGGTAATCCATGCATTTAATTTTCTACTATATAAACACTGCTATCTCACTTGCAATCTGAAAGTACAAACATAAAGATATTACACAGATTATACCTAAAAATGTAAATTGGATTAATGAGAATTATTAGAAATAAATAAGAGAATTTTATACACCATTTCCATGGAAATTGTTCCATCTTTCTATAAGTAGTATTCCCTGTTGATTTGTAATATCCCTGATATCAAAACATAAATGTTTCTGGAAAGAAAAGGGGGTTCTTTCATGTAATCTACATGAGTATCAATTTTGTCCAGATATTCAATCCACATTAAACTATTTTTTGTAATTTTTAGAGCACATACTTTAATAACTACTAAAACAATCTTTTATCTGTTCAGGTTTTCCATATTATTCCGAGGAGTGGATTTATATTCCTGAGGATGTACTAAGAAGACAGACACCTCTTTCATTATAAATTATATTACCCTCTTCCTAATGCCTATTGATTGCACTGTAAGCATGTGGAATATGAGTATTGGTGAGAGGGATATAGAAATGATTTTGAATATAATCAGCTTGCATTGGCAAGATATTTTGATTTTGAAAGATGGATTTTAATAATTAGAGTACAGGAGTTTATTGGAATATGGAAATAAATTTTAAAGGACACTAGACCTCCCCTGCCATCTGATGGTGTCGTTCTTCCAATCCAGTAAGTATTGTCTTATGTGCAACTCACTCCTTTAACTTTTGACTTCCTAAGAACTTAAGAAATTTTGAATTCAAATGGCATTGAAAGAATTAACTTTTTCAGTCGAGGATGAAATAAGAAACAGAGGGATAATGGGGCTGAGCATGAAGGAATCATAAGGAGTAACATATCTAGAAATGCTAGAGAGCAAAATTTGCCCTAGAAATTAATCTTGGCTTATTTGGTAGTCATAGAATTTAAGAATCAACCAATTAAACAATACAAGGTCAAGCGACCAATCATAAAACTCTATAGAAATTATGCCAAAATTGTGTGGTTGCATGTAATTATTAATTTGTAAGGGAGGGGGTAGAAGGGAGAAAGGAAGAACCGTGGAGAGCCTGGAGTTGTGGGAGGGTGGAGATGGAGGAAGGGTGGTTATTGGGGAAGGGAATAAGATATCTACATTAACGGGAGTCTTTTTAAGATTTGCAAGGGACTTGTCTCTTGAGGGGATCCCAGGCATTCATAGGGAGGTCCCAGCTAGGTACTTGGGCAGCAGAGGAGTGGGTGCCTGAACTGAACTTGTCTCATAGTTACTTTGTTGAATATCTTAATCGTCACCATAGAAATTTCGCATGATGGATGGAGATAGAGCCAGAGACCCACATTCACATCAGAACAAGGGATCGAGCTACCAAGGTCCAGTGGAAGAGCAGAAGGAGGGAGAAAATGAGCAAGGAAGTCAGGACCATGAGGGACTGGCCCACCAACAGAGACAGTGTGCTCGATCTATTGGGAGCTCATCAAATCCAGCTGGACCAAGACAGAGTGAGCATATGACCTAACTGGACTCTATGAATGTGACTTCCAGTGGGGACTGACTGAGAAGCCAACGATAATGGCACTGGGACCTATCTCTTCTGCATGTTTTGACTATTTGGGAACTTATTCTATATGGATGCACATCTTCTTAGACCGAGATGGAGGGGGGAGGGCCTTGGGCTTCCCATAGGACAGGGTATCCTGCACCATCTTAAGGAAGCAGGGGGAGGGCGGTGGGGTAGTGGGGGAGTGGGAGGGCCGGGAACAAGGGGAGTAAATGTAAATTTTTCTTTGAACAATTAAAAAAATTAAAAAAAAATAAAAAACATCTCCTTGGATAAGTTTTTAAATAATAATATAGAAAATAAACAATGTTTTAATGGTGATAATGGACTTCATAATCCTACCATCCAAAAAATATTGAAATACAGATATGAATTACATCACATTCTTCTCATGGGTGTGTATAAAACAAGATTGAATCTCTTCTATAATATAGTACAAGTTTGATTTCTCGTTTTCTTTTAGGCTCCTCATATGTAACTGTCTACCTTTTCTGTTTGCTATAGCATCTCACCTATTTCCATTTGCCTTCATATACAACATCAGCCTTAAGACTGTTTAAAAATATTTTATCCCTTTGTAAATCAACAATTTTGTGTTTGCTTTTTATTTATATAGACTTCTACACAAATTCTAACACTTTAACTTAATAAAGACCATAATTCAAATGTTCCATTGAAGTAGATTGTAATTATTATCAGTTGTTCTCTTACTAATCAAATGGTTATCATCCCATGTCCCTTTCAACTTTGATTATGTAGTTTTATCAGTGGTCTCTACCAATTATACACAAAGTGGAAAAGGGCATGGCTTGTTTAGCCAGCTTTTATTAGGGCCCAGGATCTTTTTTTTTAGGATGTACTGGGGTTATGCCATGCACAATGCATGAGGGCCTCCCAGATCAGTCACTAATTGGGGAGCTGTACTATAAACAGGCCTACAGGACAGTCTTATAGATGCATTTTCTCAACTGATGTTTCTTCTTCCCTAATGACTCTAGCTTTTGTTGAGCTGCTAAAAAAAACTAGCTAAGAATATCATATTACAGATAAATCAACAATGCACATTTCCCAGCTCTTATACCCACATTTTCATAAAATTTAACATTGCTACAGGAAAGGTAGATAGCGCTATGAGTCTTTCTCTCCCTGGACTGACCATCATGTAAATAGATCCACTTTTCTTTTATCAGTCTCTGGCCCTCAATTTATTTTAGAACGAACGAGAGCAAGCAGAAAATCCTAAACAATTTTAGCAAGTCAGTCATGGCAGCAAACTCAGGAGTCTTAAAGTTAAGAGATTTCCTTGAGTCTCAGGAGAGATTTTGGATTTTTAAACAGTGTTGAGACTAAAAGAAAGACTATGGGGACTTCAGAAGTTGGACTGAACACATTTTGCATTATGATATGGCTATAAGCAAACGGGGGCTAGGGAGTGGGATGTGGATGTATGAATGGCCCCCATAAGCTCAAATATTTGAATACTTCATCACGAGGAGTGACACTATTTGAAAGATTAAGAAGTATTATGTGGTGTGGTCTTGTTGGAAGGAGTGTGTCAGTGAGGGTAGGCATTGAGGTTACAAAACCCCATGCTAGGCCTACTCACTTTCCTTTTTTGTGTGTCTGACTCTCTGTATTTCTTTCTTGCTCTCTCTCTCTCTCTCTCTCTCTCTCTCTCTCTCTCTCTCTCTCTCTCTCTCTCTCTCTCTCTGTGTGTGTGTGTCTGTGGATCAGGATATAAATTTCAGCTATTGCTCCAGCAAAATGAGCTCCTGCCATGTCTGTACCATCATGATAATAGACTATCTCTCTGAAACTGTAATCAAGACCCAAAATAAAAGCTTTCTCTTACAAAAAAATAGAGAAGAGCACAGAAAGTTAAATCTTTATAGAAGACATCTACCTAAAATAAAAGTTCTTAACTAATATGTATGAGTATTGATTCCATCCAATCACGTCTATTACTTATATGGCACAATGACCAAAATATCTGCAAGCTTTTTGCAAATCAAACACTTAGGCAACAATGCTTCAAAAAAAAGGTAACTGGGAAAGAAAGAATTTTAGAATTAATGGTGATTCCATGATAAGATTCTTTCTGTAAACATGACCCATAATAAGACACGAAAAAATTCACCAAAATATAGCAGTGTTAAATAACAGATCAAAGAAGAACAAAAACTGTTTAAATAGGGTTATTTTTAACTATGTGGGCTTTAACTCTCAAAATATAAAATTATTTCTGGATTTTACTGAAGCACAGAGTACAAATGTGAACACTAGAAAATTCTACAATATTTGGTTAAATACATTTCTTATTCTACTTTTTAAAAATAGTTCTTATTTTTTGAGATTACAGATAAATATATCATGTTTCCCTTCTTTTTATTTCCTCTACACCTTAACATGTATCTCCCTACCTTTCTGTCTTTCGAACTCATGGCTTTTTTTTTTACTGTTGTTACATGCATGTGAGCATAATGCTTAATCTGTATAATATTTCTTGTATGCATATATTTTCAGGGTTGATTGGTTGGTATTGAATAACCAATTGATAAGACTTTTCCTGTGACATTCTCTAGTTGCCCTGTTAGTAGTTTTTCTAGGGTTGAGGTTTCCAGTGAGTTTTCTCTCCTTGTCATTATCATGCTTATAGGTGTTGTCCTTGATCAAGCCATATCTAGACAACCATATTGTTGAGACTTCATGTGTATAACCCCCCAGGTTTCTAGGAAACACACTCTCAGAGCAAACTTCCTGTTTCTCTGGTTCTCAAAATCTTTCAACTCCTTAGATGTTTCAGAAGAATTTCTGTGACAAAATAGAAACCACTTCCACTCTCACAGAAGTCTCCTAGCACCCACTCTGTACACGCATGTGTGTGTGTGTGTTTGTAGGGCAAATAGGGTCAATGAATCTAGTTCTCAGGGATAATCTTATCCTTTCTGGAATGTTATAAATGTATTAGATTGCAAACATACACACACACACACACACACACACACACACTCTGTCTCTGTTTCTCTGTCTCTGTCTCTGTTTCTCTGTCTGTCTGTCTCTCTCTCTCTCTCTCACACACACACAGAGCATGAGCACAATAAATAGTAGCCTTTTGTTTAATCCTAATGCGTAGTCCATACAAGAGACATCATTTTATTATGAGTCATGTCTCATAAATTATAAACATACTCTTGCTTCCAAGTTGTACCATATGTTACCAATAGAACCCTGGGAATGGTTGAATGTGTCTCTACTAGTACATAAGAACGAATGTATTCAATTGACTCCTTGAATGACAGAGTACAGACATTTAATATTTAAGAGCAAAAAGTAAAATCTCATTAAGTGAACTGAATGAAACAGGAATGTTATGAAGACAAATCAGTTTTAGGTCACAAAATATAGCATTACTGTTGATCCTGCAGTAGCAGCTTTAGAAATTGTAAGTGTCATAATTCTATCTTTTATTTAACAGTCATGTAAGTTAAATACATTGGAAATCTTGTGTTGTTTGGGGAAAAAAATCAATAAATTTCTTTTAAACTGATATAAGTATGAACAGCTTTATGGGTTGTGATAGTATCTCCCAAATCCAGTTTTAAGGTGTTTTTAAAGCAACCCTTGAAAATGAATACCTCAATGTGTGATGTGGGAGGTCTTTTTGTATGTGTGTTGCTTTTATTGGTTAATGAATAAAGAAACTTCTTTGGGCCTATAGCAGGGCAGAACAGAGCTCAGAGGGGAAAACTAAACTGAATGCTGGGAGAAAGAAGGCAGATTCAGGGAGATGCTATTTAGCTGCCACTGGGAACAGATGCCAGAACCTAGTTGGTAAGCCACAGCTACAAAGCAATAAACAGATTAATGGAGATGGGCTAGTTTAGGATGTAGGAGCTAGCCAATAAAAAGTTAGAACTAATAGGCCAAGCAGTATTTTAATTAATACAGTTTCTGTGTGTTTATTTTGCGTCTTGGCAGCCAGGAAAAAAACAAGCAGCCTCTTACAACAAATGTGTGATGCGTGCGTGATAGGATTCAACTTTAATACAACATAGTGATATTTTTGATGCTATTGTGATCACTAACAATTTTAACAAGACTGCCATTATCTTTGGTTTTCTTGTCTTTCACGCTGGGGAGTTGCATTGGAAGGGTTCGAAATTACAGATTTTACTCATAAGTTCATTAATTCACCTAATTGTATAAAGAAAAATTTTAACCTCTGTTCCTGATCCTAAAACATTTCAAAGTATTTAATATTTAAATACTTATTTAAAGTATTTAATATATTAAAAATTAGAACTTTAGCATATTAAGGCACCAACTGACTTTCAAATGGCTTATGCATTTAGGGTAAACATACAGGATGTCATACTCCTTTCTCAAGATGCTAAATAACAGACCATGCAGGATGTAGGTCAGAAAAAAGTTTTCAAATGAATCACCCAGAGTGTGTCTGAAATTATTGATAGATACACATGACACATATAATAAGTGATTAATGATATAATTTGCTTCTTTTCTTTCTTCTGACCAATAGAATTATCATACTATGTTTACCCACCTAGGTTAAGAACCTGCTTTTGCTTCCAGATCATCTGGTAGTTCCAGGCATATGGCCAAGGGTAGTTGCAAAGTAAGTGGACTTAGCTTGTATGGAAAAGCAGCCAAATGAAAGACTTTAGGAACTTAGAAAAAGCACATACCTGAGTAAAGAATTCATACTTGTAAATTGCCTAGTCTTCTATTCCATTAGTAGCTTCCTTATTAGATGGATGGTATATTACATTCTCTGGTCTATGCTGAAAATATTTCTGCAGCTTTCATTCTCTGATGAACCTTCTTTCTTCTTGCTAAAGATGTAACCATTTCCTTTCTCATATGTTCACTTTCCATGGTGTGCCACCATTTGCTGTACTCATGAGAAGGCAAACCAATGTCCTCCCACAGACTGTCTCCACTCTTGCCTAAGCTTTAAGCCTATAAAATAATGATATAGATCAATGCTCCCTTCTTTATAAGTACCAGGTTCAAGTATTTCATTCTACTGATATAAAAAGGACAAACAGGTATTCAATCCTTATCATGGTCTAATTTTCATATAATCTTAGTAATTCAGAGACATCTATGGCAGCCATCTGGGTTTAAATACAAAAAGTCTTCAACTCATCAAACACAAGTCACCCATGAATAGAGAACTTCAATTATCATTATCAACTGGCTGATTTTTACAATGAGTATCTAAATGACTGCAATACTTGAGATGGAAAGGCACACTTTGAAACTTCCAAGGGACAGTAATCATAGGACATCAAAGCCATGGTGTTCTCAGATGCACTTGGCAACATCTCTCATGTTGCTCCTACCAAATAAACAAACTTTCGCTATGTATTTGTTAAATTATTATATATGTTTAAGACAAATGGTACATTTTAAACTATATCATGTAAACAGTAGAACTGTTCATACAGTCCAGTAAATTATCATATCTATCATGATCTCACAGGATCATGTGAGTTGTTCTGCTAATTTTCCAAAGTTTATGGGGTACTTTACAGTTCTAGTTACTATATTCTGAGCAGATATATATGATGAAGTCTAATGAAGCACAAAAATACTATACATTCTTAAAATTGTTTTTATAAATATATTCTTTCAATTAAGATTTTTGATAAAAGAGTACATTTTAGGGAGTTTTCCTATAGAAACGATAGATATCACCCAATACCTTTAAGAATGAGGGTCACATTGTTTTTTTCATGACTGTTTTCCTGTACTCATTACCGTGTTTTTATGAGGTGAATATGTGAACAGAGCAGGAAGTTAGGAGACAAGAAGTGCATGGTTTTGCCTCTGATGTGGGTAGCAGATAGTGGGTAACATGGCCTGTGGGTACTGGAGAAAACAAGTAATTACATCTCAAACTAGAAGCACAAAGGAGGCAAGGGAAGTTCTTGAACCTTTTATAGGAATCTTGTTAAGAGAGCAGTCATGCATTTACATGGAACCTCAATCTTTATAACACAATTCCTGTTGACAGAGGTTTCTGTTTTGCCCAGTCCCATAGCCATTCAGTCCCAAAGAAACACACAGAGGTCTACATTAATTATAAACTGGTTGATAGTGCAGGCTTCTTGTTAATTAACTCTTACATCTTACATTAACCCATAATTCTTGTCTGTGACAGCCATGTGGCTTGGTACCTTTTATCAGTGAGTCATTCTCATATTCCATCCTCTGCATCTGGGTGATCACTGCAGACTGAGCCTTTCCTTTTCCCAGAATTCTCCTTATCTGGTTTCCCCACCTATACTTCCTGCCTGGCTACAAGCCAAGCAGCATTTATTTAAACCAATACAAGCCACAAATCTTTACAGGGTAAAGACCATTGTCCCACAGCACTTCCTCCCCTTATTTTCAAAACAAGAACTCTGAATTTAATTTCCTTTGTTTAGCGTTTTTTCCTGACAATTATCCATAACAACTTGTAAACAATAGTCTAAACAAAGACAAACATCCATTATTCATTTTTGGGAATGTGGGTGTAGTCTTCTAGGCTACTTCCTGTTTATTGGGGTGCTGATAATCTTATGGAAACCTAAAGAATATTTAGGATTATAGTCAAGTCCTGACTGGAATATTCTGTGAGGCTTGATCATCTCAACCAGCAGTCTTGAGGCTGTTCTGGATGTAGAACTTAAAAAAAAATCCAATAGAGGGCCTCTGAAATATTGGATCATCTGGGTCATCCACTCTTATCAAAGATTTTTCAGGGGATCTTGTTCCATCAAATCGGATTAGTCAGAAAGGAATCCACAGGTTCTCATCCTCTATGGAAACAAAATTAGAACCTCTTTTCCAAAGCAATATATCCTTAGACTCAAATTTTAAAGTCAAAATATCATATATATATATGTTTCTTAGCAGTTTCCAGAATCAAATGTCTCTTTGTCGTCAAAAATTCAATTAAAATACAATAGTATACATAATCCAGACACACATAATGTGTATATTCCATCTTGATGTGGCTTATTTTCTTTTTACTCCTTTAATCTGTGACAGCCTGTACTTTGTCTTTTTAAAGACTTTATTTTTTAAAACCATTGACTTTTTAAAAAAACTATTTCTTATCTCTCCTAAGCCTATGTACATTTATCTAACACCGTGATCCATTTTGAGGTTTTTTTACTTCTGAATTTGTCTTTATTGCATATCTATAATAATTCCCTGTCCAGGAGCACTTTAAAAAATGGTAAGCAGCTTGGTCTCAGCCACCCTGGATGCTGGCTTTGCCTCTCTCAGTCTTTCAATATTGTGGAGGTAGTTCACTGCCTGCTCTGGGACTGCTGGGTGCGAGCCATCCTCACCATCTCAACTCTGGGCATGCAGCACATAAACTCTTTTTATCTGAGTAAAAGGTAAATCTGCCATGCAGCACATTGTACAGCCTGGAGATATCTCTGTGTACAGACACATAGTGGGAATCCACCATGCTCTACTGCCTTTGAATGCCTATGAGAGTCCCAATCCTGATGCCTGCCAAGGCAGAGAATGTTGAGTCCCGGACATGTTCTTAGCCACTTTCCTCCTGACCGCAAGTGGACACATAAGCATCCAGACCAGAAGTGGTGGCAAGCATCAGCCTTCCAAATGAGCCAGTGCTGTTCCTGTAACTAGCACGAAGAAGGAAGCCTTCCCTAAAAGAATCCGTTCTGTTCTTGACAGTAAAGCTGAGTCAGGAGACTTCTTAAGAGAGCTTTGTCTCTGCTTGCCACTGGTAAACAGAGCAAGAAGCTGTGCTAAACTATTTTTTTTATTGTGTCTAGAATTCCTTCCCAAACTCTCTCAGGTTTTAAGTGGATTTAGTTGGCACCAATTTGTTGTTGGAGGCTGCTTGCTCATTCCCAGCTGCTTAGACCTGAAATAATTACACAGAAACTATATTATTTAAAACACTGTTTGGCAAATAGCTTAAGCATATTGTTAACTAGCTCTCATAGTTTAAATTAACCCATCCCATTAATCTGTGCATCACCATGAGTTCGTGGCCTACTGGCAAGGTTTCTGTGGGCACTGGCAGTGGTGTCTATTTCCTTGGGCAGTTACGTGGCTTCTCCCTGTTTCTGCCTACTCTCTCTCTCCATCTCTTTTTGGATTTACAGACCGGCTTTACTCTGTCTAGTCACTGGACAAAATCAGCTTTATTCATTGACCAATAAAAGTAAAACATATACAGAAGGCCTTCCCATACCAAATACCAGTGATCCAATAACCTTTGCTATACCTTACTTCCTGAAGGATGAACAGCATCATCTAACAATGCCAGTCCGAGGATTAGTCTCTGATCAGAGTGGACCATGGGGATTCTAAAATTATACACAAAGTACAGTCATATTTTTTATCTTAAACAAAAACCTTAAGATTTTAGATGTCTTGGATTGTTTTAGAATATTTTTGTGCATATAATGTGAATAGAACGTAAGTTTAAAAATAAATCAATTTATTTTCATATAGAGCTAATATGTATAGTCTGTGCATAATTTTAGATCATATTTTCAGTGCACATTATTTTGTCTATAACTCCTCACTCTAGCTTCAGTGTGGAATTTTCTACTTGTGTAACCAGTTGACATTAAAGTTTCTTCACATTTTGTAGAGTTTTAAATTTCAGATTTTCACACTAAGTCTGTTCACCTTATAGTGGGACCTTTCTGCTCATGACAAAGTTGAAAGTTTTGTGCCTATGCATGCTATTTCTAATATCTGTCTATAAAATTTAATTTCCTATTTCTATCTTATCTACATTTTCAGTGTTGGTATATTTATTTAAATATAATAGATAATTCACATATGAAATGTTGATGTGCTTCTTAATATATTTTATTTATTATTAGCATTTTTGCACATACATGCTATGTGTTCCAAAATGATATAAGTTTTATAACAAGTTCATCTTAGTGGCCAACACGTCAATTTCTAGCATAAACATAAATAAGACAAGAATTATGAGTCTCTGTTTCCCTAATAAATATTCTTGCCACTGTGCCTGCAAACTTTACTACACAAAACACACATAGAAGAACACACTCATACTCGCACATACATATAGGGACATACACACATACAAACACATGCAGACACACAAACAGACACACACAGACACACACAGAGAGACACACACACATGAACATGCAAACACATACAGGGACATATATGCAAACACATGCATACACACAGATATCACACACACATACAATAACATGATATAGCATTATAGGGAAGCCTGAAGTGTCTTTTGTGCATGTGACCTGCCACATCCTGGATCCCCTCACTCTCTATATATATCACACTCATTTGTTCCTCTTATAAGCCTCAAAAGATACTGAACAAAATTTTAGAAGTTATCCAAATATCAATGCATTGGTATTGGAAGTTAGAAGTATATTAAGATCCAAAATTATTTGGAAAATAATGGCGGTGACGAACTCTGTGTAGGCTTAGTAAGATTCATGCTCTAGTACCAGCTTTTCATTAGACGCATGTCTTGAGGTGAATTATTACTTTCTCTGCCTTAATTTCTTCTTTTACAAGACAAAAAAATTGTAGTACAGTGCACTTTTACATTACCTTTTAGTTCTAAATAAATTTAAAATAGCTAAATGACCTACCAACATTTGAATGGTGAAAAAATATCAATTTATCCAGAGCATGGGAGATAGCCCATCAATAGCTTTTACTTTGATTTTTAATAGAAATCACATACTGCTGAACAGAAAACATGAAGATAATATGAAAGCTAAGGCCATCATGCCTAAAATTGTGCAAATGAAAAACAAGCTTACAATTTTGAATCATGTATGTCAGTAAGAAATAAAAAGCATAGAGGATCTATCTATCATCTATCTATCATCTATCTATCTATCTATCTATCTATCTATCTATCTATCTATCTATCTATCCATCCATCCAAACATCTATCTATCTATCTATCTATCTATCTATCTATCTATCTATCTATCTATCTATCTATCTATCTATCTTTCTGCTCTATCTATATCTCTTTACACCCACATACACACACACACACACACACACACATCAGAGGGACTATTGCTAGAAGTAAGCCATGATGTAACCATTAATAAGTGGAAACATCTAAGAGCTGGAGATCAGCCCACAACTCTGCAAAAGATAACTACAGCAGCAACACTTTATAGACATTCCCCCAAGTCCTCGTCGTATAGTGGCAGAGACATTTATAGACACTCCCCCATCGTATAGTGGCAGATACATTTATAGACATCCCCCAACTCTTCATCTTATTTAGTGAGGCATGCATTTCCACCGTATTTGTGCCAGTTACAACTCTTTAAAACTAAAGACTCCATATAAAAAAATCTTTCAGAATGACAGGATAACTACACAGAATATATTTTTAAGGACACATTTCTCATTTAAAAATATTACTTACAACAGATTAAGAATTACTTTGTCGTCCCCAGTGGATATGGAATTACTTCCTATAAACACTAAATAGTGTTTTACAGAATGTGGTATATTTTTAAATTTAAGTACCCTTTTATTATAGGCTGGATTTAGGTTTACAGGAAAGTCGTGGTATAGCATACACATTCCTGTATGCCACACCCTATTTTACCTCCTGTCACCAATGCATCACTATGGTGCAGGCTCACCAATTAAGTAATTATTCTTGGCATGTAACTACTAAAGTATAATCTTTGGTTTAATGTCTCTCTGTTCCAGTATGACATTCAGATACTACATTACATGGGGTCTTCACCCACCTTGGGCTCCTGTGTGTGTAGCTTTCTCTCTTTTCCTAGTTTAAATTATCCAAATTGCTTTTTAAACATGCATTATGAATTTGGGGGAGTGTCTCTTGATTTGGGCTTGTGCATTGCTTTTCATGTAGTTAGACCAGCTTATCATGAGAGGAGAAGAAAGGTCCTAGAGGAAAACTGTCATTCTTATCTCATTTTGTAATGGTGTACTGTCCCACAGAGCATCATCGATCATATGGCCAACATGATTTTCTCCAGGCTTCTCCCGGGTGCATTATGACCTGCTCTTTCCATTTGATGCTCCGAGCAGTCATCAAGCACAGCTCACAGGCAGGGTTAGCAACGCAGCTTCGGTGACTTGAATGAGAAATATATACACAAATTACTCTGACTTCCTTTCTATAATGCTTTATTTAAGTGATTTTCTAATACTCATTTGCTAGTATACAAAGGAGTGACTCTAATAGTGTCATTCTCACCCCAAAGTCTTTGAACTGTGATTGCAGAGTGATTTGGGGAGTTTAAGAACTTGTCTTGGCTTCGCCACTTGACATAGATGGTTGTGGATTGCTGTGAATACCTTACATTGGTCACACCCAGAAGGAGACCATTTATTTTCTACCCCAGTTATTGTAAAACAAAGAGTACAGAAAGAAATTTGTATTAAAGTTTTAACTTCCTTGATAGTGATATTAAGTAACAAAGAAAAGCTTGTGGAAACATTTGAATTCCAAAATAGAATTCCATGAGCAGCTCTGGATAGCAGAGAGGTCAATTCATCAAATCATGTGAACTATGTTAACTTACCATAAGCCCCAACATATTTCATAGATATCTGATATCCAAAAATGTAACTTTATTGAAAAAAAACCCTAAATATTGAAAGTATATTTATGTTATTTCACACATATCATTATTGGTAACAGCAATAGCTAACATTGTTAAAAATTACTTGCAAATAGAACTCTATGTTGAGAGCAGAGTATTGGTTTTGGTTCTGTCAAACAGAAGGAAATTGTTATAAAAAAACAAGGAAAATTATAATAGGCATCTTTCCTTAATGCCACATGAATGACACAGAAAATATTCTGACAGCCTACAGAAAGAATAATTGCCAAAGGCTAGATAAGATAATATCAAAGGAATCATGGAGAAAATAAAATATGAACTGAATTTTGAAGGTCCTTCCAGTTTGGACTGAAGGGGAGTATGTATGCATTGAGTGCTGTCATCAGAAAACAGAGTTTTAAGTTAAAATAATTTTCAAATACAGACAAGTAAATAGTAAATGACTGGCAAACTGCCAAGTGGAGTAGATTTTAGAAGTCAGTGATTTACATGTAAAGTCATTTGTGAATGCATAGCACCTGAAGGTTTCCGCACTAAAGTATCTAATTCCAAAATACTGCTCATTTTGTGATGAAATTAGATAATGAAATGGTAGAACAAGAAAGAAAAATCAAATTTACTTAAATTTAATCTTTGCAAATTAAGTATCCGTATTAGTTAATGTGGGTGGTATCATGAAGAAAACTATTGACAAGAAGATTAACACAAAGATAGAGAAAATAAAATCATTAGCCAACCTTCCATTGCATATCTACCACAGATATCTGGTTGAAATCTTCTCAGGTGACTGTTTGCTTTTACACTTTGATTCATTACTTTTGATATATCTTACCCTTTATCTCTATTTTATATTGAAAGGACACTTTCTTCTGTCATAATTAATAATCATACCATGACTTTTATCAATTATTTTAGCACTGGTTTACTTTAGTTCATGTGGCATGCATATTTTTGATCATTTATATATACAAATTTCATTGTCATAAATTTCTTTCTTCTTACTCTTTCATCATATTTCCTTGTCTCCTTCCTGTCTTCATCCTTCCTCATATGATGGTTTAGTAAGCTTGTTTTGATTTTGTGATTATTTTGAAGCAATGCATAATACTTTAATTGTAACTTGAACATTTCATTGTTTTGGTCCTGCTGTGTTGTTTCTGTGTTCCTCAAAGTGTATATTTCAAACTGACTTTATAAAATATAGATTTTTATTAAGAAGTAAGCATCTAAAGGCTGAAAATGTAAGCGATAGAATTTTCTTATACCATAGACAAGAGCATAGGTTTGACTCATACACACCTGATACACCTATACCACACCCACACCCCCCTGACATACAACGGTACCACATCCATACCCACATACACCCATACCACACACACATTTGACACACCCATACCACATCCATACACACACACACACACACACACACACCATTGCATTTTACAACCCTTTAGGTATTTTAATATTTCATAGTCTTAAATATTTTTCTTTTCTTTTCTTTTTTTTTAATTTTCAAGACAGGGTTTCACTGTGTAGCTCTGGCAGTCCTGGAAGTCACTCTGTACATCAGGCTGACTGAACTCAAAAGAGATCTGCTGAATACTGGAATTAAAGGTGTGCTCCATCATCACCCTGCCTCTTTTTTGTTAACTGAAAAATATATTCTTTTCCCATATAATATACACTGATTATAGTTTCCCCTCCCTCTTCTGCTCCCAGTTCCTCCAAGACCCTCCTCCAACCTAGATCCACTCCCCTTCTTTATCTCATTAGAAAAACACAGGCTTCTAAGATAACAACTGTGGCATTTGGAATGAAAATCACTCCATAGTCTCATAGGGATCGGCTTTGTTGGAGGGAATGTGTCACTGAAGGGTGGGTCTCAAATGTTCAAGCCTCGTCAGTGTGTCAGTCTTGTCTTGCTGCCTTCAGATCTGGATGTAGAACTCCCAGCTATCTCTTCAGTACCTTGTCAGCCTAGTATTGACTCCGTTGTGTGGTTATAAAGTTCTATAATGAAAAGGACCAAGATGAGCAAGGAAAGTTACAAAATGTAAAACTTGAAGAGAAAAGGGGAACCAGGAAGAAGAATGGAGCTAAACCCCTTGTTTAAGGAGATAAACAGCCTCAAAGAAAGCTTGATGTTAAGTGAAAAAAGAAAGTGGTAACCTCAGGGTAAGATATTCACCCGGGTAAGCTTCCCACTAGGGAAAAGGAATTAAAGAAAAGCTTCAGGCAGGGTGTGGAGTCTCACACCTTTAATTATAGCAATTTTATTGCAAAAATTCTAATTGCAAAATACGTGAGGAGATGTGGGATTTCCTATATCAGGTGGCAGGTGGAGAGACAAAGTTGATCAAAGGAATTGTTTCTAGGACAGAAGTATTACAGAGAGTTTATATATAGAAAATTTACAGGAGATGGAATTAATCGCAAGCATATGGGCTTTGAATACATGAAATAGGTGGAATTGAATTGAAGTTATATTTCAGTGTAGAATAGTTTCTACACTGAAAAAAAACGAAGAGAAATGAATGAATGAAGGTAAAGGGATTGGTGATGAATCTAATTGACTTTTTAAGGAATTATGAAATCAAAATAACTAGTTAAGAGAATAAGGATGATGGAAGAAAACATAAAAGGAGAATTCATCAGGAAGATTTCTGTCATCCAAAGCCGGAACATACTAGAAAAGTACTAGGGTTTATGAATTAACACCAGTCAGCACAATTGTAAAACTGTCATTCTCTGGTTTGTGTTCAACAGTGATCCTATAGTTGTTCAAGACTGTATGGCAGTACAACAGAAGGACTTAACCAAATATGGAATTTGGCAGATGTGTGTGTGTGTGTGTGAAATGAGAGAAGAAAGTAACATGAGAGATCATGCTATATGCTAGGAAGTAAGGCAGTAACCAATCATGCAGTCTAAGTTATGTCAGATGAGCTTAGACAGAGTGAACATGAGGTACGGAGAGTTAATGTGGGAGAGCTGATGAACGAAGAACCTGCAGTAGCAGTCAGATTACTGACACAATAATACGGAAGTGAAACAAAGCCAAGGTCTGGATGTTAGATGAAGAGCTCCCTACATTCTGAAGAATCAAAGGTTATAGAAGTTTGATTTTTTTTCCCCACAATGAATGGCATAACATACAAAGAAAACACTACCTGTAATAACCTGAAACTACATTCTTAGAATATACCTGTTGCAGGGGAGGGAAAAATAATACACATTTTAGGGAAGTTAACAAAAATGTATGACATGACATGTTGAGACCTGATGAGCTGTCAAGAGAACAGAGGTTAGGTTGATCTCTGGCATTCCCAGGTGGTGAGGAGCTGGTCACAGTCCAGCATGAGGAGTGTGCTCCATAATTACAGCTGTGGACTTTCTGCAGTTCAAAGGAAAAGGCGCCGAGGTTCAACCGAGCTTCAATTTGAGTTAGCAATTGAAAGTTTGTGCGGAATAAAATGTCTGTATTTATTAAAACTGACTATGAAATAATCCCATGGCCGAATGCCTCCTCTCGTGTTCGGGGGTCAGCAGTCTGTTTATTTAGTGAAGGCACTTTTGCTGCTAGCTTGATTTGCTCTTTGGAATTTTTTTTTTACTGACATCGTTGAAATTTAGCCAAGGTAATAGAGCATTTCAAATGCAACTGGAAGAAAAGCAGTTGGAGTGCTGCCATGAAAAGCTTTCTAGAAGGGAGACACAGGGTGAAGGTGAAGTGGCCCAAGTCCATCTGAAATCCTGGCATCTTTCACGTCACAATAATTCAGTTCCACTGCGGAATAAGCTACTAGGCAAATATCTTTCCCACTTAAGCTCAGATTTACATGGCATACTCTGAACCCATGATAAAGCTAAGATTGTGGGAACCTGACCATAACTGAAAAGAAAACAGGCAGAATACTTGCCCAGGACTTGAGTCTCCAAATGGGTTAACATTCCCCAAGGTAAACATTCGCTGCTTTGTGTAGTCATTGACACTCCTTTGCTGATAATAAAAATACTAATAGGTAGGACTGAGAAGTCCCAAGCACCCACACTTGCTGTGTGTAGGTCATTTAGGAGGTGTCAGTACATATCGCTTCCCTTTGCATCTTTAAAACGTTCATTGATTCCTATTAGAAAATAAATCTGGGACAAAATTCATGACTAAAGTTCTGTCAATAGGTCTGTTCGTTTGTGAGTGTGAACAATTCCATGGCTTTATTCCTTTGGGACCTCATATGTTAATGTACTGCAGTTAAGAGACGAAGAGCTAAGAAAGCCACACTGATATGGATTGCGAGACTGAACAAGTAGGAAAGGGCTGATGGATTAGAAATTAAAAAAAAATTGTAGCCAAATTTAAACAGAACAATTATTGTTGAAAAATTTGCATCAACTTTATGTTCTTGCTTGTCTTAAGTTGTTTCTGTCCAGGTAACTAATTACTAGCCTTGTTCTAGAGCTCCTGAAGAATCTGAGTATGCATAAGAATGCATTCCCAACACAGAAGTCAATGTCTCTTACCCTAGTATTTTTATTTCTAAATGACATAAGATATCTTAGATTACCATAAAGTAATTTAGTGATCAAAGTGAATATTTAGTTCTATAGATTTTTATCATGAACGGATATTGAATTTTGTCAAAGGCTTTTTTTGGCATCTTATGAGATGATCAAGTGGTTTTGTGTTTTAGTATTTTTACATAGTGAATTGCATTTATTGACATATATGTTGAACCTTCCTGAATCTCTTTGATGAAGCCTACTTAATCATGGTTGATGATATTTCTGATGTGCTCTTTGGATTCAGTCTGCAAGTATTTTATTGAGCATTTTACATCTATGCTCATAAGAGAGAAGAAACCTTCCTGATGCAACTTAAAGTACTATGTTTATATAGTGTGGTGAAAACAATCACAATTTCTTTTCCCTAAGGGCCTGCAATGATGGGAACAATATTTGTCTTAGGAGGAGAAAATGAAATCACACAGAAAAATTAAGTGTATCTGAACTTCAGTAATATTTCACTGAATAATGAAATAGTTCAGAGCCAAATTTAAGAATTTTATTCATTTTATCAGTTTTTCCCAATTGTGTCACAATTCTGCTTTGTGATCATATAGGTTGAGAAATATCTCTACCCTCTGTATTTTTGATTCTCAACATGTATTCTTTGGCCTGTTTCATCAAGATAGATATACAGTCATCCATTTTTCATTCAGTAAATATGTCCTATACTTCTTATAATATTCATATATATATATATATATTAACTACAACGGCTTATTTTCATCAGGTTAGCCAGTTTCCCCCTATTTCAGTCGACAGGAACTGGAAGTTTTCTCGATAGTATTAAACTAGCAAGGAAAGATAACCATGCTCACTTAAAGCAACCTATGTGACCATAGCCTAGGAGGGCAATGGAAGATAAGAAGGGAGAGAATAAAGAGCTTTTTAAAAATCACGTTCTCATGATGGATTACTGAAAAGCAATTGCCACAGTGATCCAAGAGCCCACTCATCCCCTCATACCCCAGTAGCAAATAGCCCTTTATATACACCATCCACATTCACTCATACCCACATCCACACCCCTCGAGAAATTTTCTCATTTAAAAGTGTAATGTCCATAAATGACCTGAGAATAGATACGGGAACATAGAAAATTATGTACAAAATTGAGATTTATCACATAATCAAATAATTCACAAAATGGTAGTTAAGCAAATCACAGTTCATTTATGGTAGACAATATAGTGGAATACATAGGAACGTAAGATATAAACATGTACGTACAAGAAAAATATCAGAATAATATGGAGCATATGCTTACGTTTGTGTTACACATGTAACACAGGATAAGTTTGTGTCCATATATTATCTTCTTTACACACAACCAACTCATTTCTAGACAATGATAGCAAAGTGTAAGTAGACATTATTTGGCAATATACCATTAGCATTGGAAAGATGATAGAGGAAGGATGAAGCAGTGAAGAGAGATATTATAATTACATTTTTCTTTAAGATAAATGAGTTTGTTTTAAAAGGTAACTTTCAGAGAGAAGGAACCTATACATATGAATTCATAGCCATTAGGACTGCATTCACAAGACCAAGCTCGTTCCAAACAAAATCCCTAAATAAAAATGGTTGGCTAGCACAAAATATTACACTTCCTACGATGATATTAGCATTGATAATGCTGGGAGAGAACCCAGCAGTTTTCTCGAAGGCTGTGAGACCATACATCCAAGAATATATGGGCAGCACCAATGTATTTGATGGGTTTAAACAAAAACAGAAGTGGAGAAAATGGTGGCTGAATAGAGAAGGGAGAGTGGGTGGAGCATGAGTGAAAGAAATAGAGAGAATATGACTAGCATTGTAAGAAGTCCCAATAAAGTCTACACAAACCTATAAAGAGATAATAGAAACCATTCTAATTCTCATAGTTATAAGCTAATAGTACAGTGTAGAGACAAAAATATTCAATTAAAAATCAGAGTATTTAGAGAAAAGTATGGTTTTCCTGAGTGCTGTCTTTCTACACCTTGCATTGCAGCACTGTTAGTCACTTGCTGTCACTTGCTGTGAACTGGTCTCAGAATGCAGCTCATGGAAACTTAGCAATCTCATTAGAGCTATAGTGTTCCTAAAGTCAGGACTCCTCAGGTGTTGGCAATTTTAAGGATGCTTTTGAACAGAGTCCAACTAACATGCAAGCAAAAGTTAAAAAAAATATGACCCCTTGAAATGTTTTATTGATTTCCAGGAACGAGGCCCCTAATGACCATTACACTTTGCTTGCTACATGTTTTATGGATGTTTTTATTAAGGTTGATTTAATTTCCCCCAGTCCACGTGTTCTTACTAATTGAATCATTTTCCCCAGTTCCCAGAAGACTATAAAGTAGGGAATTTATTATATGCTAGACAACAATACATTTTAGGGTAAATATATGGATGGATGTAGCTCTACAGATAGCATGTTGTGCAGGTTTGATAGTATATGATTATAGCTACGCAATGAACCCAATGAACTTCATTTGAGTTTTGTGAGTTCACTGCTTATGAATGTTACAGTGAGCCATTGCTGTTATTATTGAATTATAATTTTATGTGATTTTAGGTGTAAGAAAGATGCCTTACCTTCTCATGATACTGACAAGAAATTCTTGTTCAGGAGTTTAGCTACTGCCCTTTGCCAATAAACAAAATATCAGAATTTGTTTAATTGAAAAACTGAAGAAAATATAGAGAGCTGTGTGTCTATTTTTCTATATTTGTCACTGTACATTTGTGAAAGAGAGTGTCTAGTTGTCATATAATGACATTTATAAATAAAGCAGTTACAGCTTTACAAATATTCAGAAGGAAATAGGTATTTATCAAAATGTGACATAAAGTATTACATTTAAATCTTTAGGTCTAAAAGTTTAATTTGAGAGTCAATCATTTTATTTGCATGTCAGACATGTACTATATTAAAAAAGTAAATCAAAAGGGTACTTTTGTCAAGTTTTCTCATACTTACTGTCTTCTTTTGCCTGAGGGCACATGAGGCACTGTATTTGAAATTCTGCCTTGGACACAAGCACAATACATAAAACAGTACCAGTAAATCTCTTTCACACGTCATTATAAAGTTTATATTTTATTTTTCCTTGATGTCTAACTTTGTTTTGTATATTAGGAGACTGCATCGGGGGATTTAATAGAATTATTCTTGCTGAAGCTCAGGTTCACTCACCATTTCAGATCCATTTCTCATTGTACAGTCTGATGTTTTTCAGAAATGCATAATCAATATTGATTAGTTCAGTTCTCAATTGAATCAGAATCAGAAACTGATGTCTGGTGAACTATGCTAAAAATTCATAAAAGAGAATGTATAGATCACAGCCTTACGCTGGCGTGCTAAGGGCATGGCTGGAGAGAGTGCCCAGGCTTAAGATAAAAGGGAGCCAGCTCTTTTCACTGAGGAATACTTTTGAAATGTTAGAAAATCTTATGGTGGCACGTAAGATGGGATTATCTTTTAAGTTATATAGGCACCTTAGTGAGAAGACAACAAAGGAACATATTTGGGTGGGATGGAGAATATTAGAAAAACATAGTGATAATAGTAATAAATACAAGCTGTTGCGATGTTTCTAATATGAAAAAATTAAAATAGTTCTTTTACTTTCTTTTTCTTGGTGTTTATTATAACCAGTTTATTTGGCTAACATATCCAGGTTACAATCTACTATTGGTGTAAGTCAGGGCACAATTGAAGAAGGTGTTGAAACAGAAAGCATAGAGAACTGTTTGCTTTTCCACCCACAAACCGCCCTTAGCGAGCATTCTCACGTTCAGGGAGTTTTGCTGTCCATAGTGGGCTGGGCTTTCCCCCATCAATAAAATCAATACAGTATCACACAGACATGCCATGGGCCTATCAGACTTGTTAGTTTTTTTATTATTATTTTTGTTTGTTCAATGAACAAATTGTAATTGACTTAATAAGTAAATTTACATCAAGCACATAGTATTTTATGCCTTACTGAGCAGAAGCGCATCTACCTTCTGTATTGGAGAATATGAAAAACACACACAAATCGATGAGTCAATCTAAGTTCTCCAAAAGCATGTACTCACCAAGTGTTCGGCCACCTGGGAAGAGAATGAAACCCTGCCAGATACTTAATTGCACTCTCAGAATTACAAATAAGCATTGTGAGTTTGCTTCAGGTACTGCAGCCTGTGCTGTGCTGTAAAACAATACAGCAGCATTATGGATGCCAGTAAGTGTCCTGAAATAAGAGCCACCGCAGAAAGTAAGCTAAAAACTCAGGAACTAACTACACATACAGAAGCTCTAGGAGGGTACTACCTGGGGTTTATTTTTAATAAATAAATCATGTGTTTTTATTGAATTAAATAAAAATCTTTTTACTGCCATTTTTGACTCTGATTTTTACTCTGAACCTTGAAGCTTCTTCCACATCATAGGACCTAGATATTACTTTTGAGATTATTCCATCGGTTGAGGGCTTGATTGTGTATAGAATAGCAGCTAAGCATAACAGAGTGAGTTTGCAAATCTAAAACCCTGATCATAAAATCTACAGTAACCTACCCAGGGATAGATTACATTGAAGCAAAAGTTAATTTATAAACTATAATATTTTACTACTTCAAAATAACTAAAGGACCATATTACACGGGCCGAAAACGAATGCTGGAGTGGTGTGCTATACTGCCAGCCCTGACTTCCAACTCCCTCTAGAGATGAGGTGTGCTAAATGCAGGGAGACATGCAGCATGCACTGGCTGCTTTTGTGTGTCAACTTGACTTACAGTCATCAGAGATCAAGGAGCCTCAGTTAGGAAATGCTGCCATGAGATCCAGCTTTAGGGCATATTCACAAACAATGATCATAGAGGGAGGGTCCAGCCTATGCCGAGTAATGCCATTCCTAGGCTGGTGGCCCTGGGTTGCAGGCTGAGCAAGCCAGGGGAAGCAAGTCAGTAAGGAGCATCCTGCAAACCTCTGCAGTAACTCCTGCCTCCAGGTTACAACCCTGTTTCAGTTACCGTTCTGGCTTCCTCCAATGATAGACTCTGACATGAAAATGTAAGCCAAATAAACTCCTTCCTCCCCAACTTTCTTTTTGGTCATGGTGTTTCTTCACAGAATAGAAATTCCAACACAGACACTGCATAAAACAGCATTGCTGTCCCAATGTTGAACATAATTTAAGAAAGTAAAAGCTTCATTAATTCACTTTTAGGATAATTTGCAACCTAAGCTAACTAACTCAAGAAATTTCTTGGCAAGAAATTGTTTCCTCTGTGTATAATATATAGTTGGATATTGACGAGTTTTAGTATGATCAGAAGAATTAAAGTGAAGCAAAAGTTGTCAAAATAAATGAACAAAGTACATCCTCAACTGAAATATCTAAGGCTTTTATTATGCTTTTTCTTATAGTTAGTAATTTTCAAAATTCAGCAATTGTCTCCCTGTCATTAGTGTGAATTAACAAGGCTCTGTGGTAATAGCAGCTACACTGGTAATTATGGAAAATGAAATTACATTTCTAAACAAATGAAGGCTAAATTCATATTTAGTACTGACTGAAGACTAAATGTCAAAGAAAGAGCAATTAAA
>JAQHUG010000307.1:738673-778286 GCA_028555095.1 Dicrostonyx torquatus | reverse complement strand
CTCTCTCTCTCTCTCTCTCTCTCTCTCTCTCTCTCTCTCTCTCTCTTTGTGTGTGTGTGTGTGTGTTTAAAAAAAGATTGATTTTAAAGGTTTTACTTTTCAACTTCCCAAGCCTTTGATTTCATGTCTGTAATTCAACACTTGTTGTGTTTGTCTATTTGCCTTGCTTTGGTGGTGATTAAAATAGAAATTTACCATTTCAGTGAGGTAATTTGGCTAATTACTTTTTCATAAAAGTCTACAAAACCTGGAATGTCTGACGTCAGAACAACAGTTTACCATACCTGAAATGAGAAAACAGACATTTAAAGGGCACATGAGTTAAGTTATTTTACTAGTTACTATAAATATTTTACTAGTTACTTTTTTAATGTTATTAAATACTCAGGGTTTAAAAATCATCCTTTGGTCATGTTATTATGTATAAACAGAGGCTATGTTGGAAATGATGGAAGTATTAATTTTATTATGATAGTCAGGCAAACAAGTAGTACAAAGTTCATGTTGGTATTAAAATGCATTTCTAAACTAAAATTTTCACTCAATACTAAAATTACTTATGTCATTACTGTAAGTCAGAACTCTGTTAATGATAGGAATCCATAGATGTGGACCTAATGGTCTCCTGCAGGGATAGCAGTGGGAGTTGACAGATGCCTATAGAAAAGACTCCATCAATATAATAAGAATGAAGAACAATTGTGTAAAGGTACATTTTTGTTGCCCATTCATTGGTTGATGGATATATAGGTAATGGGCAACTTTCTTTGCTCTCGTTGCATGCTGTGGAAGGGATATAAAGAGGTATTGCAGCTGAATTCTATTCAGATGTTTAAATGGACATCATCATCCCCATGAAGAAGGCCAGTAATTTGGGATGCTTCAGCTCAGTGTGTGGAAGATAATGTGGTACAGAATACAGCTGGAAACTACATGGTGCCTGAACCACAAAGAGTTGAATCTATGTATAGTATGTATGCATTCAAATTTGCCCAGAACTGTAGCAGTTTGGGGTAATTACTACAAAAGTAGTTAGTAACAGTACCTCCTTTCAGAAAAGAAAGTAAGAGAAAAGCTATTTCCACTCTATTTACAAGTCATACTAAATGAAGACTGGGTTGTTATCGTATATAAAGTTGGAAGCAAAATGATTTTTTAATCCAAAGACAGATATGAGTATATTAAATTACAATTCCTTGCAGGCTAATGCAAGAGGATGAAACACATATTGCCACGAGGAAAGAAGTAGACTTCAGTCTGAGCCAGCTCTCAGCAAGCCATCCCTCATGACCCATTGCATCAAGGAAGAGTTTATGCAGAGTTTGATATTTGAGATGACCTTAAACAAGAATTAGGCCTTGGATCCACATTCTCTTTGTTCTCAGTGGCTCAGTCAGCTCAGATTTCCATATAGGAATCATTTACTAATCCTCTTGATGACACTATAAATGTTTAAAACCCACTATGCTTTTGGAAGCATAAAAATTTCTATTTTAAAAGATTAAAGAGATGAGAATGAAGTGTGACTCTGACTTTTAAATGAGTCTTATGATGTACAATTATCAAAGTATTCTTGATTAGATAAATCTGTGAAAGTTATATATACTGTAATCTTGTTTTTTTTTCCTTCTCCAGACTGAGAAGTATGCTGTTTAGGGAGATGATACACATTCACAAAGGTGAGTAAGTTTATGATCAGAACACTTTTAAAACATGCATTCATTGGTCCAAGCAAAATAGTTCCTCGTGACAATTTGACGTGTGTGTACAGAGTGAACTTTGGGTGCACATTGTGACCTCTGTCCCTTACAGTTCAAACTGCTGGGGGAAGAAGAGAGGACTAGAGGAGATCTGCCTAAGATAACTAGGAAGGATTTTCAAATTGTACATTTTAGATATTTCAATTGTACATTTTAGATGTACAATAGAGCTATAAGATGGATCAAATCTGGATTCAAAAATTACAACCAGGAGAAAGCCAACCATACTGGCAAATTAGTAGTAAACAAACTTCTATTGGACTTAGCTGTTAAAAACCAAGAGATTATTATTATATAGCTAGATTAACCTTTATCAATTCACCCAAGCACTATCTGTTTTAGATTTTGTGATGACTATTCCTGGTATCTATATCTTGACTATATCTGGGATTAACTAAAACCTAGGAGCTGGATTCATCTAGTTCAAGTGGGAAGAGCCTTTTTAAATCCTGATACATTGAGGTGGGAAGATATACCTTTAATTTGGCCAAATCTTTTGGTGACAGCGTATATAAACGGCATGAAGAAGGAGTCTTTCTGCTTTTTGTTTGCTTGCTCTTACTCTCACTGGCAAATTCATTCCATCACAGGCATTCTTCTCTTCTTCCTGATTCTGAACATACTAAAATTTAGCTGAGACATCCCGACTTAAAGACTGACCAACTATTGGATTCTAGGATGTTCTTTTGCTACACAGCCATTGTTGGTCTTCTGGGTCTCAGCCTGTAAGTTACTCTAATCATTCATCCATGCACATATGTGTATATATATATACACATATTCATCTATATTTTTATAGTCATGTATATCATATATAATAACCAAACTATTTACAATAATCATATATATCAATTCTATCAGTCTGCTAATACAGAACACTGACAAATACCACTTTTTACTACTGTAATGCATGAACATAAAAAATAAACTTGAGTGGAAACATATTTTAGCTGATGGATTGAAAAATATTGGTTCATGATTTCCTGGCCCTTTTCTGTAAGCCAGTGTTGGCTCTATTCATTATTTCTAAGTAAGAAATAGGACTAATACAACACATAATCCTTTGGGAGACACGCAAAATCAAATCCAGTATTGTATTTCTGTAATTGTTGCTTAAAATGAAATTTGCTAATTTTTAACTGTAATCTTTTCATTCATTTAATAGCACCCTATTGTCAATAAAGTTTGATGTAGCTGATAATTTGACTAATTTAATATGTCTTATTTACTTCATGTTATTGGTTTGCTATCCCATTCTTATAACATCTTTTATTGAATTTTAGGGTATCCTTAATTATATACATACTCCTTTTCCCAAGTAAAGAATATTATCTTTAACTGTATAGTTAAGGAGTGCTATCAGGGTGATGAGAAATGATCAGAAATGTCTCTATAGACATCCACAAATCTGACTGAGAACAGAGCAGTAGACGAGGATTTGTTGGAATAGTGTATGGTGGAGCATGGTCTTGGGAGATCATGGCAGCAGGATTGGAAATTCAATAAAATCTATAGCTAAATATTATCTTAGTTACTTTTCTATTGTTGTGAAGAGCTACCATGACCAAGGCATCTTAACTTATATAAAAAGAATTTAATTGGGGTTTGCTTATAGTTTCAGAGAATGTGTCCATGACCATCATGACAGGAAGCAGGGACAATAGATCGGCTGGCACACTTCTGGAGCATTACCTGAGAGCTTACATCTTATGCACAAATTGGAGGCAGTGGTATGTTCGGGATCAAACTGGGCCTGGCATGAACATCTTAAACCTCAAAAGCCATCCCCTGTGATATACCTCCTATTAAGCCATACAGCAAAGTCCTTTTCAAAACAATTTTGTCAACTAGGTACCAAGCACTCAAATAAATAAGCCTCTGGGAGGGGCATTTTTATTAAAACCATCACACATACTAAGTTTGAAACTACTCTAAGTTACATGATAATACATCGCAAGTCAAATGTAGTGTAACTGGAAAGAACCGATTTCACTTATTTGGAGTATATCAAGCCTCATTTTTTAAAACGTTTATTACTTTATGTACAATAGAGCTTCCATGCCTACATTACCTAGCATGCTATTAAGCAACTGAATATATGAGAAGAAAAAATGTAATCATAATAGTAGGGTAAACAGAGTAGTAATGGTACCAAAGGTGACATATTAATACGTGTTAGTAAACATGCTCAAATAATATTAGAAAACCATAAATATGAAACAATTATCAACCTAATTCTTTGAAACAAAAAATAATTACCTTTGTATCTTATTCTTTAATACTAAAAGTTGTAACCTTGGGTTTTGAGGAATATTAAGTTTTGTAGATCCTACTTTCATGAGCTGCTCGATAGTCATAGCTTCCTTTTACAACAGTACATCGGATTTCATTAAACTTTCATTCTAAAATTATGGTAAAAATTCCAATAGTTTTACCACTGTAAAGGATACTTAAGTGCATATTCACATGTGCAACTTTGCTTCTAATTTGGATCACTTTATTAAACTACAATTTAGAAGTATATTATGTAAAATATAATTTTTATTCAATTTTTCTCATTTAGATTGATCACATTCTTCCCCCCAAATCCTCCTAGATCCTCCCCAACTCCCTGCTTACTTACCCAACATGATGTTATTTCCCTCTCAGAAAACATAAAAACAGAACAAAAAATGAAAATCAACACAAAAAATAAAAAAAATAATCAATAAGAAAATAATCTCCACCCAAAACAAAAGATGCACACAAATGCATGTGCGCGCGCGCACGCGCGCGCGCGCACACACACACACACACACACACAGCCAAAATAGAGAGAGAGTCAGTCTGCTTTTTGTTGACCCAGTACTACTAGGCTTGAGGCCTGCCCTGGAGTGTTATTGATATATCTAATAATACTCCATTGTGGATGCATCCAATTTTCCTTTTCAGTGGTGTCAATTAAGAATAGCTATTGGTTAGGGATGGGACTTTACTTCTACATTCTCTTCTTGGTGTTGGGATTTTGTCTGTTTTGAGCCTGCATGCTGTAACCATCTCTGTGAGTTCATATGTATAAATTCGTTCTGTTGGGTCTGGAAGGCCAAGTTTCCTTAAAATCATCTATCACCTCTGGTTCTTGCAACCTCTTATGTACAGATCATTGAGTTGTGAGGGGAAGAATTTGATAAATATATTCTACTTAAGGCTGAGTGCTTCAGAGATTCTCATTCTCTACACACTGTCAAGTTAGGAGTCTTTATGATAATTATCATTTACTGCAAAAGACATCTTCTGTGATGAGGGCTGAACAATGAATGGTTCTAAGGGCCTAGCCATATGACATTAGGAGATATTCTATCACTGTGTTTATTTAGCAGAATAACGGTAGTGATTTCTCCCCTGGGGCTTTATGTGTGTAATCTAGGTTTCTAGCTCACAACATTCTTGTCCGTTATGGGTTCCATCTCATTGAATGGGCCTTAACTCCAATTGAAATGTCTTTAGTTGTTTCAGCATTTGTGCCACTATTACTGCCCAAGAAATCTTACAGCCAGGTCACTGTTGTAGACTGCAGAGTTTGTTGCCTTGGGAATAGACTGCAATGTTTGTATGGGTTTATAAAACCCTTTTATTGAAAGTATATTTTAATAGTTTTTTTTTGTCAAAATGTTTACATAAAGATTAGGCAAAATCATTTAAATAAAGACTTTCAATTTACAATTAACTTGACTCATATATTACAAGACTATTATTACTTGCTCATTATAGGGAACTATTAATAATACATTCTTTGTGAATATACTTCCAAATTAATTAGAGAAAAAATTACATTAAAATATTCATCTGTGAAAATATTATGATATTTAATAATTATGATAATATGCAATTTACATTCATGGCTTACCTGATCAAATCATTATATGTCTTAACATTAACTCTGATTGCATAAATATTACATTAACTTCAATCACACAAGATTTTAGAGCCCATGTTAAATAAATATGAAGTAAATAAATTCAAACCAGAGAATAAAACCCCAACTGTATACTAATAAATTTTATATTTTTAAAAAAGATTCATATGTCATCAGAAAACTCTCCTTAATATATAATGGTTATATTAATGAGAGAATGCTTTCATGTAAGATAGATTCAAGAGAAATACATTTTAATTTTCTACCCCTCCTGGACCCATGGAAATTTCCATGATGTCTAAGGCTTCAAACATCATAAACCTGTGACTCCCTGGCTCTCCAGGTTTGGAAGGTAGGTAGGTGCCACTGTTTACTGTGCTCCAATTCCTACAAGCAAAACCATGTTGAGCATAGATCTGGACTCATTTTAGGATTCTGAGGTGTTTTTGAATGAAAATCCAAACCCACACTCCCTGAGCTCATTGTCAGGATTCCTTTCTTTAGGACAGCTCTGGAGTCTGTGATTCCTTGCCAGCAGCCGAGAAGGAGCTGCTCTCGCTTCTTTCCATTAGACCTCCACTATATCTAACAAGCAACCGAACGCTCAGCCATCACGCTTCAACTCCCTCAGACACTTAGTCACATGTCCTCTTCATCATGTAGCCAGAGTTAAGTGCTCTCCTTTTAAAATCTCCCGTAATTGGAATGAGTCTACTTGGATAGTTCACAAGATCCCCAATTTAAGTGCCACAATCTCAGTCACCTATGCAAAGTCACTTTTCCATGTAATGGCAATGTACTTGTCCCACTGATTAGCAGCTTAGACATTTTGGGAGCAAAGTGCTATCACATTGGGGGAAAAGAAAACAAAAACAGAACAACAACAACAACAAAAAATCCAAAACTCCAAAACTACCATTTCTACATTTCTCAATTCTTTTAAAATTAGAATCTATTTTTTATTATTTAAAACAATTTTTAAAGTTAAATATATTTTAATCATATTAATTCCCTCCCCCAAGTCCTGCCAGATCCTCTCTTCCTCCACACCCAATCAATTTTAAGTTCTTTTACAAAAAATAAAAATCCAATACAACTATAAAAACAGGTAAACAAAACCACACCCCAAAGGACCAAACCAAACAAAATCAAGCAAGCAAGCAAGCAACCAACCAACCAAACAAACAAACCCACCAAGTATAACCGACAAAAACCACACACTACATACACACAAAACAAAACCAAACCAAAACAAAACAAGACCCAAAAACTGTTGAGTCCAGGTGGACTACTCCTGAACCTGAAGCCTGTCCTGGAGTGACTGGTATATCCATTGTCACTCTATTGGAGAAAACTGATTTCCTCTCTCCCTGCAGGTGTCAGTGACATTTACCCTCGTGGTTAGGTCCTCCTTCATTCATTCATCCATCCATCCATTCATTGAAACATAACAATATAAAATTTTTTAAAACAAGAACTTTTGACAAAATTCCGTTTCCTTTATTCATAGCAAATATAATAAAATTTAGATTACTTCTAGTAATAGTTTCCATTTCATATAAACAGGTTTACAGAGTTAACAGATGTAATCTGTTCACAGATTCTTGAAATTCAGTGTAATAGATGATTTGGGGTATTGATCATATTAAGGAAAATTTTACCCAATAAAATGAAGAATTGGCCAGTGAAGTATTATAATAACATTCTGATAAACATCTTTTGCCTGATTTAAAGTGTTCTCCCATTTCTGGTTGCTGTATATTGAAGCAGACATTACTTCCATGTCCCAAATGAATCTGTGAAAAGTGTTTTCATAGCTCAGTGATTGTGCCTTAATACTATGTAATGGCTAATAACTGTTTCTGGGAAAACTGCTCTCAAAGGGGACTGTCACCTTTCATTAGGAAAGGGTTTGATTAGAGTATGAAATGCTGATGGTGACCAGCCAAGTGCAAGGGACATCTCACAGTGTTACCTAAGTGAGTTTTCAACTTGACCAACCATTCCTATGGAAATATGGTCACAGTTTCCTATTTACCAAACATGCTGGTCACAGAAGTTGTGGATCCTATAGAATGGTGTACCTGCACTTGAAAGAATTTAGTGTCTCAGATGTGAGATCCATGGAAAGGGTTGGAGACCAAAATAAAAGCATATGTGTCCCAAGACGAGATATAGCCCAAGCTTCTTTGAAAGTCTAAACAGAGTCCTAATCAGCACCATGGGGTTTCAGGAAACAATAGTACTGAGGTAGGAGGAACCCACCATGAATTCCTATTACCTACTAATCTTTGAAAATTTGCATAACAATTGTCTAAACTTTCAGCTGATGGGAAATGAAATGCTACCTGCACCCAAATCTTCACTTTTATGTTATGCTGCAGTGCTTCTTTTAGTGATCAGATACCAAATAATGACTTTACCAACACTTGACAGCTTATTGACATTAATTATAACGTGAACTTCAGCTATGCATAGTATTTGTGAACATGAATTACTGAAATAATTACAGACAATGAGATTCTGACTCAACAACTCTACTGAGAATAGCATCTTCCTTATTTTCTCCAATAAAGGATTTGAGTATATCATTAACAATGTCTGACTTTCACCAGATTTAACTACGATTGTTCCTCATGCAGTATTGACTAATTCACAAAAAGCTCATTATAAAATTGTCTGCAAATCCAATTTTGACAAATGCAATTGCTTTTTAAGCATACAATGGGATTTTTAATAAGAGTAATTGTGTAGCCAATAATTTGTAAAATGAATAATCAATTCTTAGCTTACCATTGTTTTCAGATTAAAACCTGACATGCATTATATAAAACTGTTTTACTTGAGCAAATGATTTCCTTTGGGAAATATGAAATTTTGACAAGTTTAACACTGGTTTTGTACTTCCCAGAGCTACAGAATTTTATGAAACATCTCTTTATGGCGTGTCAAAATAGGTTGTTAGGAATGATCTCATGGTTACAAACTTCTTTAAATTAAAAAAAAAAAAAGAACTTCGTAATCTCAGATGTATACTGCCATGGCTAAGATTTTGAATCAACGACTCTACTGAAAATAGAATTTTCCTTATTTTCTCCAATAAAGGATTTGAGTATATCATTAACAATATCTGGCTTTCCCCAGAATTAGCTATGGTTAATTCTTCAGTATTGACTAACTGACAAAAATAAATGTCAACAAACAAGCATATGATTGCATATCAGCATTCACGTTTGAGCCATCAATGGATCTCCTACCTTCTACCAGATTCAAATCAGTTTTTTCTATTTAAATTCAACTGATTTATCACCACTTTATGAATTTTAAAGACTTGTGTTACAGACTGTGCAGGTGAGTGGGATGAGCAGTACTAAGTCATTTCCGCATGTGTGGACCATGACAGTCTTCACGTGGGACTTTGTTTTTCTCTTCCTATTTACTTCAGGGTAGCCTACAGTACCCTCATCTGGTAGGATATTTTGCTTCTGAATACCACTGTTGCCACCTTGCTTTAAAGGGAGCAAAGGAGTAAGATGAGTCTGAAAAGTCATACATCATTTTGTTTGATAATTATTTCATTTATATTATTTATTTACTTATAATGAATGCATGTGATGTTTGTGGGTACAATCCATACATGCTTGTGGAGGTTAAAGGACACCTTGTAGGAGTCCTTAATCTGTTTCCATCATGTGAATTCTGCATATTGAACTCAGTTTATTAGGTTTTGTGGCAAGTATCTCAGCATTTGTGTAATTATACAGACCAGTGAAAACCCACATTTAGAAGATCATCACTATTTGGATACATGCATTACAACAGGCATACTGCATAAAATCCTAAAGAAATTAATTCTAGTGTAGCATAAGAGAAATTCTAATTTTCTAATTATCATCTTTTATAATAGAACACTTCATATTTGAAAATGGAATGTCTTTGATTTGAGGAAATACATATCATTGATTCAACAATATTAATTGAAATTTGGAAGGATAAAATATTACTTATATAGATATTATTTTCAAAGATTGTACAGATTGGCAGCAGATAAGATTATGCAGGACAGTATATCAGGAGGATGAAAGTAGTAAATTCTAAGGTGCTAACTTATAGGTTATTCTCTTAGCATCAAACCCAAACTTTGGTGCTCCATTTGTGACAGCACACCTGCCTTCTCTTTATCTTTCTCAGCTAGCTCCAGGTTAGTTTCCTTTAATCAAGAGACATGGCTAAAGGAAGGGAAGAAACATGCCTTTTTTTTTTCTGCTTGATTTTCTGCTCCTAACAACATAGCCTCAGCAACTGTTTCTTCACCTTCTGCATATCAGAAAACTCCATTCTTCATGTCTCTCTTCATTCCCTAGGCAGACACAAGCCCCAGGCGCTGGAAGACTTGCATATCACAGTGTCTTGTCCCAGGTCTATAGGAGCTTTTCAGTAACTAAGAGACGAGAGGCACCCAAAATTTGTGACATTCCTCAGTATTTCTAAATTCTAAAATTTAAGCATCTTCACTCTTTCCCCACAGTATGGGATGATATTTTCCACTTGCAATAAATACACATTCACTTCCAGGAGCATATTTTAAGAAACAGTGCTGAAAATACATGAGCTGTCCTAGAACCAATAGTAACTATATTAATGACCGATCAAGCTGAAGTTCAGGCAAACAAAGAGGTGGTAGATGCAGAAACATAAGATCATTGCTGTCGATGAGGGGCAGGTCAAATAAGTCACTGGGATAGTGTGTGGCTAGGTAGTAGGAGGGGCAGTTAGAAATATTATCTTTTTTTTCTTGGAAAACTTAAAGTTTTATAAGAAATAATACAGACTAAGGGCAACAAAATCAAAAATGTGCTCTCAACATGAATGATTATTAATTTTGAAGGTAAATTTTATTTAAAGAGACAGCATAAGCATATTGCAATGGAACAATTGGCTACTTGAGTTAGAATGAGCATGAGCTTTAAATACCTTTTTTCCTATAAGTATATTCTCAGTGACTAATTCGTTGTTTTAAAAGAATAAGTTAAAACAAAACTTTACAGAAAAAAACTGTAAAAACACCCGTTTTTAGATGGGACACAATAACTGACTGTATATGATGGGACAGAATAACTGACTGTATATGATATTTAAGTAATAATATCTGTAGAGAAATGCATTATGTTCTATAATATGTATATTTTAAGATATCTGTAGCTTGCACATTTTCAATTTATGTAGCATCTTTGAGAAACCTGAGCTGTGACTGATATCTCCCTCTGAACCTATTTCATGCATTTCAGCAGTGTAATTTTTTTACATCTTCATCAGGTACAAAGCATCCTATGCCTTCTGGTATTTTGATGTAGGCAGGTAAGGGCATGAGCTATTCATTGGTCATGGGCTAATCTTTATATCATAGCAGTCATTGAATATGAAAATAAAGTTTGGTTATATTCTTTAGATTTGCAACATCTTTTCCAGAAACACATGTCACATAAGAATAATTCGACAATAGGTGACAAAATAAATCATGAGATCAGTTGCCTGGTTCTTCCACTGTATGTTCACTAACTTCAAGGTAGGCAAAACGTAACTATCTAAGGGCAAAGTTCTGGCCATTCTTGTTAATGAATTCACATTTAAGTACTCATTAGTAGTTTTAAATTGTTTGTGATAAGCAATTAAATGTTAGCCTATGTTATGTTAGACTAGTGGCATGGTTTAAATCAAATATTCTTGATATTCAGTGCTATTATTTGTACATTTGATTAAGTATTTTAATTTACTTTATTAACATCTTAAAGTAAGTTTTCTAACATGTAATGAAAATTGTATCTTAATGACAAATTCTACTATACTCACATGTGCACAAAAGCAATCTATTAATTAGGAAAACAAAAAATAAACTCTCAAACATTATAATCATATTAAATTAATCAAGGTTTCTTTAGGCCTATTGATACTATAATTAATATAGTATTCATATAAATCATGATTCTTTAACTCTCCTAAATTAGTGAAACTGAAAGGTCATTTTTGGTGAAATAAATCTTTGTAATGTATTTTGTAAGTACTGTATCTGAGTGCAATTACATGCTATATTTTCTTTTTTCTTTTTTTTGACAGTTTTTTTTAATGTTAAAAGCAAAATTTACATTTACTTCCCTTGTTCCCGGCCCTCCCGCTCCCCCACTACCCCACCGCCCTCCCCCTGCTTCCTTAAGATGGTGCAGGATACCCTGTCCTATGGGGAACCCAAGGCCCTCCCCCCTCCATCTCGGTCTAAGAAGATGTGCATCCATATAGAATAGGTTCCCAAATAGTCAATACATGCAGAAGAGCTAGGTCCCGGTGCCATCATCGTTGGCCTCTCAGTCAGTCCCCACTGGCAGTCACATTCATAGAGTCCAGTTAGGTCATTTGCTCATTCAGTCTTGGTCCAGCTGGATTTGATGAGCTCCCAATAGATCGAGCACACTGTCTCTGTTGGTGGGCCAGTCCCTCATGGTCCTGACTTCCTTTCTCATTTTCTCCCTCCTTCTGCTCTTCCACTGGACCTTGGTAGCTCGATCCCTTGTTCTGATGTGAATGTGGGTCTCTGGCTCTATCTCCATTCATCATGCAAAATTTCTATGGTGACGATTAGGATATTCAACAAAGTAACTATGGGACATGCTATATTTTCAACTCTCATATACATACGGTCTAAATCCAGATCATAGGAAGCAAAGGCTTTAAAACACTTAAGTTTTTTTCTCAGAGAAGAAAAATAGAGATGCAACATGATTATCAGTTGCCTTTACTGGCTGGCTGCAAACTCTTGAAATGTTAAACTTCCAAGTGTGCATTTCTTAAAACATACTTCAGAAAGTGTGTATATATTTATAGATTTATGTGAGCTGCCCAAACTAACAGACGAAGACATAAAAATTGGTTGCACTGGGAAGCTGCTCATTCGTTATTCACTTTCTCTGGGAAGAAGTTTCACCCATCCCTAAGCATCACTCTTAGCTGGTCTTTAACAATCTCTACTCTCTTTGTCTCTATGGAAGGAGGAGGCTTCTTCTTACTGATTTGTTATAATTGATCCTAACATACATGTGTCATCTACAAATAACCTCATCACCATTCAGTGAGGAATACCCGGGTGAACTCTCTACATGTCGCTTGTTATAATGAGCCTCCACAAGACTAATGACTTATTTGTGCCATGGGCAATGAATGATTAATTAGTTGATTCTAAAGCAAATTGTTAATAGCATAGCTTAATTACTACCTTTTCCTAATTTCTGAAGGTTAGAAGAACTTAATGTGATCTTAATGCAAGCTCATAGTAGAATTGTGTTTATTAAAGGAATTTTTAAAAGATTTGAAAATCTGAACACATATACATATATGTATATATGTATATATATATATATATATGCGTGCACACACACGTGCACATGAGTGCGTGCACACACACATATATGCTGGAACTCTTTATAATTATGTTAAATAAAATACCTACACATTTAAAAATCCTATCACTTAATTCCATTTACGCAATTTCCCCATTAATTTTAAGTGACATTTGTCCAACTTTTAGTGTAAATAAAAATTTTGCACTGCTCTGGCATAGGTGAAATAGCACCAATTCTTCTCTTTCCTCTGAAGGATGGTGACTTATTTGCTCTTAAAAGTGCAATGAAGCATGGGATTGTTGATCTTCCTAAATACAATCAATTCCTGATTATTTAATGTCAATGAAGGGATGCACTGGTATGAATAAATAATACTAGTTGGTAATTCATATATCTGAGTTAGGGCAAGGGCAATTTATCTCAAGCTGTTCCAATCAACTGAATTAAAAGAAAGCATAAGTGGAGAAATTCCATTTGTGCCAGGTCGGGAAGGTTTTGGAGAGGTGGGTCTCATATTCTATAATATGAATGGGAAGGGATTCAATGCTGTTAGGAACATAAATGTTCTCAATGATGAACAGCTGTGTATTTTCCCAATATTTCAATGTTACTCTAATTTAATATTCTCTGGGGGATATATTCTTCACTGAAATCTTTAAGAAAGGTGTTATTTTTCTTAAACTATAATCAAGAAAATTATCTCAACAGGGCAGAAAATAAAGTCCCTTAATAGTCACACAGCTAATAGGTGACTGTCATAATTTAATTACCTACTGTATAAAAATGAGACACTAATAACTTATTGTATTCAAATAGTCTAGAAATAAATTGTAAGTATAAATGCATAAATCATGCAATGCTTTTCAAATTGATTAAATCATCGGTTCATTTACTAAGTATCTCCTGAATGCCTACTATGGATGGGTGTGAATGCATCCAGTAAACACTCCAGTCTCTGACCTTAGGAGCTCATATTCTTTGAGGCAAGGCAGATAAAGGAAAATAGGCAAGTGAATGTCTATATTTAGTAATATTGGATTTGCTAAGTATTGGGGAGAAAGGCAGCATGCTATGCAATTTGAATAGAAGGGACAAAAGGGACAATGTGGGAAGTTTTCTTTGTCAAGGTGATTTATTTTCAAAAGAGATGTAAAAAGTTGGAGAGAGCCTTGGGATGTTTTGGGAGAAAACAAAAGTTACATCAAATGGAAACAGAGATCTTTGCTGAAATATATTTTGGAGGCGGTGTGTTCAAAACTTAGCAAGAGAACTAAGGTAGTTAGGCGTGAACTTGGCATCAGAAGTTCTAAGAACCAAATGCAGGTATGTGGATGCCTTCATGTAAAGGAGGAAGTTGTTACCTTCCCCCTTTATATGAAGTGAGAGGTTTAGAGTATTATAGTATTAAGATTGCCTCTTAACTATGAAGCGATGGAGGGGTGTAAAAATGAAGTGGCTATTTTTTTTGTCAAATCTCTGGTTGTTGTTATGGGGCAGAAGATGAAGTATGAAGACTGATTAAGAAGATAAAACTTGTGGTTTGTGAAAAATACGTCTAGCATGCTAAAATATATATTTATTTCTCTGTGTAGTCCTGGCTGTTCTGGGACTTTCTCTGTAGTCAACACTGGCTTTCAACTCAGAGATCCACTGGCCTCTGCCTCCCAAGGGCTAGGACGAAAGGTGTATGCCTTCTTGGCTCAGACTTTGAAGGTTAGGTTCACAACCAAAAGTATATATACTCTTACAGTTTTTCAGCAGTTTTGAATGTGAGATAGTACATAATGCTCTCGGATAGAGATATTTTGAAATTCATTCAGACTTTTTAAAAGATATGATGTCATATTGTTCCCTCTGTGAGCCAGAATTTGGGAAACAGGAATCTACTGGAATGTTATTCCTTTATTACTGAATATATTGATATGAAGTGATTTAAGTTCAGGTTGTGCTTGAATATAAATCTCAAAGTTCACCATACAATGCTCTCTCTATTTCCAAGCACCTACAAAGTTTTGCAGGAAGAATATGATGTGAATTTAATCTAGTGCACCTAGATTTGCTTCATAAGAAGTGATTTTGGGCAAGTGAATTTAAATTTGTGGCCATGGTTTTTCTTTTTCTAAACATAAGGGAGTGAAGGTCAACATCAAGGAATGTGTCAAATGCGAGATGTAAGTCAGGTAGAATGCTTAGAAGAATGCCTAGGGGTCATCATCCATCTATTTACTAATACCACAGTCTTCCAAGTTAGAAAAGATGCAATGTTTCTAAGCCACAGCATTAGTACTAAGTGATTTGTGAGAGCATGGATGCATGTGCATGCGTGCGTGCATGTGTGTGTGTGTGTGTGCGTGTGTGTGTGTGTGTGTGTGTGTGTGTGTGTGTGTGTTTAGCAAGGGGGGTTTGCAAATAATTTTGCTACTAAGAATTGTTTTTAGCTTGCATTGATGACATAAAACTAATCTGTAGGGATACAGTTTGATTTATATCACACAGGAAAGTAAGGACACTAAATTTTAAATTGTAGTAAAGGAATAAACAATGAAATAAGAGATTGCCTTACTGAGGGGAAAAAAAAGCAACATTTCCAATTATACTTGAGCTTGCAGCTATTTGATGGATGATTGGAAAAGGGTGAAATGAGTTGGCTTTTCTTCTTTCCTTTTGCCTTAACCTAACATGTATTGAATGAATTTGGGAGTTGGTGTCTCTAACCTTGTTTGTTTTCAGCTGCTGAACTGCTTGAGCATCTCAAGTCCTCCAGTTGGGGTAGTAGCTGACTACCCATTAGTCCATTGGGTCAGATCAATAATGCTTGCCTTCTATTTGGACAGCATTCTTATCTCTTCTTGGCCAGTATTGACTTCCTTCTACTGTTGAGCCCCAGTTCCATCAAAACCTCTCCTTCATTTGCAAAATACTTTGCTCAGTGATATTTATATTATTTCTGTGTCAAAAGACTCCACTGTTGCACAAGGAGGGTGGCCCTTTGTCCCTGCTGTCCGGTTAGCTTACACCTGAAATAACTACACAGAAATTGTATTAATTAAATCACTGCTTGGCCCATTAGCTCTAGCCTCTTATTGACTAGCTCTCAAATCTTGATTTAACTCATTTCTTCTAATCTGTATATCAACACGAGTTCGTGGCTTACTGGGAAAGATTCAGCATGTCTGACCTGGTGGCTCCATGGCGGCTCTCTGACATTGCTTTTCTTCCCAGCATTCAGTTCTGTCTTTTCCACCTACCTAAGTTCTGCCTATCAGGCCCAAAGCAGTTTCTTTATTCGCTAACCACTGAAAGCAACATATGAACAGAAAAACCTCCTACACTCCACATCTCTCATAACAGCAATGCCAAAACTTGCGATTTGGCAACTCTTTAGGTAGAAGAAAGAGGCAAAGCATATCCAATATGGTAACTGAACCAGCAATTCTAGTACTTACACCACACAAACTACTAGGTATATACTGTAATAACACAATTTTATAAAATATTTCTTCCATTAAAAAATACTGATCTTTTGATTTTACCTCAAAGCCAAGGTAATAATGCAACTTCAGATCACTTAGACCTCACCTGCTATCCTACTGAAAAATAAACCTGTTTTTGTTTAACCTGCTTTTAGGAGAATAATGTGACAACCTGGGATTTCCATTTAATTACATCTTGAGCTAACACACAGTTTTAATCTTAAGACCTGTATCTTACATTCATTAACCAAGAGTACGTGTGTGTGTGTGTGTGTGTGTGTGTTTGTGTGTGTGTGTGTATGTTTGTGTGTGTTGGGATAACCACTGCTGAAAGCAGCCAAAAGGTTGGAAACAGCCTTATGTTTCATATATCTGCTGTAAATGTTGGATGAAACCTGAAGACACAGCTTGATAAAGGATGTTTGCAGTAATGACTGCTTTAAGGACTACTGAGGCTAAGTGGAGACAATAACTTAATCCCTTTTGAAACTCTGTTAAAGTTTTCTGTAAAATAGCCTTCATTTGTTTTCATGTGATGTTTTCTGTGCGACTTGGTAAATACAGAACAAAGCTCTTTGTTAGAGACAGGAGGAAGACACGGGGAGAGAAATAGAGAAGTTAAATTTGGCTCACTTTTGAACTTGATTAAGAAGTCTATGATGTTATTCAAAATGGGACACAGCTGAGGTCTATTATGGTGTCTCTGAAGTTATCTTTAATGGTATAACTGAAACATCATATTACCTTGAAATAACATTTCTCCGCAAGAGACAGAACCTCTTTTAAGTACATGAATCTGATGTTGAAAATTATTATGGAACTGAAAACTGGCTTTACTTTGCATTGTTACATTGAACTATACACATAAAACTAATTATTGTGGCTTCTTAATAATATATTAAGACAAATATCCTACTTTATTTACAAATAAAATTAATGTCCATGAGCAACAATAAGACTAAGAGACAGTTTGCTAAATATTCTATAACCTCATCTAACGAGTTTTCAACAGAAATAAGTGTTTGATGTTTGTAAACTGAAGGAGTAATTCCAAACACAGAGAAGAGTTTGGGTTTTGAGAGGCTGGGAGGTAGAAGGGTGGGTAAGACATTCGCTGCCCAAGCCTGAGACTCTGTGTCTGAATCCCTCAGACCAGTGTTAATGCTGATGCCATAGCACATGTCTGTTATTCCAGTGGTCCTAAGGTCACATGAGAGGCAGCAATAACGACACTCCCTGGAATCTATTAGGACAGCTAGCTTGGTGCACACAGATATAAACAAGAAGAGATCTTGTCTCAAGAGGAGGAAAAAGACTGACCTCCAAAGTTGGCCTCTGACCTCCACATATGCACTGTGCGTGCACTCTTCAACACACAGAGACAGGCACATGCACACACCTACGTAACTTCACAAAGCAATACTTTATTTTTCAAAATGTACTTCTCAATCTAGAAATGTTAAACAGGAATCTCCTAAGATAATCCCTGTGCCAGAACTGTTCTAGATTGTATGGTAACAGACATCCCATGGACCCCAGTTTTCCTGTACATTTGTCCTAGTGTCCATCCCTTAGGCAGTTCACCAGGATCCAAACCCCACTGGTTGCTGAAGCAGAAGGAAGTAAAGTTAGTGATGACAATTCCCAGAGCAGGCAGAGACTTTAATAATGAGCAAGGTTTATATATTATTGTGACTAGTTTCTACATCGTTAACACAATTAGAAGGATAGTTGAAAAAAACATTATGAAAGTTGAGGTAATATCTTTTTCGTTTTGTTCTGTTGGTTTGTTTCATTGACTTGCCTTTGGCTTCCTTTATTTGGGGTACTAGTGAAAGTACTGGAGCAGCTATTTTGGCTTCCTTTATTTGGGGTACTAGTGAAAGTACTGGAGCAGCTATTTTGGACACCACTGTTGGAATCTGAAAACACACGCTTGGTCTTCTGAAGTCTTGGTGAGTACGTGTAGGCATCCAACGTGTAGAAAAAATGGCAGGAATGCACAGGCTACTCCCTTTATTTATCTTTCTAGCGACTTCCTCTAAGTATGGAGACTTGACATTTATAGGTGAATGAAATGTTATGAAAATCCATAGCTGCAATTCTTGGGAGGACTTGGATGAAATCAATGCTCATTTCTGACTGGAAATTTCATTATTCCGGGATAATAGAATAGTAAGTGATAATTCAATAAGGAAGATAGCTCTATATAGTAGGGATCCAACCTAGCTCCTTATGCTTGCTAATAAAGTAATATTCTCAGCTCAATCAGCTTGATCGCATATAAAATTCTAAACTGCAAACACTAGAAAAGAGACATGCTATTTATAATCTAAAATTTTATAATGCTAAGCATAAGAAATATTTTATTTGTTCTAAAAGAATTTCAAAAATGAATTCACAAAAGGAAAATATGTTATTTCTGTTCATTAACCTCACAATGTGTTTTCCACTCATTTTTATTTATTTTTTGTTTTTTTTACTTACCTTTTTAGACTGCAATATAATTACAGTTCTTTCTTCCTTTTTCTCCCTCTGAACTCCAAACTCTCCTCATATACTTCCCACTCTATCAAATTTGTGGCTTCAGTTTTCATTATTATTGCATGCAAATATATATTCCTAAAGTTCATAACATATTACTATATATTAAATGTAATGTCTATATTATACATATGTGTGAATATTATATATATATATGTGTGTGTGTGTCTTTCCTGACTCTAACTAGCTCAGTCTGTATAAGATTATTTGTACATGTATGTTCAGCGATGACCATGTGGCACTGGATGAATGATTGATATGCCCTTCCCCTGGAAGGAGAACTTCTTCCACTCCCAACTTTACTCAGTTGCCTGTAGTTTTTTGTGAATGAATGTGTTTTAATGTACAAAGAAGTTAATAAGAGAGGGAAACTGTGAAAATCACTAAAATGTTCAAGGCAGCTCAACAAAATTTTAATATCTTGATTTTTCATTAAATTGGTTTAATTATATATGTTGTATATGTTTTTTACATTTTAAACATACATATATATTTCTTTACACACATAAAATCCAGCCTATTCTTTTATGTAGGTTTGTATATATATATATATATATATATATATATATATATATTTGTATATATGTGTATATAAGTTATCTATCTAGCTACCTCTATCTTAATAATGTATGTAGGAGAAAAATTTGCTCATTACCCATACATATTCTCTTATTCTTCATTACTAATACTTTGTGAGTTCCATTATTTAATTAAATGATTTATTATTAGCGTGGATATGTTGGTTTGTGGATGCCTGTATGCTTTGGAGTGTATAAAGAGGTCAGAAGACATCTTTAAGGAGCTTTTTGTGAGTGTATATATGTGTGTGTATATGTTGGGAGGGTTATGAACCATAGCCTTTAACATCTGAGCCATCTCTCCAGCCCTTTGGCAAAATAATAATTTATTATTTCCTTGACAATTTCATACAATGCCTTTTTATCATATTCATCCTGAGTCCCTCAGCTCCTCCCAAATCCAGCACTCCAATCTTAACTACTGTCTCTCTGTCTCTTTCTCTCTGCCTCTGCCTCTCTCTCTCGCTTTTGCATGCACGCACACACGTTCACATGCCCTTGCTTCACAAGCCTGCCAAACTGAGATCAACATCAGGAAGCAGTGTAAAGGATGAAGCAGAGGGTCAACTCCACCTTGTTTTCTCTGATCACTGCAGTCTATGGCAGACAGGCACCCCAGTCCAAACCTATCCATGCTGATAATAAATAAAATATTCTTTCAAACTTTGAAAATTCAGGATAGTATTTGCAAAAGAAGATAACTACGTATATATGATGGCCATAATCAAAACTTTTGCCACATGCATTAATAAACTATCAATTAATACTCATTCTTCACAAGGATGGTAAAATCCTATAGGCATGTTCATAATAGCGCTTCTTATGCATTCAGCAGGGCAGCTTGGTCCAACTTATCTGTCCTTGTTCTCTGTGTCCCTAAAACGTTTAGCTACTTATCAAAGATGACTATGCTCCATAATGTATTTTTCTCTAAATGAATCTCTAATAACTACTTGGACATTTAAATGAGCTATCTGATTAATTTTTCAGAAAACACTGTAGATGTAATCTTTAGCATATACACAAATGCAAAAAATATCCCAAGAAATTTAATAAAAAGCTGCATTTTCCTTCCTTCTTATCTTGAGACCTCCTTCAGAAGGCAAACAAATAACATGGTAATTATTATATACCAACACCAACTGAAGATTTCAATCAGTGGTGTAGATAGAGTAAGAACAAAATCAGATGAGATTTGACTGAAACATCTACTACAATTATCTGTCTTAAATTATATGTAGTTGCTGCAAAGAAATCCCTATAGTTATACAGTGCAATATGTCTCTAATTATTTACATTTCCTTTGATCATCCCATGTTTAAGATCAGTTATTAGTAAATGAATTAGAGAACTGCTCGATGTATTTGCTCCTTTTGACACATTTTAGTAAGTGGAGGAAGGTTCAGCAGTATAGAGTGCCCAATGCTCTCGCAGAGGACTGCTGTTTGGTTCCCAGTACCATGATCACTCAGCTCCAACCACCTGCATCTCAAGTTCCAGGGGATTCAGTTCTTTCTTCTGGCCTCTGCAAGCTCCTGCATGCATGTGGTGACAAAAAAACTGACACAGACACACATGTCTATGCATAAATAAAATAAATAAATAATAGAAAACAAGTCTTACAAATTTTCTAGCTTATCATATTAATCAGTACATTTCAATTTCTGTTTCTCTTAGGCTAACAGAATTGCATGTTATAGCAGCAGTCTTATATGGCAGCAGAGGCTTTTTGTATTACATTTCACTGAGTTTCTGTACTCTTGTCCAACTCTGTTGTTTACTCTTTAAAATGATTTTTGGAAGAGATAGAGTGCAAAGAGTCATGGAGAGCACTACATCATACACAATCTATGGCTGAAGAGCAAAGGCAAGCTAAAAAGTGGAATGTATGATCTTAGTATCATTTACTATGGAGCTCTGACCAAATTTCCCAGGTGAGGACCATCCATACCCTAACATGTATTAATTTATTTATTTTTGTGTACACAACATTCAGCTAACTTACTGGCATGTGGCTAAAGGTAATTACTTGTTAAACAAAATTAGAGCCCTAGTTACACACTCTTTAAAAATGTTCTATAAAATAACTTCCGAAGTTTAGAAGAAAAGAATTAATAAAGACAAATCATCTTTCCCCTTTTGGTGAAATGGAACACATAGTTCATTGTTTTCTATTGAGTTGGAACAATTCATGGACATGATTGGAAGCAAATATAAATGTGGAATACACGTTTAAAATTCTTTTATTCAGAGTAAAAACTGAAACATTACAATGTATTTAATATCAAAGATGTTTTTATCAGTCATATCTTCTGCATAAGTGTGGAATAAAGGAAACAATTTTCCAGTCCTTATCTACAGCTGTTATTCCGTCCCCGAGCCTAGGTTTTGTTTCTCTCCATTGTTTGATGTCTTTTGAAGGCTAGCAGGAGACTTGGTTTTGTGAATTTTCTATGATAAATGCTATGATGACAAGGAGAGGATACTTTTATTTCGAAAGGAACAGGATTACTACCTTTAGGCATATCATGCTAGAAATTATCTGAGTTTCTGTCATGTTTTTAAATAAACAAAATAAGATAGTATTAGTGATGTGTTCCATGGTACCTAACAGAATATCTACCTTATATATAGTAAAAATGATTCATGATTTTAAATATAGAATGAACATTTTCCTACTTTTAAAATGTGATAAAACCATATCACTAAACACTAACCAGAGTGTGAACTCTGGCTAATAGTATTGTGCTGATTCTTAGCCAATATCCAAATGCAAGCAATATTTACCACTTATTCATCTCTTAAAATTTTCATATCAATATTCATAAATGATCCAGAAACAGAATTCCCCTAGGGTTTATCCGAGGTATAAAAAGTATATCAGTGTACTACGATGATACTTAGAAACAGGCCTATAGCTGAATTCAAGCCTTAGTAACACTTTGCAAAGCTTTCCATAATTTATAGAACCACCCCTTAATCCTTAATTCAAACATGTATACCAATATTTTTTTCTAATTTTAATGACAATTGTACCACATGGTCTTTGGTATGGCAGTCTGCCTAGAAACTGTTTCAGTAAATTACACACCAAGATGATCTACTCTTTGGATTGTCTCCAGAACAAAGACTATGATGTATAATTAAAACCAGCTAACAATTAGTTGCCATCAATTGTAACACATGGGACAAGCATTGTAGATTCAGTTATTTACAATAAGAAGCAAGATCAAGGCTTTTTTCAATGAATGATAAAAATAGATCCATACCCTTGAGGTTATAATTTTAAGGTTTATATAAAAACTATGAAACAAATGTTAGCTTCCGCTAACATGTTGCAGATTCCTTGCACTGAAGTAATTTTGTTAGTATAATAAGGACCTGTCTAAAAACTCAGACACTACTCTATTTACCCTATTTTGAGCTAAGAGGTTATTTTAACCAACATAATATTACTTGGCATCTCTATTAGTTATATAAGTGTGAAGGTGTTGAGTGAGCCAAAATTATGTTTTTGTACACTATAATATATTTGTGTTACCAAAAAAGTCACTTAATTATTGTGAAGTAGATTTTATATTCAACACTCACTTAAAAATCAAATCTTGAAGATCTGAGATAACATGTTTCTTTCATTATTTATTCTTATGTAACTTAGGGGAGAGGCATCAGGAGGCAGCTATCTAATTACGACTGTTTTAGAGGGTAGAAGAAAGAGCAAAAGATTTTTCAAAGCTTTTAATATAGTGATGCAGAGGCGGATTTGCTGCGCAGTTAATGATGCTTCTGGTCTCTTGCTAGCAAGCGTCCCTAACAAGGCCCTGAACTTAATTTTGTATTCATTATTTTGTACTTTATTTCTTAATGTAGCTTGGTCTAAAGGACAAGATCTGAAGGCTCCATGTTAGTTATATTCCCCAGAGCTGGACTGAATCTCTGAATCCTTTGCGCTTTAAAGAACTACGTCTACATGATGAACAAGGATTCACAGAGAGATTACAGTCCTTTGGAAAAATACACACACACACACACACACACACACACATTATAAATTTGCATTCAGGCACATATTACACATGTGGATGTGTGTGTGTGCAATTTTGCACATGTGTCGGAACACAGCTATGTAGAATGTGTTCTCTCCTGCCTTTCTCTGGGTCCCAGGGCTCAAACTCAACAGTGGATAGAATCCATAAAATTGAAGGAAATGGGGTGGAGGAAGTGAGAGAATGGAAGAAAAAAAGTGTGGTAAAGGGAGAATGAGGGAGTCTCAAATCCTCATCTTGAAAATAACTTGTGTAATTTTGCCATTTTCCTCCATGCTGGGATATCAGGTGTGCATTAACAACATCTCTGGGTTATGCAGCATTGGGGACTGAACAAAAGTCAGCAAGGGTTGTACCACCTAAGCTAGCTCTCCAGTCTTCTCACAACCTGCACCTCTATCTTACTTCAGAGACTAATCTGTGTGTGTGTGTGTTTCTGTGTGTGCACACATGCACGTGTGCCCATGCTCACACACAAGGGGTGTGTTTGATTGTGTGTATGCATGTGGAGACCAGAAAGCAATGTCAGATGTCTTCTTTTATGGCTCTTATACCTATTTATCTAATTTTTGTGATTCATTTGTCTGATTGATTGATTGATTGTCTCTTAATGAACTTGAGGTCTGCAATTTCAGCTAGACTGGTTTCTGTGAGTGCCAATGTGTCCCAAGTTTTACCAATCCCTTCCCTTTCAAGGGTGCTGAGTTTACATTTGACCACAGCTACCCCGTCTTTTATGTAGTGTTAAGGATCTGAACTCAGACATTCATGTTAATGCCACAATCTACATACTGAAACAGCTCTATAATTTTAAAATGGAATCTCTTAAATATTAGCATCAAATTTTACTGTACTCTGCATATTAGTTACTTTTGATCTTCTCTTTTGATCTTCTCATTTTATAGACAGAAACTATAGAAAACAACACATCTGGGTTCTAGATAAGCCTCCTCTTCATTCTTTACTCTCTTTGAATTAACCCATTTTTGTTTTTGTTTTTGTTTTTCGAGACAGGGTTTCTCTGCTGCTTTGGAGCCTGTCCTGAAACTAGCTCTTGTAGACCAGGCTGGCCTCGAACTCACAAAGATCCACCTGCCTCTGCCTCTGCCTCCGAGTGCTGGGATTAAAGGTGTGCGCCACTACCACCTGGCTGAATTAATCCATTTCTTAAAATGCTTGTCAGGGATTTGATAAATGGCTCAACCTCAATGGATTGTAATTATTATAGCAATTTTTAAATAGATGTTTCAGCCTAGGCTTGAAACAATAGGCTTCAGAAAAGAGACCACACCTCACCAGATTTTATAATAAAAAAGAACAGAAACAGAGAAGATGGTTTTCCTGCATGCACTCCAAGCATACACAGTGGCTGAGAAAGGCAAATCGTGGTGAAAGAGTGTGTGCTTTGTGGCCATTAGCTTTCACCCCATCCTTCGTTGCCAAAGATGAATAGCGTCCTGTTGGATAGAGCTGATGGAGGGGAGAGATGCACACTCTTCCCTGGAAAGCTGGGCAGATTTGACAAACTTGTGTGCTGGTGAAGTAAGCTACCAGGTAAATAAGATATTAGAATGGGGGTAGATGTTTGCTATAAAGGACGAGCAAAATGCCAAACATTGAAAAACTTGTGAAAAAGTTACCCTTGAATAGGGGTTTTGGCTGCTGTGTGTAATCAAATGGCTATGGAGGTCAGAAGTGGCTGATTAAACATTTAAGACTTCCAACACTAACAGACTTTCCTTGTGTGACCACTTCCCCTAAGTACTCCATAAAGAGCACTGCGGACAGCACTCAGTGTAGCTTCTTCCCTAGCAGGACTGCTTACCAACACGTCACTTCCTGTAGGTGGCTTTCCTGTGACCTGATCAGTTGGTCAAGACGATGATTTTGAAACACGATCAAGAGCTTGAACCAAGTCAGGCATTTATTTTTTTTATTCCAGGGACTCCAACTGATTATTTAATGAACAATTAAATTTTTAACCTGAAGGTTTTTATGTGTGAGCTGCACAAGAAGATACAATCATAGAAGGAAATATAAATCTTTTTGAAGAAAAAAATAAACTATGTGGGACTGCCGGAATAAACAATTTCTTAGGTTTATGGGTCTCTACCTATCTACGGTTCCCAGAATAGAAACCTATCAAAAGAGTAAGTTGAAGTCAGAAGCTAAGAAATTCAAGTAGATTTTGATTTTAAAACTATTCTTTATCTTTTCAAATAGTTCTGAGGTGTTTTTTTTTTTTTTGGACTGGAAACCCCTTCCTGTGGAGGTAGTGCTCTGAAAGGGTAGAGGGCTTTTGTCTGAATGCCGCTTGTTGCACTGTCAACCTTTCAGCTTTAGCTGGGCTTGGAGGAAATATGATAATTAAGTGCACTGCTCTGGAACCTGACTCAGCTCATTTCTCTCCTGTATGCAGTTATTCTCTCCTACGATGTGCAAAACCTTAAGGGACCTGTCATATAAATATTTCTGAAGATCAGTCAATACCGGCAGCATTGCCATCCATCAGCGCCGAACAAGCTCGGCTTTATACAGTTAATCACATAAATCGAGTTACAAGAGATTATAATTCCTTAAGACCCACCTCTTGGTCCTTGGCAAGGTCATTACTGTGCTGCTTCAAGATGACATATGTCAATGTGTACATTCTGATACAAGAAAAAAACAGGGAGCAGGGCTAACAAGTTAAAAGGTAATATGCTCAAACGGAAGCTTTAGAGTTTAAGCTAACATTTGATATATCCTTATAAGGTCTACTGAGTTTAAAATCACTTTATATGGAAAGCTATTTATAGTAGTAAAATACAACATTTAACTATTATGTATGATTTAATCCATACCTGTGCAACAAGAATTATCAAATCTTATTTACCCACATAATTTGGGTAAAGCTATGTCCACCATAATTATTTGATAGACACAAATTTTAAAAAGCATTATTGTCAAGGCAAAGGAACATATTAAGTTTTTCAATAGAACATAATTCTTTCTTTTATAGGAAATGTATATCTTATATATACAATCTTATTTTATGTATTTGTTTATTTGTTGTTCCTATCATTCTTGGAATTCTTTAGGGTTTATTTGCCTCCTTCTGGAAAATGAATCATTCATGTTTTTAATAATCTAGATTAGATTTTCCTTTGGACAAATTTCAAAATGTAAGAGCTGTGTAACTTCTAAATTCAGATAATTAGGAGGTTTCTCAAAAAGTTACAAAAAATTCAAAAACACAGACACAGTAACAGGTTTGATGATTTCAGAAATCATGATAATGTTTAATTATTACTTGATGAATAAATAATAATTAAAGAAACCAAGTGAATGCAAAGTGTTGATGGATGAAAAGATTTATGTATGTTAAAGATGACTGCTTAAGATGTGTATTAAAAATGGTTTTATGACTGTCTTGTCCATCTTAGCTGGAATATAATAAATGAGAATTGGTAAGTTCCTTCTCATTTCCAGTCCAAATAATCACAACCTCAAGTTTTATTAGCATTTATTATTTTACATAATAATGAATTTTGCTGATATTTTTATGGCATGGGAGTTCTTCTGTTTACATGTTGCTTTTATTGATTAATGAATAAAGAAACTGCCTTGGCCTGTTGATAGGACAGAACTTAGGTAGGTGGGGAAAACTAAACTGAATCCTGGGAAAAAGAAGGACAGAATTAGAGAGAAGCCATGGAGCTGCCTCCAGAGACAGACCCTGGGAATTTTATCCAGTAAGCCACTACCATGGGGCAATACACAGATTAATGGAAATGAGTTAAATTGAGATGTAAGAGTTAGCCAAGAAGTTAGAGCTAATGGGCCAAACAGTGTTTTAAATAATATAGTTTCTGTGTGATTATTTCAGGGCTGAGCAGTCAGGAACTAACTAGTGGCCTCTTTACAACATTTTTATACAAGTATATAATGTGTTTGATCATAGTCACCTAACATTATTTTGTCTTGTCCTCTTCCCACTCCTGATGCCTGCCTATTCCTAATTATTCCCTATTACACTTTCATATTTTCCTTTCTCTGCCTCTCTCTGTCTCATATGTGTGTGAACATATGATTTTAACTAGGTATACTTACAGAAACTATTAACTGCTTATAAAACCTCAAGAAGGATGATCATGGGCTACTCCTCCCATTTAGGGACTGAGGAAGGAGCCAATCTTACAATGATCTTGTGTAGGCAATGGCAGCTGCTGAGAGCTCCGGAACACAAACTCCATGCCATTCCAGGACTATAACTATCCACTACTCTTCATCCCTTTTTCTGGCTATCAAAATTTTTCCGTTGTCTCCCCATGTGTTTCTCTGAGCCACGAAAAGCTTTCTTTATTTACAACAAAGATGATAAAAAAATAAAGGCATTAAAATTGGCATCCGATCTCAGCTAATCTCCCTTCATGTTGTTGCTTAGGAAACCCCAAGAGATTCCCCAAACAAAGTAAGCGATGTTCATTGTCCTTCATTACCATACAGAACACAAAGGTAAGACTCTCTTGCTGAAGACACCATATACTTCCAACATAGGACTTCAAGGAATCAAACTGGGACTCACCTGAAAGCCTTCGAGGACATTGAGGACTGACTCTTAATATACAAAGATGCTGTGTAAGCTACCAAGGGAGAGGAACGATGGGTAATCTGGCCCAGTTGTAGAGCCTGTTAAGTAATAGCACAATGACTGGACCAGAGAGATATCCACAATTTTGTAATAATAATCATTTAATCTTGGGTGTACCCTTAGCTTTCTTGGACTTAAAGACTGCTCAACAAGAGGAAATTTGTGCCTGGTACTGTAGACTTGGGCAACGACCCGTGGCTGGAGAGGTAGTAGAATTAAGATGAGAACCTACCATAATTTTCCTAAACCAATACTGCTTCTAAATGTCTTCTTTTATCCTCAGAACTCTATTTAAGTATAGCTCCCAACCTTCATTGACGGTGACTATTATAGAGATCCCAAACTAGTCGATATTCAGATAAGTGGTTGTGAAGTACTCAGTCCCAGCCAATACATCTCCAGTGCAATCCACACCTAAAGCTCAGGGAAAATTACAAAAGATGAGCCAGTATTAAAAAAGACCAGGACTACTATGAATAATATCCTCTATAAGGAAGCTGCACCCGTGAACTCTCAACAATATTGTTGCATGAATAAGATCTGCAAAATGACAATATGACAATATTACCAAAAGCAATTCCACATGGTGCCATTCCTTGGTGACAAGTTATAGGTGAACAATGCCTTCTGAGAGAGGGAGACTCTCTTCCAGGATGAGCTCCTACACATGTTAGCTGATCCCAAGTAGTCAAGCCTGGACATACAAGCAATGCTAAATGGACTCAATAGGTTCTATATGTATGTATATTACATATATACATATATACATACATATAATGAAGAGATGTGAGTGGAACAGTAGGCTGAATAGGAGGAATGTCGATGAAGTGCTCATATATGTATTTCTCAAAAAATATAATTATTTTTGGAAAGAGTAGAATTTGGCATTTATTTAAATGCTCTTTTTAGTTTTGTTTTTGAATGATGACTTTAATTGACTGAACTAGGCATTCAGTGTATACTGAGTATCCTGTACTAAGCAGTGGTAGTAATGGTACCAATGTTAATCAGACAGGGACTTAAGGCTCAAGAAACAAGCTGTAGAGGATGATAAAACACTATAAGAAAAATAAGCTGTATGATATTTCAGATAAGTGCACACAGAGGGCAAACAGATAGGCACTGCTTCTGGGTGCAAACAACATAAACATAAAACATTATGGTGATAACAGAAATGCTGGTTTTGAGACTCATATGGAATTTATTCTAAGGCAAGGATGTGAGGTGTAAGGTATAAAGAAGTGAAGAAGCTAGCGGTGGATTTAAAAGGGCTTCTAGGTAAAGAGAATATAAATGAGAGCTTCACGTTTGCAAAATTAATATGATAGATACAATTGCTATTTGCTGGTTACTTTAAATTCTTATGTGATTAAAGTCATATGTGCTTCCATGTGCTTTAAACAGATCCCAAACAAAGCATAAAAATAGAAATAACACATTTCTATTTTTTAACTTTTTTTAAATTATTGTTAAAAGAAAATTTTACATTTACTCCCCTTGTTCCCGGCCCTCCCGCTCCCCCCCTACCCCACCACCCTCCCCCTGCTTCCTTAAGATGGGGCAGGATACCTTGTCCTATGGGAAGCCCAAGGCCCTCCCCCCTCCATCTCAGTCTAGAAAGATGTGCATCCATATAGAATAAGTTCCCAAAAAGCCAATACATGCAGAAGAGATAGGTCCCGGTGCCATTATCATTGGCTTCTCAGTCAGTCCCATTCATAGGGTCCAATTAGGTCATATGCTCATTCAGTCTTGGTCCAGCTGGATTCGATGAGCTCCCAATAGATCGAGCACACTGTCTCTGTTGTTGGGCCAGTCCCTCACGGTCCTGACTTCCTTGCTCATCTTTTCCCTCCTTCTGCTCTTCCAATGGACCTTGGTAACTCAGTCCCTTGTTCTGATGTGACTGTGGGTCTCTGGCTCTATCTCCATCCATCATGCGAAATTTCTATAGTGACGATTGAGATATTCAACAAAGTAACTATGGGGCAAGTTCAGTTCAGGCACCCACTCCTCTGCTGCCCAGGTACATAGCTGGGAGATCCCTGTGAATACCTGGGATCCCCTCTAGAGACAAGTCTCTTGCAAATCTTAGAATGACTCCTGCTAATGTAGATATCTTATTCCATTCTCCAATATCCACCTTTCCTCGATCTCCACCCTCCCATCAATGAGGAATATAGGCTGAAAGGTTTTCTTTCATCTACTTTGGATGCTAAAATATGAAATAAAACTAGTGGGATAATATAAATGATTTATTATTTGTTTTTAATTGAGCTATAGTTTACTTATAGTGAAATACCTTATATATATTTTGAACAATTATTATTTTCCCTAAGTCTGTAAGAGTTTGTTTTATAAAATCCCCCTCATCAAAGATGCCATTTAAATACAGCTCAGACTATAATGAGGTTTTCTCCCGCTTTTCTTTAGCTGAATATTTAGCAGTATAGAAACTTGACAGGTTAGGCAATTAGAATATAATTTATGATACAGGCCTCATATGGATGCACTGCTTTTGGCCCATAATTTTGGATGTAATTAAAATCTTATCTCATTTTTATGCTAGATTAGAAAGATTTTCTATGAACAGGACAGCGTATGAATGGTTTTACTGAATATTTACATGTCCATGCTGAAAATGGTGCCTAGGATATGTCCTTCATTTGATTTCTTGAAATATTATAAACATAGCACAAAATCTCTGTATGCTAGTCATATTAATATAATTTAACATTATGCATATTCTGTGATGATTGTTAATATGCTCAGACTTCCATGGGGTCTTTCAATGCATTCCTGTCAGGTGGTTCGGAACAATTTTCCTTTATAATATACCTGTGTCAAGGCAAATATCACCTGATACATTAAAATTGTAGTCCAATGAAGTACTGTTAAATAAGAGCAATGTGACAAAGTTACAAAAGCCATCATGATCATGTTGATTCCTCTACTCTTGTTCCACCCATGTGTTTCTTTCCATATCTTCATCTTTAAGTCTATATCACTTTGTGGCAGAATGGTAGGTGCTCTCTAAACCCCTTCCACAATAGTGACACTAAATAGCCAAGCTGTATCTAGTGCACATGTCCAGTAAAATGATGAATGAAATTACTCTCTCACACTTTTTAGGTTAAATATGGTCATATGATGAATTCAGCTCCACAGTGCCATGAAAATGTCCTGTACCTATTTCTAAGTCTATTCCCTAAAACATAGTTGTGCTTCAACCTCACCCACTTTTTCCAGTGTCCTTATGTTTCTCATTGAACCCTGGATATCATGCATGAGCTTCCATGATGGAGTTAGAGTATAAGACAGTAAGCTGGGTGGTTGGAAGTTTCATGGGTTTGTGAAAAGTTTACAAAGTACAGTTAAGATTACTTCACGATATGGGAGAACATGATTTTAAAGAATATTAGCAAATTCCCAACTTAAAAAAAAGGTGAATTTTTATTTGGAGAAACAAGATTCTTTTGTTTTTGATAAATGTCCTGTGAACACATATTTCAGAAAATCTCCAGAGACTGAGCAAAAACGTAAACTGGATCCCATTAACATTTCATTTCCAATTATGGTCTTATTGGCTTAGCAAGTGATTTCTAAGGGCAGGATTTTCTTTTAAAATAAAGGTCACATGAAAGAGATCACACATTTGGAGCTTGCAGGCAACTAACAATGAAATTAAAGATCTCATGTTAGAATTAAATATTCCCAAGCCTATTTTCCTATCAAAATTTCCATCATAGTGCATTTTATCTTCATGTTTCAATATAGTTAAGTAAGAAAATGAATAGTCAGTATTTTTACACACTACACATTACCATCACCAGAGAAAGGATATTATTACAGATGCCAATTATCATGCAAGTTATATTTATCTTGAAAAACCCTAGACATTATGAAATTTCATCAAAATAATTGTAAAAGAAACCAGAGTATGGCTCTTCCTCCAAATGTAAAGAAAATATTTAGAGAGAGAAGGATTATGTCAGCAAGGCAGAGTTTAGGAAGTGTTCAGAAGTATCAGCCAATGGCCTAGATTAACCCTTTGGAGAGCATTTGGGAGAGGTGATCTTCACACGCAGTACTTCTTATTGTCTCCTTGTTCATACATGATGACAAAGCAGCACATACAACAGAAGAGGCCAGACACTACAACACCAAGTAAGTCTGAGGCTTAGAGACACAAATCTTTCACCCTCAGAGTCCACCACAGCAGTTTATTTGTAGAGATTACTACAAGTTTAGTACTTCTGCTGCAAAATGGTGTGGAACCAGGTTGGCTCTCTCTACCTCCTCTTACGGAACTGTTCCTTCAGGCAGCAGCTTTGTCCACGCAAAATCAACAGTCCATGGAAATAATCTTTTCTGTATTAATCATGACTCTGTCTATAGTGATCTGGTTTGTAACTGAGTTTTCTTGCTTTGATTTGCCTAAATCCTGTAGGAACACCTACCCAGCTAAGCCATGTGCCTATTTATTTCCTAGACATGAAAAATGCTAAACAAGGTCAATATTTTACTTCTTTAAATCCTAGGGAAAATTTAAACTTCTTTCTCCCTGAAAAGACAGAATTACGATTTATGAGATCTTAATTTTGCTAACTGGAGACAAGGACAACCCAGATGTGGATGTGTGGAATATGTTGAAATGTTCTCTTTCTAGTAATCTGATCTTGGACTCAGCCAGAAGAAGGTGTAACTGTTTTCAGGGCTGCTTAGTCTATGAACAGCAGTGGAAAGTGTTCCCATCTGAATATGTGGCTACATAAAGCAAAAACTGTAGCTTTGTACGATTTCTTTTCCTTGCTGGGATGAGGAACTGTTAATAGCATTAAAATGCATTAGGTTGATCAGTCATTATGCTAATGCATAACCTGGACAGTTCTAGGTCAATACCATTATGGCCGCAAGTTTCTTGATTGAAAAGGGACACAGTGACCCTAGCAAATTGGTTTGACAGGCATGTTTCTTATCTCATAGTGATAAAGGAGGTCTCCTTGGAGGGCTTGATCATATTGAATTGGTTAACGGGATAACATTGTCATTCTATCCTTAAAGTATCTAGTGGTTGCCTGATATCCCTTTTCTTAATAGAATGTTTGATTTCATCATCTCAAGTTTTTTTTTCCAAACAAGGATGTGCTTAAAACAAGCTTAAATTATCTGCTGTTTTTAGAACAGTCTTAAATGCTACCTTTTACAAAACGTAAACTCAAAGTGTTTATAGATTAGCATGGCTCAGGGAAGGGGAAACAAGCCTAACACTTTTCATAAAGGCACGATTATATTTGCAAAGCACCTACTTATTTCCTAGCTTTATTATTACTAATATACATGATTTTAGAGGAGCACAGAGAAGCTGAATTTAAATAACTACTCAAGGCAAGACAGAACCAATTATACACTTCATGGCTATTTATGTCCCCTAGTGATCAACCAGCAGTGGGAAGCAAAATTGACAACACACTGGTACAATCACAATTATGGGTCAAATTTCAACAAGCCTGTTTAAATGGTTCCATTAGATCCTACTTGATACACTGATTTACATATAGTTTGACTATTTTCAGACATGTTATGTACTTTAAAATGCCATGATATAATCATTTCACATGAAGATGCATTAGTCTAGAGAACTGAAAAACAAAATAGTATGTCATGCAAAGAAATTTCATCAGAATTTAAATTGCATTTAGAATAATCTCTACCTTTGTTTTAGATGATTAAAACATTATTTGGATTCCACAGCAGAGTTATCTAATAAAGAAATTGAATATCTTAAAACTGTCTAGATATTTCTTTTCTTGGAGCACTGATGCAATGGCAAGATAAATAAAATTTATTTCTATGTGAAAATCTCTCCCCACATTGACTCATGCCTTACCTACTTAGGGCACTCATTTTGTTAACTTTCTTCTATCTCGTCTAGGACATTTGCTCTAGGCAGCTGCAACTCTTCTACAGAGCTTTCAAAATATCTGTCAGAGACATGTTTTCTCATGTTGTCAGTATCATGTTAGAACTACTTTCTCTTCAGCATAACATTATTATAAAAATAACATTCAATTCTACAATGTTATTATCAAGAAAAGCATTGAATTCCATAATGATGCCCAACACACACATACACATGCACACACACACACACACACACACACACACACACACACACACCAGCTGATGTATTCACATTCTGTCCCTCAAAGTCACCTGACTCCCTTTCCAAGATCTTAGATCCAGCTTCCCCACTAGAATAAAAAGCTCCATCCAGCAGTGTTTTCCTTCTATTCTGTTATACGAAAATACACAGAGTTTGGACTCCATATAGACAACCTCCTAAACAATACATTGTTTAGGCTTGTTTTTTAAAGACATCCTAAAATAACATTAATTTATTAGTAATACTATCAAATTATTTAAAGATTTCCTATTAAATAGCAGTTAATTATTAATATATTTACTATTTAATACAATTGATTCATGATTGATATAATTAGCTAAAGGTCAGCAATTTAATGATTAATATTATCGTATATAAACATTTGCTATTTACAAATTATGTAGTTGGAGTTCTTCCCATTTAATGATGTTGTGGACTGTATTTCTATGAATCCTCCAGATTATGTCTTCCGGAGAAATGTTCATATTTCATAAACAGTTGTAACAATTTATTTATGAACATACATAAACAGTATAGTAATAGTAAACAGGTAAACCAACATTTGGTCTTGCTAAATTTCTTCTAAGGATAAATATTTATATTACACGTTTATACAAATTTATGGAAAATAAGATGATAATTCATTGTGTGTAAACAATGTATGATGATAAATTCAAGGTCACTTGTACTTTTATGTTTTGAAGAAGTTAATAGTTTTATGTCCTGGCAATCTTCAAACTCTTTCTTTGTTGTCTTGAGACAGACAGATTCCTGTGGACTAGAATAACCATACCCTGTGTAGAATACCTTAACTAGTTTTTCCCATCAAACTCTTGTTGAACCCCGTGTTTCACCTCTCTTTACTTCCCCTCCATCCTCTGTTTCCTACTGTCCAGGGACTGCTATTCTACTGTCTCTGGGAAATTTTCTTTCTTTTCTGATTCTACAAGTTGAACAGGTAGCTTCCATCTTCTAATGACTGGTTTATTTCACTTAATATGCTATTCTCTGGATCCATTTACTTTGCTATGGACAAACTTTCATTTTTTTATTTTTTAATATTTTGGTTGAATACCTATACATTGTGCATTCATACTTCTTAATTACATTCTTTGTGATTAATTGCTGAAGGAACTCTTTCAAATAGCTCTCTTGGGTGTGGCCTCTTATACTATAAATGCTGATGTAAATTACGTGCAGTTGCTACATGATGTCTTACTCTGCCTAATATATATATATATAATCTTTCAGCCTGGCTTTACTCTATTAAGCCATTGATCGAAATAAGCCTCTTTATTAACTAATGGCAATAAAACATATTGCCTTTATCACCTCGCACATCAATGAATACTTTCATAGACTCTTTGATTTTATACCTTAGATATTATATATACTGTTCCAATAAACATAGGAATGAAGAGGTCTTTTGACAAATGATTTCATTTCTTTTGTAAATGGGTAATATTCCATTCTACTTTAATTCTTTTAGTAATAACCATACTGATTTATATTGCTGTTATAGCAATTTCCATTATTATCAGCTATGTGGAAGAATTCCTAACTTGTATTCTCCCTTCATTTGTCAGATTATAATTTTCATAGCATTTATTCTAACTGGAATGAGTTGACATCAAATTGCTAGTTTGATGTATATTTCTTGGTAATTAGTGATATTCCAAATACTGAAATTGTTAATTTTTGCAAATGTCCTGGATATTTTCCAGAATTCCTATAGCTGTAACTTGTATTTTCCTCATTATTGCTAATAATACACACAGTGTTACAGGTCATCGTGCTCTTTATGCTCTTCTCTGGAAAGGAAATGTTGGTTTATATCCCCTGTCATATTTTCTATTCTGTTATTTGTATTCTTCTTTTGTGTCATGACAATACTTTATGAAACTCTATATAATTTTTTCATGTCTCTCAACTCCACTGAATTTCATCTTCATTCAGGGTAATAACTACTTTATTATTATATTCATAGTAATCAGGTCTGCAATTCAATTACTTAGTTCTGCAGATAATACCACATTCATCTGTCTAAAATTTCTTCTTGAATTATTAAGAAAGAAAACATTAATCTTCATTTTACAAGTTGTCTTAAATCTCCTATGTAGGGAAGAGGAGGAAGGGAAGTATTGTGGGAATACAACAGAAACTACAGGTTATATATTGTATATAGGTCTGTATATTTATATCTATATGTGTGTGAGTGTATATATATGAAAGCACATATGGTTGCATGAAGGCAACTGGGTATGTGTGAATGTGTGAATATATACAAATGTATCCATATATGAATGTGTATATACATGAATGTATGTAACTGTATGTATATCTGCATATATATGGCTGTAGATATAATGTATATAAATATATAATGAATTATGGATAAATTAATGTGTTTGAATACATGTGTGTGTATGTATGTACATAAATATGCATTTAAATAGCAAATTCATGTATGAATGTATTTTTTGTACATGAGTGTCATATATGTGTTTTAATAAATATATAATGCAAATGAATGAATATATGCATGATCACGAGTAAGAGTATGGACATATGAATGTTTACATGTGAATATGTGGGTTTATGAATGCATGAGTGTATACATATATAGTTATACATGCATTCACATATATTTCCATGATTGAATGATTTGACTTCATATGTTAAAACTGTAATCCCACTTCCAATATATTCATATCACCAAGGTGATAAAATGCTGAGTTAGAGCACATGGAAGTTTATTAAGTCATGTGGGTAGAGTCATCAATAATTGGATAATTAATATTGTAAACAACTTTCCCTAGCACTGTCTTCCTCTCTCACTATATAAATGGATCCATCTATGAACCAAAAGATATGCCTGTGAAGTCAATGTCTGCAAGCATCTTGACCTACATTCTCCTAGAACAGTGACAAATATACATTTAGAAGCCACACAATTGATCACAATTTGTTAGAGCAACCTGTTTATACTGTTTTCATGTTCACATGTGCACATGTGTGTTCACTATGTTTATTCATATAGTTCAAATCAAAAGGAATATTTTATTCTTGTTGACATATATCAGTTTTTCTATAAACAGAGTTGAAGTTTCACTTGTCCTCTGTTCTCTTTCTAAATAACACATATATTATGATTTCATGTCACTGTAGAGAATATATGCTTCAGTGTAAATGTATTTTGATTTTATGAGATTCTCATTTCACAAGAATTGTTAGAAAAGGGAATTGAAATATTCAAGGACTTAGAAAAATAAATTACTATTTATTTAGGAAGGATTTCTCGGTGTAGCTCTGGATGTTCTGGGACTCACTTTGAAGACTAGACTGGCCTCCTACTCACAGATATGTGCCTGTCTCTGCCTCCTGAGTCCTGGAATTAAGGGCATGTGCTACCATACCAAGCAAAATTCCTATTTTTGATCGATGGCCATGAAATACTGTGCTCAGGCAAAACCTGGTGTCTGACATGAAATTGTGTTTGGCATAAAGAAAACAACTTTTCCGTTTAGAAACATAAAATTAAGACTACTAATTTGTGTGGCACTGTTATTGAAATTGTGATTAGACAGGATTAAACTGTCAATGTTTTAAATGAAAATTCATGTTGGTTTGGGAAATTCCTAACATTATAAGTATTTTATTAACACATAATAAAATGTAATTATGAAGTTGGAATTATTTACAAAAATTAATAATTGCTCTAATCACATCGATATGTAGTAAAATTTTCAAGTATTCCTTAATTGCTTCTAAAATTTTAAGTATTAGTGATGAGAATTAGAACTAAAATGAAAAAAAATAAAGATAATTTGCTGAGAGATAATGGTCTTGTAACCTGTAAATATTTTTGCACTTGTATTGGTTTAATAAAATGCGGATTGGCCAGTAGCCAGGTAGGAAGTATAGGCAGGGTGACCAGAAGAGGAGAATTCTGGGTAGAGAAAAGGCTCAGTCTGCAGTTGTCAAACCTACGCAGAGGAAACAAGATAAAAATGCCTCATTGTTAAAAGAAACCAAGTCACATGTCTAACACAGACAAGAATTATGGGTTAATTTAAGGTGTAAGAGTTAATAAGAAGCCTGAGCTAATAGGCCAACCAGCTTATAATTAATATAGACATCTGTGTGTTTCTCTCAGACTGAATGGCTGCACGACCAGTAGGGACAGAAACCTCTGTCAACAAATGGCACCAACGTGGACAACTGCATCAACAGAAAACCTGAGAAAGCTGGAAAGGAATTCTAGACACAAAGGAACATAGTTAAGCATGGCTTCTTGGTAGCAGCATTTTCTTGGGTGGACTCTGCTTGCTAGAGGCAAGTATGTCTCATTTAAGAGAGGCTTCCTGATTCAACTTTAACTGCAAAAACCTTGCAGCCTTTTAAGAGGCTCTGCCACAAAGCATTTAAATGTGTTCATGAATAGCTGACAGCAGGAATATTGGAACTTCCTAGAGTTGTGGCAATAAACATGGCTCCCTCCAATACCTCTGCCATAAAGTCAGACTCTCCAAAAGCTAAGGAATGGAGTAGATCCAGCTGTCAAAGATACATTTTTAATCCTAGTAATATTGTTTAGCAAATTAAGGACTCATGTGCCCAGAAAAAGAGAGATATATAATAAAGATAGATTCAGATGAAAAAAAAAAACCTTTAAATGGTTTACAATGTGTTTAAAAAATATGTAGGCTTGCAAGGGAAAAGAAAATGGATAAAGTCATTAAAAAAGAAAGAAAGAAAGAAAGTAGTTGGATATAGTGGCACACACCTTTAATCTCAGTACTTGGAAAGGAAAAGCAGGTAGATCACTGTGAGTTCACGAACAGCCTAGTCTACAGAGTGAGTTCTAGGACAGCCAAAGATACACAGAGAAATCCTGTCTCAAAAAAACAAAAAATAAAACTAAAAGACATAGAATTTAAAATAAAGCAAGGTAAAGATGGAAATACACAGGGAATCTGGATACTGTGTTATTGTGTTGTCTTTGAATTGTTTGATGGCTGAGGAAGGAGCAAAGGCTGCTAAAAGATATTTGATTATAAATGCTGCTAGATTAATCTAACATATATATTTTGAAAATGACTTGATATCAGACTTCATAATTTAAGT
>JAQHUG010000307.1:724259-737963 GCA_028555095.1 Dicrostonyx torquatus | reverse complement strand
TTTTTTTTTTTTTCTGAATGAACAGCTGTAGGACCAGGTGGGACAGAAACCTATGTCAACAATAATTCATATTTCAAAAGTATGTTTACAACAGCTAAAATGAACCTGCATATACTCTGTTTGGATATAAAGTTATTTCTATGTGTTTGTCACTGAAGACGGGAATGCTGTTTGCTGTGATGATGTCTACAAAGTCTTGTCTGTGATATATTAAGAATGTGGGTTAATTTTTCCATATGACTATGGCATTCCTCTTAAAATCACATTTCCTACTAAAAAGAAAGTTCACTCATGATTTGCATCTTAGAATACCAACTACAATATGCTGTAACTTCGCAAGGAAGAAAGCCATTTCCCTACAACTATAAAAAATGTATCACATCTGGATGCCTGATTCATACGCATGCACTACCATTGTATAGCAACACTTTCTACTCGTTCTCTGGGCCCTGGACAGCTACTTTGTGTATTACTAATAGATGAGCTATTATTGATATGTGCACTTATTTATTAATTTATATGCTTTTTAAATGTACTTGTGTTTATTTTGACTTCTATAACAGAGAACAAGAGACTGTGTAATTTTTCAAAAACAAGACCTCCACAGAGGAAACACCAGCTAGCTTGCCAACACAAATGGGGAAATCTCAGAGGGCCCCTCCCATAGATAAAGAGCTACAGTCAATCAATGACTGCTAAGAGAGGGAGAATCAGGCTTCTCCAGAGAACTCTTTAATAGCTTCTCCAATCCCTTGGGGTCAGCTGTAAATACAAATACGTAAAAGGAACACTAAAGAGTTTCAGTATGTTTCTTTGTATACATACGTACACACACACACACACACACACACAAACACACACACATGCATGCAAAGAACAAATAGTCATGCATTGGGGAGGGATTAGATTAGAGGAGTATAAGAGAACCTTAAGGGTGATGGGTGGATGTGGTGTAACAGTATTCATGTATGAAATTCTCAAAAACTTTTTAAAGGGAATATTTTTTCTCATATTTTTTGATGCCTAGAGATTCAAGAATTTGATAGTGGTACCAGGCAAAGGACTACTATGTCATAATATGAAAAATGCAAGGGAGTTTATTGAAGCCAGAGAAGACACTTGCAGGCAAAGCTTCAGGCAAGCCCACACCAAAGAACAACCTAGTACCCATGCAATGATAGTTGTCCACATAAGAGGGAAGTCTCCCATATCTTTTCACCTCTTAAAAGTTCATCTCTTCAGACTGTCATGTTACTGCATTTCATCATGTGTGTTGGAGGTGTGTTCACACTGTAGCAATGCTTTTCTTGTTCTATATGGTTTGTTTGTTCACCTTATTGAAGGCAACGTTGGATATATTTTCATGTTCCTCAAACATTAGTCATGATCCAACACTGACATCATTGATGCCTATCTGATGAAAATTCTCCTCTCACTTTTTAGAGTTTGGGATCACATTGCTTCTCTGTTGATGTGATAAAAATGCAATGATGAAGGCAATTAAGCTGAATAAAGTAAAGGTTTATCTGGGGCTCCAGAGGGGTGAGATGCCATCATTTTGGGGAAGTATGGCTGTGATGATATTTTGTTTGTGATCTAACAAATAAAGTTTGCCTGAATATGGACCTAAACATTAGTTAGCCATAGGGGCCAGGCAGTGTTGGCATGCACCTTTAATGCCAGCACTAGGGAGGCAGAGACAGACAGATCTCTGTGAGTTCGAGGCTACCTACCCTGGGTTACACAAGATCGATCCAATCTAAGAGAATCAGAGCCAGGCAGTGGTGACTCACATTTTTAATTCCAGTACTTGGGAGTCACAGGTCTTTAATCCCAGCACTAAGGAGGTAGAGACAGGAAGGGATATGGCTGAACAGAGAGAGAAATACAAGGCAGGAAAAATCAGGAACTCATTGCATTCAGTCTGAGGACTTGAGAGACAAGATACCCCATTTGGTGTGAGGATTTCGTAAAGGTAAAAACTAGTAGCTAGCTGTTCTGCTTCTCTGATCTTTCAGCTTTCACCCCCTAATATCTGACTCAGGGGTTTTTATTATTGAGCCGAAATAGAATTCATGCCACAAGTGGCTGCAAAAGGCATGTGTACAGGTCAGATCAGGAAACTAAAATCTCACACCCTCTACCACAAGCATGAAACAGCGAGTAATCTACAAGAGGCGCAAGGCTTTTAATCTCAAAGTCAGTAATATACTTTCTGTGACTAACCACACCTCCTAAACCTCTTAAACAAAACCAAGTGTTCAAATGCTTAGTCTATCGGGGACATTTCTCACTCAAGCCAGCAAGCTATGCTAGAAGCCTGGGTGGTTTCCTAATCAAAGAGAAGACACTGGAGCAGTCCCTTAGTCAGATGGCAGTCAGCAAGCATTCCCACAGAACTTCCCTTTGACCGGGTGGCACTTTCAGCTCATGCTCACAACACACTCATTCTGTCAGTCTCTGTAACTTCAACAATGAAGTGGGAGACTTTGTGTTTTAACAGGAGTTTGGCATAAGGTGCTGGTGACAAATGCTAGATAAGGACAAATATCTTGAGCTGTCCTCCCATTTCTTCTGTGGATTTCAACTTATGAAAAAAAAACTCTATGTAGTATTTAAGACTCCACGTAGAGCCATAGAGGTGTGTTGAGTTAAATCAGTGCACTGGAGACTTTGTATGGTAAGCAGCATAAGTGGTAGCCTAGATTCTGAGTCTCCTGATGGCTTTGTCACATGCTCCTTCCATATTTACATTAAATCTAGGTATTCTTTCTCTGAATGTAAACACAGATCATGAAGCAGTCCAATGAGGGTGAAATTTCATTGTTAATTTAATTTTATAGAATCATGATTCTTCATCGACACACTATATATTAACCCTCGGGTCTAATAATTACTTAGCTCATAAGAAATGATTAGCTAAATGGCATTTAAACAACTTGCAACTACAGTAATTGGTACAGTGATACCCTGATACAATGTTAGCACTCTGCTTCTTTTCATGGTATTGTGGAGATTCATGAAAATCCAGGAAATAGAGTGTTATTTATTTCTACCCACGGTCAGGAGCAGGAGGATATGACTGATATGATGGATTTGTATTCCTTGCCCTAGGCCAGAGTCTGGCGTGTGAATGCAAAGGTAGAAGCTTCCTAGCATCCTGATCGAAGTGTGGTCTACTAATCCAACCTAGTTTAAAAAACGTATTTTGGGGGTTGGAGTGGTGGTTCAGTGGTTAAGAGCAGTGACTGCTCTTCCAGAGGTCCTGAGTTCAATTCCCAGCAACCACAAGGTGGCTCACAAGCCCCCATAATGATATCTGATGCCCTCTTTTGGCCTGCAGGAAAACATGCAGGCAGAACACTGTATATATTACAAATAAATCTTTAAAAAAATAACGTTTTGTTCAGTTTTGGGTAATCAACGAGCTTCATTTTCATTTTCCATAAATGTGGCTCGCTTGTGGAAGTGGGGGTTAGAGCAACAGTTGTGAATTGTTTCAGAAATGCTCGGCATTTGTGCTGGGATTGTTGTAAAGCAACCACAACAGAAATATATGTAATCTTCACTAATTTCTTAAGATTGAAATTCCATGGTGATTATTACTCACATGGCCTCCTTTAAACTTTTAGCATGAACCAGAAAGAATAGCTTTCTTTATGCAAAATGCCACCACGTGAGGATTGACATTGATTTGAGAAGGATGTAATTCAGGGCATTAGAGAAATTGAAAGGAAAACATTTTAATCTCAGCAGAAATCAATGTAAATGCAAGCCTAGAAAAGACCTATAGATAATGTACCTATGGCAGCAACATAAGCATCATTTCAGGGAGACAGTGAGCAAAGAAGACCTGTAGTGATTTCTGTGATACTATTTATTTATAGCATATTTGATGGGTTATTTCATTAGGAAGCTTGAAGTTTAGTTTTCAAATTCATAAGGCACAGAACATCTGTTTCTAAAATAGCCAATAAAAATTATAGAACTAATTTTCTACTAAAGTTAATAATTTTAAAATGTATGGTACACATATTACACAAAGTACTATGAGGACATTGCATTTAATTTTTACACATATAGATTATAGATATCTAAATTAACTAGAGAATATTCAATTACATTGACATACTTATTCACTGATATATGACCCAGTTTTCTATGTATGAATGAGTTCCTATTTATGTTATATGTTGTTAATGTTGTACATTAGATATATAAATAAAAACTGCCTTAATGGGAATAGAGGATTCTTTTGCCATATGTTTAATATACAGAATATTAATACATATTTACACAGACTGAATGCATTTCTAGCAGAGTGGTAATTTTAATCAGGATGCTTGTTAACGTGGAGCTGTGATTGCTGATTTATTCTAATTATCTAACGTTCGATACTCTGAAATGGTTGGAGAAAATTGGAAAGATTACTTACAGAAACTTTTTGAATATTAGCTTTTTAAAAAATTCTAAAAGGTATACTCTGACTTTAATTTTCATGCATAAGGCCAAAACTAAGTTGTACTAATTATCCTGGATTTTTTTCCATGTATATTATTCCTACTTAAGAGACTAATAAGATACCTTAAAATTTAATCTTTTCTCAGATACAAATACCTAAAATACTTCATAAAGTAAAGAAATAATTATTTGGTTACATAAAAAATGAGGAAGACTTTCATTTTCTAAATCAAATACTCATTTTGTTTTACTTTACAAATGCTGTTTTAATCTTTAAACAAAATAATTTCTAAAAGATTTTAATCAAAAAGGTAAATATCCCCCTCCCATGGAAACAATACCACAATTATTTCCCTGGTCCTTTTGTTTACTTAATAATGTTTACATGGACATTTTCATGAATAAGAAATTAATTTTGCTTCTGGATTTTACCTCAGGTGTTTTCCATTTTATCTTAAAAGAGGCCTCCATTTAGATGAAGTCTAGGTGAGGAGATGAGGGATGGTCAATATTTCATCACTTGTTCTGTCAATTATTTCATGTCAACAGTGTTTCCATATGGACTACTATTCGTAGTGAGATAGAGGGTTTGGGAATATTGCACAAGGTGATGATCCTCCTGCCTGGATACAGAGGTGGAAAAGGAGAGCAAAACCTGAGCTCACTCATGCCCAGAACACTTCAGCCTTTATATGAGCAGTGTCCACAACATCACCAAATGAGAGCTAATCCAGAATTAACTGATTTCTCCTCTACTCATCTCCTTTGTTTCCTTTTCCTATCTCTTTTTCTTTCTCCTCTCTGTATCCTCAATCTCCCCTTACCACCTTCATTTTCTTGATATTCCACTTTAAAAAACAGTTCTTGAGTTCCTCCTGTCTTGAGCCTTTGTGTTTATTTGTACCCAGAAGGAATGTTTTTCTCATTTTATTTAATAGTAAAGGAGATAAGTTTATGATTGCCTTAATAACACTGGTTTCCTTCCACCCTCTTTCATTCTCTCTCCCCTTCATCCATAGTTCCTTGCCCCTATTACTCAAAGAAATATCCCTTTCCTAGAAAGAGCTGAATGCCTATCTTGCAAGAAGGAAAAAATAAACTGTTTACATTTAATTTATAGGAAGTGGATAGTAAACACTTGTGAGTGCCAGGCAGGATCGTAGAGTGGTCCAGCACCATGCTTTTCACACTGGCTTCCGATGGTTTAGCATATTGATTTTACAGTTTATGGTTTTCAAAGTCTTTTGCAGTCTTGGTCCTTCATATAGTTCCAGTGACATTGTTCCATGACAGAATGATTCCTCTGTAGCTCTGATTTTTTAATACTTCAATTCACTTGAAATGGGACTGAATGTTGATATTTATTTCCCTAGTATTCCCCAAGTTCTAGTTCCATATATTTTGGGCTTATTGGATGTGTTTAAAAGGACAGTTTGGCCAGGCCTTTTACACATTTTCTTTTTTCTCAAATTCTGTTGTTGACTTATAAAGGATGAAACAAGAAAGGAAGAAGGAAAGAAAGAAAAGAAAAGAAAGAGTGTATTAAAGGAGTGGACATGGTAGGACGCTTGGGGCTTCCCATGAACATTTTCACCTGTTTTTCATGGCTGTTTTGGACGCTCTCTGGATATACAGCTGGTTTCCTCATTCAAGGTTCATGGGAAGTGATATTGAAGCCCTCTGTCCAAGGGTGCTGAGTGCTGTCTATTGCTACTTAATTATTTGCAGTCAATCCCCTCCTCACTTTAACTGTTCACTGCCAGAAGAATGTGGGACCTGCAAGTCCTGTAATTTTCTAAGATCAGGCTTTTCTTTAAAAAAAATTAATTATCCTGTACGTTTCCTTTGTTCAGCAGATTTCAATAGGAAATGCGCTTGCAGCCCAAGTCCTGCATAGTCATGTCACATGCAGCTCAAGTGTAGTCATGGGCTACACTTACAACATCAAAGACTTTTCCTGAAAGTTTATTACAAATTAAAACAAATAATGTCGAGTTGGAAAGTTTTTGTGGTTGACTAAAATACACAAATATCATTTGTTTCTGTAGAATTATCTTTCTATTAATTTAACTAATTTCTTTACTGAGAAAGAAATTATGTGGGTGTGCTGTAAAAATGTAAAAGTGGATTTCCAATACAGGAGGCAACTCTGTATTGATATAGTACTTCTTTTTTTGTTCGGGGGAAATACTGAAAGACATATAGCTCTTAATTTGATAGCTCTCTTAGTAAATATTGAGAATTTTTGCAGTAAAATAAATGGCCCTGAATTAGCCAATTCTCTTAGTTTGAAGCTCTATGGGAAAACTGCATTTGATATTTTATGTATTATTAGAAAAGCAAAGAAATAAGAAAGATGAAATCCCCATCAGGCAAAAACACTTTGTCCGTTTGACTGAAGGCATTTGAAATGATTTTAAAGTGTTAAAAAGTCCACATCTGCTGAATTAAATACTAAATTAAAAGTTAAATGCATTTAGAAGTTATTATTTCTCTTTTCATGGAGAGAGTCAGATTGCATATCTGGATAAAAGTAGATGTGAGGCCTTCACAAAATTAAAAAAAAAAAAAACTATCTGCACTAAGGGAACCAGAGGCATATTTTTAATCACTCAACAACCTTAGGATGCTTACAAACTCTTCCTAAATAGAAAAGCAGAAGTTAAGTCTTCAAAGACAATAAGTGCTTAACTGGAAGCTGATCCAGCGCTTTCCCAGCAAGGCGCCCATCATCCTCATGTGTCTTGCCCTCCCTTCCTATACCTGAAGCAGAGGCATCATATTTCTTCCGAAGTTCACCTGCTTTACTCTTTTCCCTATTTTGTTCAGTGAAGAATATATGTGTACATGTGTTCATTTGTGTGAGCAGGCTGAGTATTTTCACCTACGTATGTGTGTACACGTGTGTGTGCACCTCTGTGTGTGTGGTCCTGGAGTGGATGCCAGATGCTTCCCTGAATTGCTCTTCACTGATTTCTGGAGAGAGTGTCTCTCACTCACTGTGGAACATACCAAGTGACTGGCCAATCACCTTCAGAAAGGGTTCGGTCTCCACTGGACCCCATCGCTAGGGTTGCAAATGCCTTCACTATTGCCAGCTCTCAGGTCCCACGGATGCAGACATTTTACAGACTGGGATATCTCCTCAGACCAATTATTTCATAACTTTGTTTTGTAATGCCCATGTACAGGTGATATTTCTAATTCTTCACCTTTTACCTATTTATTAATAAAGCACAATCAGTATTTTGATTTACAAATTAAAAAAAAAAACTCTTTCAATGTTGGAATGAGTAGTTTTCTAATTTTTTAGTATCTTTATTACCCTTTCTCACCATCTCTGTAACATCTGTTCTGCCTCTGTTTTTCCCTGTTATTATACTTGGTGACTATTGAACTTAATGATTTTCATTTTCCTAATACAATCCTCATAAATGACCTCAGCCACTATTGTTCTGTACTTTGTTTCCACCTTTCTTAAGTGAAAATTCTTTCAAGGATATTTTGCCTCATTTTTACTCTGCTATTTCCCCTTTTAGATGATCTCAGACACTGCTACTGTTGTTCCTATCACTTCCATGCAGATAACTCACAGATGTATATATCTAGCTTTGACCTTTAGAAAGCTAAGGGATCCAGACTCATACTCTCGTTGTCTATTGTGCTTTGCCACCTGGCTGTCATTCTGGTGACTCAAACTTGGCATTCACAAGCTCTAAATTACTACAGTCTCTTCTCCTAATGCCTACTTCCTCAGACTTCCCTTGTAAAAGTACATACATCTTCTAATATCTGGTACAAATCCTGGATGATTCTCAAGAACTTTGATAAGGGTCAGAAATAGGGTAAATTGATGCTTGCTTCGAGTTCACTTGTTAACATAACATATAGTCTTTATGTGTAAAGCTTTAAAACAAGTGGTTGTTATCTAAGGTTTGACGTCAGTCTGCCCAAGGTTTTAATCTCCTCAACATTTAAAAACCTGCAATCTTTGTTATCAATTAACCTTCCATGCCTTTTTTCCCTTTTCATTATTTTAATTATGTATTTATTTACTTGGTTTTTTGAGACAGGATTTCTCTGTGTAATATTCTTGACTGTCCTGGAACTTGCTTTGTAGACCAATCTAGCCTCAGCCTCACAGAGCTCCACCCGCTTCTGTCTTCTGAGTGCTGGGAGACATGTGCCAACACTGACTTGCTAAATTTATTGTCTTTGAGCATAACTGAAAAAGAGTCAATAAAATTGGTCTTTTAATTGGGTATAAGATTGATATGGATGTATTGAAAATGTGTACAATAGATTTTGGAGTAGATAGCTAATCTCTTTTCTAAGGATTAGGCCAGTGTCTAATTACATCAGTTGCATAACTTAATTAGTGTGATTAAACTAACCCATGATTACCATTAGAATGGTAAAATATGCATGATTTTATATATGAACTTATAAAATTTGATGATACCTCAAGTTTTACTTTGAGTGAGTCAATGTAATACATAAACTGTGAGTTCAGATATGCAATGCAATAGACAATTATAAAGTATTCAAAATATCCCTTTGACTCCTCAACACAAAGTGAAAAAATTAAGATTTATATATATATATATATATATAAGCTTTATTTATATATATATTATATATATAAAAGCTTTACAGACATTGTTTTTAGGGATTTCTAAATATTACAATTTTAATTTAATGCTAAGAAGTAACTCCCATGGGGCATTGGTGGCAAATGTCTTTAATCCCAGCACTTGAAAGTCAGAGACAGGTATATCTCTGTGAGTTTGAGGCCTGCCTGTTTTATAAGACAAGTTCCAGAACAGTCAGATCAATTACACAAAGAAATCCTTTCTCAAAAAAAACCACCAACAACAAAGGAAACAAACAAGCAGCTCTAATAAATTGTCCTCAATAATTTTAAAGTGAGCAATGTAATTAATAAGTTTTAGAAAAATTAAAATTGATATAAAACATGGCAAATAACTGAATATTAAAACTTATAAATTTAAATGATCAACTCATAACATATTTAGGAAGAGCTTTCTAAAATCTAAAACACATGATATTAATAGAAACTGTCAATATAAGACTCTAGAATGACTGAGCATGCATCTTGACCACATCAATCATGTTGTAGGAAGACCCATCAGCAAGTGACCCCTTATGTAATGTGGAGAAGGTATACTGAGCAACATGCATGCATTCTTTCCCCTCTCCTTGCACACTGTGAACTTGACATGGCTACACGCTTCAAATTTTGATTGCCTTGATTTCCCAATTATGATGAACCATAACACTAAATTATGAGACAGAATACATGCTTTCTCTCTCAAGCTGATTTTGCCAGTGTGTTATCACAGCAACAGGAAATGAAAATAAGACAATATGCAATATAGGGAGAAAAAATTCAAATTCTTATATTGTCATTACCTAGAGTAATCAGTTGTGCTAATTTCCCACCACTTGCTTTATCTGTGCTTCCTGTCATGTTTTCCTTAATTATTTAAAAACAAATATTTATATAGTGTAATTTTACCAAAGTTAATTTTTATTCTACAACAAGGACACTTGTTCAACTATGTTTATAGCAGATTTATTCATAATACTTGTTGTCCTTCAACTAAAGAGCAGATAAAGAAAATATGTTATATTTACACAATAGAGTGTGGTTGTTTTTATTTCATTTTTATCTATTTATTTTTACTCTTTGGGGGTGCTCTACAGAGCTTAAAATAAATAAATGGAGACTTATTATTATTTATGAATGCTTGGCCTTAGCTTGGCTTGTTTCTAGCCAGCTTTTCTAACTTAAATTACCCCATTTCTCTCTAACTACATTTTGCTTCTGGGTACTCTACTCAGCTTCAAAATAAATATATGGAGACTTATTCTTATTTATGAAAGCCTGGCCTTAGCTTGGCTTGTTTCTAGCCAGCTTTTCTAACTTAAATTATTCCATTTCTCTCTAACTACATCTTGCTTCTGGGCTTTTTAACTTTCCTTACTTTACATTTCTTTCTTTCCTTTTTAATCCATAGCTGGCTGTGTGGTTGGCCCCTGGCATCCTCCTCTCCTTCTCCTTTTCTTGTTCTTCCCTCTTCTCTCTTCTCTGGATCCTAGCTATCTCTTCCTATTTATTCTCTGTACCTGGCAGCTCCACCTATTTCTCTCTCTGCTGCCTAGGTATTGGTCAGTCAGCTCTATATTAGACAAATCAGGTATTTTATGCAGACAAAGTAACACAGCTTTAAAGAGTTAAATAAAAGCAACATAAAAGAATGAATCCCATCTTTGTATCATTAAACAAATACTCCACAGCACAAACAAATGTAATCTTAAACTAATATTTCACAATAATGGGACATTGCTCAGTTATAAGAAACAATGACATCATGAAATTTGGAGGCAAATAGATGGAACTAAAATAAGACATCCAAAGTGGGATAACCCAGACCTGAAAGACAAATGTGGCATGTACTCACTTAAAAGTGAATATTGGCTCTAAGTAAAGGATAATTATACCACAATCCACAGACACGTAGAGGCCAAGTAATAAGGAGAGCTGGGGGGGATGTAAGGATCTCCCTGGGAAGGGGTAGTAGAAGAGATTTTGTAGATGGACTCGTGATGGGTGGGGATGGGCAAAATAGGGATCAAGTGGTGGCAAGAGGTATGGACGGAGATAGTGCAGTGGAAACTTTCTGAAATTTACAAGGTTGACCCTAGTGACGACTCCTAGTACTGAGGAAATATGGAGCCTGAACCGGCCATGGTCTGTAACGAAGCAAGGTTCCCAGAAATGGGTGGGGGACATAAACCTGTCGTGTTTACAAGATGCACTGGGGCAATGGTGGCTCAGAAGTTATACCAGTGGCCAACCACTGACTGGTGCAGCTGTAAATACCACATCACTAGAGGGAACCCATTTGTGACAGTGTCTGAATGGCCAGGAATTAGAACCTGGATGGCTCAGAGACCTAAGTTGGAACCAAACATGATTGACCAAAAAAAAAACAAAAAGACAATGAAATAATTCCTAGTGATATTCTGCTGTACTCATAGATCTGTGCCTTGGGCAACTAATGGGCTCAGATGCAGAGATTCACAACAAAATTAGGCAGAACTCAGGGAACCCTATGGAAGATGGAGAGTAAGCAAGGACACCAGAACAACAGAGACCACAACACCAATTAACCAGGGCTTATGTGGTTCACAAAGACTAAAGTACAGCAAGGGTCCGCTATAGTCCCTCTGCACATAGTTTTTGGTTGTTTGTATAGTTTATATAGGTTTTGTGGGACTCTTAACAGTGAGACAGTGGTTGTCTGTGACTCTTGTGCCTACTTTTTGGACCTTTTTATTCCCTTTTATTCTGGGTTGCCTTATCTAGTCTAGATATAAGGGTTGGTGCCTAGTACTAATGTATCTTGCTATGCCATGTTAGGTTGATATCCCTGTGAGGCCTGTTATTTTCTGAAGAGAAACATAGAAGCCATGGAGCTGGGGAAGGGGATGCTGAGAGGAGTGAACGGAGGGAATGCTGTGATTGGTATGTATTGTATGAGAGAAGAATAAGAAAAATAAAAAAAAAAAAAAAGCAAAGAATCAAAAGTAATACTATTCTGATACTTTAAAATAATATTTTGGGAATTAATCTACCTCAAGACCTAACAATACCACTCTTGGGCATATACCCAAAGGATGCACACTCACACCATGAGGACATTTGCTCATCTGTGTTCATGGCAGCATTATTTGTAATAGCCAGAAGCGGAAACAACCTAGATGCCCCTCAACCAAAGAATGGATAAAGAAAATGTGAGACATTTACACAATGGAGTACTACTCAGTGGAAAAAAAAAACAATGGAATTTTGAAATTTGTAGGCAAATGAATGGAAGTAGAAAAAAAAATCCTTCCTGAGTAAAATAACCCAGACCCAGAAAGACAAACATGGTATGTACTCACTCAAGAGTGGACATTAGACATAAAGGAAAGGATGACCAGCCTATAATTCATGACCCCAGAGAAGCTAGGTAAGATGAGAATCTTAAGAAAGAAAACATGGATACGCCTGGGAAGGAAAAATAGACAAGATCTCCCTAAAAAATTGGGAACATTGTGGGGGAGGGGACGGAGGGCTGTTGGGGAGGCAGAGGGGAGAAGGAGAACATGAGGGAACTGGATGACCCAGATGGGGGAAGGACAGAAAAGAAGAGAAAGGAAAGAGACATCTTATGGGGCTAGCAAGAAATCTGGCACTAGGGAAATTCCCAGGTATCCACAAGTATGACCCCAGTTAAGAACCTAAGCAGTACTGGAGAAGGTTCCTGAGCTGGCCTTCACCTGTAGTCAGATTGATGACTACTTTAAGTGTCAATCATAGAACCTTTATCTAGGAACTTTTGGAAGCAAATACTGAGATTCACAGCTAAGCACTGGGCCTACCTCCAGGAATCCAGTCAAAGAGAAGGAGGAGTGATAATTTGAACAAGGGGGTCAAGTGTTAGGGAGTATTATTCACAGGTATGTGACTTTTGTTTATGCTGCATTTTTTAAACTTTTGAAGCTTTGTTACTGTGCCTGTCTAAAACACCTCATGGTCTTAATAAAAGATGAATGGCCAACAAGCAAGTTAGGAGCAAGGGTAGGTGGAGTCAGCAAGCAGAGAGTATATAGAGAAAGAGAAATCTGGGTGTAGAAAGAATGAAGATCAAGAGAAAAAAGAGGGGGGACACTAGGGGCCAGTCATCCAGCTAAACAGCAAGCCATGGAGAAAGAAGTAAAGAAAGGTATACTAAAATAAATAAGGAAAAAAGCTCAGAGGAAAAAGGTAGACAAGTTAACACAAGATAAAGAAAACTGTCAAGAAACAAGCCAAGGTAAGGCCAGGCACTTATAACTAAGAATAAACTTCTTTGTGTGATTTATTTGGGAGCTGGGTAGAGGGCTCTCAAAAAAACCAAAAGAGTAAAAGATCATGAGACATTTTGGCACCCAGTGTGGTGCTTCAATATCCATCACCACAACACAATCATCAGCATTCTAGAGCTCTAGGAAGGTTTAAGGCAGTGCCTCATCATATACCTCCTGGATGCAAGTCTGGGCTTGGCTTTCCCAATCCAACCTCAGAGTTGGCACACCCAGCTGTCTGAGCATGCAGAGCATGCAGGTGTAGCATAGCAGTGCAGTCGAAACAAGGCTAAGAGATATGCAGTAAAAAGATGTCCAAACAGAAAA
>JAQHUG010000307.1:691715-715428 GCA_028555095.1 Dicrostonyx torquatus | reverse complement strand
CTTTTTGGGAACTTATTCTATATGGATGCACATCTTCTTAGACCGAGATGGAGGGGGGAGGGCCTTGGGCTTCCCATAGGGCAGGGTATCCTGCCCCATCTTAAGGAAGCAGGGGGAGGGCGGTGGGGTAGGGGAGGAGCGGGAGGGCCGGGAATAAAGGGAGTAAATGTAAATTTTTCTTGTAATAAAAAAATGATTTCAAAGAAAGATTCATGTCATTTATCCTGCTAGATTTAAAATGATTTTTCAGGATATTCTAAAGATACTTATTTAAAGGAAGCAAAAATGAACTAACAAAGAAGAAGCAGCATTTAAGTAAACGTCACACAACAAACATGATTTGTCTCTTAATCTTTCCTATTTCTGTATAAACAAAGTTCTGGTGATTTATTTACATCTCAATGAACTCAAAAAAAGTACAGAGAAATATAATTACTGCTAGTTTCCTAAAGGCCAGTACTTTAAAAAGATTAATCTTCCTTGCTTCCTTTGCCTTTCTGAATTTAAGAATTTTTCAGAAAAAAAAAAGTCTAAACAGGAGTAAGGTTTCATATAGCAACAAATCACAAAAACTGACATGTACATTCAGATTTGGTAACTAAAAGTAGGTCTTTAAAAGTAAAGGCCTTGAAATGAGATGGTAGGTAAAGTTAGGCAAATGGGAATAAAGATGGGCTTAGTGACCTTTATAGCCATACTCTGTTTCCTAGACAAAGATGGTTTATGTTGAAAGCAAGGCAATCTTGGTAAAGTGGAATTAGTGAGGTGAGGACACAAGTGACTCTGAGAACAAGATGTGTGTAGTCCTCCTGAAGACTCTCATGAGTAGCTTCCGCTCAGGGGATTTTATGTGCACCACTGATGACTTCACACAAACATTGGCACAACACAATGAAGAGATAAGCTGAGTATAGTGTCTATACCAGCTTCCTGCCCCTGCACTTTGTCCTGGGCATCTGCAACAGGGGTGAGACACGACACCAGAAGATTGGAAGAGATCACTTGGAAGAAAACAGTGCTATACCTGAGTGGCTAACAAAAAAGTACAGACTTGTGTAGATGGCAATTGAGAAGCAACTGCTTACACAGCAGACCCCTACAAAGGATGTCATTAGATCATATCGCTCACTATTTACCACACTGCAGATATCAATTAATAATGACAATGTACAAACAACAAATGGTTTGGTAAGAAGACTTCCCTCAGATCTCCCAAAGCCGAGGATTATCCCCATGTTTCCAGCTTCTCACCTCTCACAGTAAGGCCACAAAATCTCCCCTCTCCTCAAAATATAGACAGTGATTAGCTGGGATAGGGTGGGTGAGATTTAGGGGTTATGACATAAGAGATGGGGAATTTTTACCAACAAAACCTGAATACTCTGACATATTGCTACAATTGTTGAATGAAAAGAAAAATCACATTGGAAAAGATTTAAACATTGTATTTCATTTCTTTTTTTTAACCTACTGGTTAAAAGTCTGGTTAAAAACCTACTGGTTAAAAGACTCAGAGAAGACTAGTTAAATATAGACATAAAGAAATCACACTGCCTCTAAGCATAAGCTGGACTTAGAAGTTTACTATACCGAGAAGAAGAACAAGTAGGGATGGAGGTAGAGAGAGTAATAGGTGGGATGATCAGAGAATTTTTCTCCTGTAAGACTGATGGCAGTAACGAGATGCCTTTTAGTTAGAATAACTTGGTTAGATGATCATAGAGAAACTTGACCTGGGTTGACTTCAGGCTTTAAAGGTACTTCTTGTTGCTGTCAACATACACAAAGTTCCCTGTGACAATGGCAGTGAGCAGCGCAGCCAGGTCAACTCCTTAGGTGACCCTTTATATATGACATCATTTTAGAGCACACTGGATAATTACCAGGGAAGTACTACATTTCCCACACTGCAGCACCATCCACAATGGACATCAACATGCTTCCACTTAGGGTCAAGACACCTGCTAGCTAGGACCAATGATGACTGGAAAGCTTTGTTAAGGGCCATCTTCTATTGATCCCTGTTTTCTGTGAACATCTATGTATGGCTGTCTATACGTCGACAGAGACAAATTTCAGTTTGGTTTCATTTCGGAGAACATATTGGTTAAATGTTCATTATTTCGGTGGTTCCACAGCATTCCTTAATGGATTTCAGCCTCACGACATTCCTGTCAGTCACAGCCTTTCCAACTCTCAATCTATAGTATTCTGCTGATTCCTAAATTCAAGTAAAGATTACTAAATTATGTCTAATACAAAATCTTTCCACAAAAATAGGCTTCCTCCTTAAAGATAACACGTTCAATAAAAAGTATTTAAAACCAAGACAACTCAGTAAGGAATCAGTATGTATAATACATTTCAAGTGTGCTAGCAATTTTATAAGAAAATAAGGTTATTGCCATTTTCGAAGAACTTCTAGCGTGATAATGAAATGGCCTGGGACTGCAAACTAAGTCACAGCATTTATGATTAAACTCTATTCCATAATCTGTGCCCTTTCCATCATGTCACATGGAACTTTAATTCCATACTCTTTCATTTTACAGTTTATTCTGTTATCCATGCATTAAAATGTCACCTTTCCAGATGGTGTTTCTAAGAGAGGCGTAATAGCTGGCCATTCAGTATAGCAAAGTAAGACATGGAACACTGTATCTATCCCTATAGTATGGTTGTTATTGGCCAAATATTAGTTGACTATTTTGCTGTATTTTCTCCTGTCACTACTCTAAACGTAGAGTTCATTTTCCTATGTTTTGTTTTATTAAATAAAAGCATATTATCACAGCTTGCTCCAGAAAAATACACGTTTCCCTAGAAAACATACTACAGAGAATCTGACATTTACTCTAATAATTTGTAATTGGCAGAATTCGGCATCTTGTCCTGCAGGGCTATTTTTCAAATGAATAATGCTGTCCTGTCATCATCAGTCTTCTCATGACATAGACCCTGAGGACAGTGATGATGAGGTGATAGTAAATTAAAACTTCAGAGACATCAAATGTCTACCGTAGAGCGAAGCTGACAGACAGTGGCTCACATTTTCATAGCGTTGCCCCTTAAAAAAGAGACAAGAAACGAGCAAGGCACCTGCCTGAGACTATCAGCGGTGCTCGCTTACAAGCCCATGTGTGGATGACGCATGTAGATGGGCTCTGCTTAGTGGCAATCTGGAGGGGATATTCTCCAAATAATCTTCTTTTCCAGCTACACTATTGCTATGATTAATATTCCATCCCAATATATTGAGAGATGCGGATAATTGCCCACCAGCAAAACAGATTTTGGCTTTCTTTTCAGGGTTAATGCAGTCTAAGAAAAAATTCTCATTGTATTTTTCAGTTTGAAGACAATTGGATGACCCAATAGCATCAATCCTCAAGAAATAATAAAATAAGTGTAGCCTTTCTTACTGTATTAAAACACTGATGACACAGAAGGTCTGTCGTTCCACGCTTTATAGTAGCTATGTGATGCTTTCTACACTTTGGTGTGACTGATCATCACAGAAAACATCTAACAGCGTATTCATTAATGTCAGTTTACTAGTTTATTTTCTTTTTCAGTTTTTTTGAGACAGGGTTTTACTGTTTAACTCTGGCTGTCCTGGAACTCACTGTGTAGGCCAGATTGACCTGGAACTCACAGAGATCCTCCAGTCTCTGTCTCCTGAGTGCTGGGATGAAAGGCATGCATCCACCACTGCCCAGTCAACCTTTTTTTCTTATTTACATACATGGGATACCTATGAGAACATATTGAGCTCTATAACAACTTTTCATACTTGTTTAACCAATGAATTAAATACCCAAACTAACATTTAATTTATATGTGAAGGATGGGATTTATTTCAATTATATTATATACTTAAATATTTTAAATATAAGATTATAGAATACCACATACACAGGACTGTAACAAACGAATTGAGGTACCATCCAGAATTCTCCTTTATTCCCCTGAATCTTCAATGATAGCGTCTCTTTTATTCTTTTCTAGAGCAACTATTATTTTTTGTAGAAACCTAAACTTTACCATCTTTGAAAAAGAAGCTAAAAGTCATGTTGTTCTACATAGTTATTTACTATTTTCTGTAAAAGCAAAGGCTAGCAACAATAAAATAGTGTTATCTCATTAAATATTTATAGAAATTGAATTAGGGATGGTAGCAGAAAATTCAGTTAAGGGTGAAACTCTAATTACTGCATCTGATCTAGGGCATGAAATAATCTGGATCTATACAGAAAAAGTTGATAGTAGCTCCCTGTTGAAGAAGGCAGGACATACTTTTTTTTTAACAGAGACAGAGGGAAACAAAGAGGGACTCTTCTGGAAAGAATATCCCAGATGTACAGCAGTACTACTTGGCAGATTTCTGAAAGCTGATAAGGCATTTAAGTTTATTAGACAACACTGACTGGTAAGGGTGATAATGAAAGAGTATGGGAAGTTAGAAGCTTATTTTTATTTTGTTACATGGTGTTTCCTTGGAAAAGAGATGCCATTCCTGTCAATTTTCATGTGTGAAGTGGAATAAATCTTATGATGATTAAATTAATCTTATGATGATTAAAAGGAGATTAAGTACAAGAAATAGTGAAAGCTTATTACATCGTATCCTCCCAAGACACGATATAGTAATAATAATATAATAATAAGAAGTTTGAAGTCTTCATTATTCTCAGTTTACATTCTAACTAAACAGCAGGGCAAATCCTACATTTTTCCTTCCTTTTGTGTAATGCAATGTCCATCATTAATTTATTTCAATTTAACATATTTATTTCAGATTCATAATTTCAGTCAAAAAAAGATACACAAAAGTGGCCTGCCAGAGTGAATGGGAGAAATTTGGACTGATCTATTTGGTACTAACTCATGGCCAAAGTCTAGGCTCTTAATTTAGCTTCTGTCTCTGTCATATTGCACTGAAACTTCCTGGGGAAATATCCTATGCATCCGGCAGATAAAAACAGACAGAAAGGGAGATGGGAATTCAGCTCCCAATCCTCTGTTGAAACAGAACATTGACTAATGATGATTTCTCTAACAATATTAGTGCGGTTAGAATCTCCCATATCCTTTTGTTGAAGTTTTATGGCACTGGGGACCTAAGAATGAACTCACAGGATCTATTTAATGCTAAAAACCCAGTATCTACTAAAGACACTTAAAATTCCAGAATGAAATTATATGTAGCACTTCATCGTGAACAAAATTTCAGTATGCTACTCATGGAAAACTTGAATCCCATTTTACTTTCAAATACATATCTTTATAACATTATTTTCAGCTAATAACTCACCCTATTCCATTACAGAGGTATGACAAAGATAAAGTGCTGGACTTCACTAATGAGGGGATCTAGTTCATTTATGTTATGTGAATTACTCATGCTTGACATCTAAGGAGTTCATATGAATAAAATATATAATGAATCAAAAATTAGTAAGTTTTTAATTTAATGTTTAATATAGGATTAAAAATTTAAAGTGTAGCATTTTAACTATGAGAAATACTGTCTCCATATGTACATGTCCATATAAAGAGATCCTTCCAGAATATGTTATCATCCAGAGAGCATGTTTCTTAAGTATTAAAAAGTTCTATTATGGAAACAACAGGGATTTGATGGTAGGCAGTATCCCTGTTTTCACAGAAATCACTGAAGAATAATACCGAAGCTGGGCCTATATCCTGTGCAATCTCATTATGACAGGTTTCTAGGAAATCAATCTGTCTACTGTTTATTGCACATTTCTCAGATAGATCACATTGAAATTCAGCCCTTCAGTTCTTTATCTCTCATCCCATAGAAAACAGCAACAGAGGAACCAATTCAGTGTTAAAAACTACATAAATATGTAAATAAAACCATAGCGCATAGATAGGCTTGTTGTTGCCATGGCCCTCTAAATCTATAAAAAAAATACAGTTCTCTAAAAATACATTGCAGAAAATACACTTCCATGTAGTTGTCACTTGAATGTTTCCAAAAGGAATGTTACAAGTATAAATTGGGAGGATTTGTGCAAATTCTCAGTAGAGAGAACCACTAGTATAATAGGGCCTGTGGGATGCTGCAGGTCTCAGTCATGTGTAAGGTAATGAGATTAAGAACACCCTATGCAATGATGTCCTGATAAAGCCTTTCTCATTTCCTAGTCTGCTTCAGAGGAAAGTCATATTAGAACAGAGGGACTCCATTTTTTTATTTACTAAGTACGAAAATAAATTACCATTTTTCTTTATCTTATTCGCCTAGCTGTGAAATGAGATTGTAAAAGAGAATTAAGGCAAGTATTTAGTTAGTATTTGTGAGGGATTTAAATGGGAAAACAAGAGAAAATTCAAATAGATGAATACTATTTCCTATACTTACATGGAATTAAAGATTTTCACTAACCTGACTGGAAGCATTCTCCCTGAGACCAATTAGTTTATAATACAATTCTCCTTTAGTAGACGCTCAAAGCTTCCAGACACTAGCTTGATGAATGTAAGTTTGCATACAGGTATAATTGTCATTTATCAACACTAATGTTAACAGTGAACTTCGTAAGTGCCCACTAAAAATGCTCAGTGAGGTCTGATTTTTCATTGCAAAACTACTACACAAGTACCTTTATGGATTTATGTTCCAGATGGTTGGACCATCTGGGAGCTAACTTTTATTGTCTAATGGTTTCTTGCTACATTTATATGTATTAGGCACCCACACCCACTTCTAGTTGCAATCATTTTATTTCCTGCATCAGTGCTTAGTAGAATGGGTGTTGTGTACGGCTTATGCAACTGATCGCAGATGACATAGAGTAGCAAACAGGCTTCAAGGTTCATATGGCCAGTAACAGAATGTGCAGCAATAAAGCAGCCTCCATTGACCATTCTCAATCCAGAGATCAGTAGCCTTTGTGCTTCACTTGACATTATATTGTATGAAATATGTATCCCAAACAGGTTGAGTCTGCCACTTGTTCCCTTGTTAATGTGGGCTTGCCAGATGGTACTGATGAGACTTATTTTCTGGAGAGGCTGCATTTAAAGAACACCTGATGGCCTCCAATGTACCAGAAATTAAACTGCCAGATTTTCTTGTAGTTTGATAAAAATGAAAATAAAGGGAACAGCAACTACCACAGCCCATTTTCCTTCTTTAACCCAGAATGATCCTACAAAAGTTCAGACCCAAGAATCACATATTTGATGGCAGGACAGTGTTGCTCATATGACCAAAGCCTTGATTTTGTTCAGATTAAATGAATATCTAACTTAAATTTTCCTCTTTGATCCTGACTGTAACCTACATATTACCACCATATATATTTTTTTTTTGGTTTTTTTCGAGACAGGGTTCCTCTGCAGCTTTTGGAGTCAGTCCTGGAACTAGCTTTTGTAGACCAGGCTGGTCTCGAACTCACAGAGATCAGCCTGCCTCTGCCTCCCGAGTGCTGGGATTAAAGGTGTGCGCCACCACCGCCCGGCTCCCACCATATTTTTATAGTATTCCTTTTACTATCTCAGGTGAGACTTAGTAGTGCTATCCCCTAGATGTCTACATATGAATTCCTGCAGCCAATACTACTTTTTATGGCAAAAGGGACCTTAAAGATGTGACCAAGTTTTGTATGGGATAGGAGATTCTCCTGCCCTATCCAAATAATTGGGCCCATTGAAACCAGTAAAGTCCTTCTGAAAGACAAGGAGTTCAAGTCACTAGAAGAAAATAGATGATGCGCGCAGAAATGGAAGGGATAAATGGTGTGCTATGGAGATAAAAGGTAGGACCATGAACTGCGGAAGGAGGAGGGCTTTGGAATCCATAGAACACAGGGTGATAGACTGATTTTATCTTACTTACTCCAGAACAAACTCAATACTGAGATTTGGCTAGAATGTATCTTCATAAGCCTTTAAATTCCCAGGCTCCAGAACTGTAAGAGAGGAGAGCTGTTTTGTTTTAAACAGTAAGTAGAGACTAGCTCATTACAGTGGTATTAAAATGAATTTAGATTTATCGTCTACTGAGCCTAAATGTTGATTTCACACAGTCATGAAAAATTTAATTATATGACTCTTCAATGAGGAATATTTTTTTAAAATAAGGATCATTACTAAAGTGAGCCATGACTGAGGAAAACACTAAGAAAAGAAAGTGAAGAAGGGCCACACATGGATTAATTGTCCACATTTAGGTGAATGATATCAAAAGAGTGTCTGATCTCTATGGATAAAGATATTATTAGTTATTTCATCACTAGGTGACAACTTATGATACTTTTATTCAAAACCTGTTTTGAGAAATTGCCGTCTTTATTATTCCTAGGTTTCCCTATCATAAAATGTTTCCATTCTTCTTGTAGGAGACAGTAGTTAATGAATAAACACATAATTGAATGAAATGAAGATAACAAGAAATTTTGGAATGTTCAACCATAACTGGGATCACAGCCCTCTTTCAGGGTTCAGGAATCTATGTGAAGGAGGAGGTAGGAGAATACCAATGGTGTGAGTTGATGGATGACACCAAGAAAATATTGATTTCCAGACATAACCCACAGACAGACTCCATGCATAAGAGCAGCACAACCACAAGCCAAACAAAATCCTAGCCTGGAGGAGGCAAAATAGCAGGAAGTCCCACAAGTAGTCAAGAACTATTGACAACTGACAGCTTTGGGAAGAAGGAAAATCAGTTTTCTTCTAGGAATTGGCAGCAGGTATCTCAACTATGCTCAAGGGTAGGTGCCATGCTTAAGAATACCGAGTCACCCCAAATTGGAAGAAAAATAGGCTAGATAGGGAAATAAGGGAGGATGTAAGATAATCATTTCAACAACTACATAAGTTAATAATGTTATGTTAATTTTATAAGCAGCAATGAAACTAATATAATAAGCTACCTAGCATAGTTTTCCCTCAACATCAGTGAACAGTAACTCTTATTGCTAAACTATGTTTCATAGAGCTAAGAGTGCTAATAAGATAAATCTATTCTTCAACCAAAACTCTGAACATTGCTGAAATTGCATTATATTACTACTCATGTATTATTCAAGAAATAAATGAATGAAGTAGTTTATTACAACAAAACCAATTACTCCTATTATTGGTTTGTCTCTCTGGAAATGAAAGTTTTATAAATGACCAGTTCAATGAAACTATATAATTTTAAGAATAAACACTAACAATCAAAATTTATACAGCCTGAGCACTCTAAGCAGTTATGTGACGTGCTCTCAGGTGGTTCAGTGGGTGTTTCCCCTGAAAAGAAAAAGCTCACTATAAGGAAAAAGATGGACTTTTCCTTTATGACAATGTTTATTACAATATATTACAAAACCATGAACCATGGACTTGCCCAGATTCACATGTTCAAAGGTTTCCCATGTACAGTACACAGCTCAATCTATGATTACCACTTCTCTCCTAGAAGTGATGATCCAGAACTGTCATCTTCAATTGATAAACTTGGATAAAAATGGTTAAATGCAGCAAAGATGCTTCCTCTGTGTTTTTTTTTCTTCTTCTGTAAATCAAATACTCTATCTACTGGCAATATTCAACCTATAATGTTCAACCCATGAGTGAAAAAACAGGATTGACAGCTGAACAATTTTGTTTTGACTATACAAACTTGGTTATGTATTTGTCTTCTCATAACATAGGTGACCTAAAATGTAAAGATTAAAAGAGTCATCCAAGTTCATAGAATTTTGCTTTATGATATAACTTTCTGGTGATAGTTTTAAATACAGATGAATTTATGAAGGGGTTTATTACTTTACATTTGTTTGATTTTGTTCACAGGCTTAGTTCTCACCTTATAAATACAAGTATGAAAATAAAAAATCCTTAAAAGATAAATATTTTAAGAATATTATTTTATGTTTATCTGAAGAAATGTACTTATTAAACTCTAAGATATCACATTCACCAAAATAAAAACATAATTCATATATCTTGAAGGATAAGTATGCTCCAAAGACAAAATTATGATATAATCATTTTCATCTGTATGGGAAATATTTTTGGAATGAATATGTGTAGTAACTACTCAGTTGCACATGGTTTTGTAAATCTCTGTTAACTTCCAAGAGAATGAACAGTTTGATTTGTACCACTGACTGATAACCTTTACTGTAGCGTTTGCTGGACATAGAGATGGGAGGATTGTAAGTTTGGATGAACAGATATAGAAAGTGGGCATTAAGCAGAGAAAGGTCCAAGCCCATCAAGACATATCAGGGGACTGTTTATCAAACTGAATATGTATGGAATTCACTGAAAATAAGAAATTGATTCCCTGTTCTGTGGTTTGTTTCATGACCCTCTTTTCATTTATTATTCTCTCTCTTTTATTTCTTTAAATATGTGTTATAGTGGTTGTCTTCTTTTATTCCTTTTTACAAAGAGAATTTGTAAGTTCTGTGATAAAATAGGGATAATCATCACTCAATACAGGAAAAATGAACAATATACATGATTATCTCAGCCAAAGAAAGATTGCAAAGCATAAAATACATGCCAATTTATTTTCTATAATAGAATATTCTCAAAATCATTTTAAACATTCAGATCATATAAATATCAGTCTATTAAAGGATTATGGAAATAAAACTATTTCCTGAGTCATTACTCCTTTATAGTTACAGTTTCACTATTTTTTTCTTTGAAATCCATAAGGTTGCCCGCTAACTGTTATTGTCAATAAGAAAATCTGAATAAATCTGAGAGTTTAGGACTCTTTTCCTTTAAATATACAAAGCATCTTTTCTATGAGGTTTCAGATGCTAAATGCTGTTTCTCTGTATCCATTCACCCACCAGCTCAGCCAGCTCGCCATCTACATTTCATCCATTATCTCCTCAGCTAACTAGCTATTTCCTGTTTGTATTGTTGTGGTATTACAGATTGAACCTAAGGTTTTACACAAGATATGCAAGAGCTTGGCTACTACCAAGTTTTTCTTTTGTTGTTGTTTTGATGCATGTTCCCACAAAATTGCCCAGACTAATTTTAAACTCACTATACAGTTCATGCCAGTTTTCAAATTGCACCTTGCATTCCTCAATTTCCTTTGTATCTTGGATTATAGACCTGCAACACTAGGTCTAATGGCCAAATTTTACATACAAGTTGAAAGTCTTAGTCATTAAGACTATTATATGTATGTATTTGTGTATATGATGTGTACCTGCATGTTCTTATAGCTTGGGGGTATGTGTGTGTGTGTCCAATTTTTCTGGAACTTTTGGAAAATACTTCTTGAATGTGTTAATGAACTAATATTTAAAGAACTAACATTATAAAATATTTACATGTGAGAGTAATTAATATTAAACACCCATTGGTTTTCTTATACATTTCATAATTGTGAGTATTTAATCTGATATTTCTTACACTTAAGTATCTTAGTTTCCATTTATAGTGATGTAAATAATTTAGAAGTTTTAAAGAGAAATAAATGTATGTGTTCAGCTGTCTCTAGTATATTTTAAAATGTCTTTAATTTCCTAAGCGTACTCACTGATTTGCTAGATCTGCGATGGAAAACTACAAGCACAGGAGTGGGAAGATGGTGACTTTAGGGAGGTGACACAAGCAGAATCAAACGGGAGCAGAAATCTGTTTAAAAAACAAAAATAGCATTCTATATTTCAAAAAATAACCTGATTTCCATTAATCTACATACATATTTATAGTCTCCTTTGAAGGAGCATCTGAGCCTCTTGGAAACCTCGGTGGTTAGTAGAAGGCGCTGTCAGTTACGTCACTCCAAACAGCAGCTCAGATCCCGAGCAGTCTCCAGAGTCATGTGCCTGGTGAGCATGATAACATGAATGAAAAGGCAATGAAGAAACACTGGTGGAAAAATCTGAGGTTCTTGAACATGAGATGTGGTCAGGGCAGGGATGGGAGAACAGCAAAATGTTTGAACTACCTGGGGATTTGATCTCCTTGATGACAGAGAGCTATAGAATATTTTTTCCCCCTCTGAGGAAGAAGGTAATTTGTTCTTTGAAAACCTATACAATAACTATGTGCTTTCATAAATACTTCCCACAAAAACTTAGAGATCTTTGCGGCAGTTGACAGGCTGCTAAGGCTAATTAGCTAATGATTCTATGAACAGATACAAATCATCATAGAAGCTGGAGACTGTGCAGAACTGTCTTTAAGCTAGTGTGCCTGGGGCAGAAGGCACTGAAGGAGATGCTGCCACAAACAAAGGGAACCTGAGACAGAACAGTGTCTCATGATAAGTCCCCAGGAGAAGCACAAGAGGGGCCAGATGGGAGCAGAACAAACAGCAAGGGGTGGGTTTAACAAGAAGGCATGCATAAAAACAATGGACGCCTGAGTTTCATCTTCCAATTAATAGATCCAAGAAGAAAAGCAATAGTAATTATAAAAAAAAGAGAAAAAAAGAGAACCCTCAAATATCCAGGAAGGTACTATTGCTTTTAAGATCTTTAATAAAAAGAATTACTTGTCTTGGTTGAATATATAATGCTAAGGCTCTTAAACCTTTGTCCTATACGTGATCCTTTTCCTTTGGATAAACAGAAAGTGGTTATAGCAGGCTGAACCCTCAAATTAGGGTTTCTTTTTCTGCCAGTAAAACAAAATGAGTTTTGGTATAAAAATGCCCCTTCTATGTCCATGGGCTGCTTTTAGAAATTTGTGTAACTCACTTCTCTACATGAAATCTAAATAGATAATTGTTTCCATTCCAGATGAATATTTTAAATGTTTTAGAATAAGAGGCCTTGGTACAAAGAAATAGATTTTTCTTAAGGTTTTTAGTAACTGAAGGATGCCTTTAGGGACTGAGAATAAAACTAAAACGATTTTTTTTAGAAGAAGAGTGGATGCATGAGGAGATATTGGCAATCAGGATGCAGGAAGTGGAAAAAGAAACACTTTGAAATCAGGCTGACAAATGTTTGAGTATAAGTTTCATCAGCAGACAGAGGATGTTGGGATTATTGCCTATTTTGTTCCAACATGAGGTTTCCAAGCTGTAATATGGGGATAATAATTTAGAGGTCTATTATTGTGGTTCAAATTCAATTACATTATAGCATTTAAAGCTTCTAGAGTGCTCAGTCTACAGGAACATTTAATAAAAGTCTCTAAGGAAGCAACTACATCAACACAAATGTAACAATGATATGCTCAGTTGTGGAGAAAGCTGGTTGCCTATGTCATGGTGATGAAAAGGACTTCCCTTTCTCCAAATTTGAACAAGGGGAATGTTTTCCTCTAATTAGGAACATTTGGTTTCTATCTAGATTAAAGCCTAACTGAGACTCATTAGCAGGCAGAGGCAAAAGGGTAGGAGGCACCGTGGATGGAACAAGAAGAAGATACAGACTCCATGAATGTACTGGTTCCTCATTCTTTTCTCCCCATTATTTGGAGGACAAGGAAAGTATCTTTATTTTGTCATTTAATTGGGGGAGTGAAGGTGGGGAGAAGGTATTTCTGGGAATTAAGTTCACAGGGGTAAGGGCAAAAATATGATGCTCCAAAGTTATATACTGAAATTATCAAGAAAATAAATTCTGGTACAAAAAAATGAAACAAAGTAAAATATGTTCGTATGATTTTTTCATTGCTTGTTTAAGAAATTGTATATATTTTCTACAATCTAAAAATCTCAATGAGTGAGGAACAACAGACATAGCACAGTCTTCTCTAAATAGTTCCTATCAAGTAGTTCACTTTCTAGGAAATAATATTATATATATATATATATATATGCATGTATGTGTGTAATTATACATATTGTATAGTATTAGATATAATGCAATATACAAATGTGTGCACATATATATGTGGCTAGGTATATTTGCATACTCTATATTTATATTTGTATATGATATGTATATATATTTGAATCCTATTTCTACATATGTATATATATATACATAGATATATATGTATATTTACTTTCCATTGCAAAGGAAAACAATGTAAGGTAACACTGGTAAACTATAAGGGTTGTGAAAAAATATAAAACAAGGAAGTGTGGTGTTTTCAGATTTGTAGAGTTCCCTCCCACGTTTAAATAATGCATTTAGGGAAGGAGTCAATAAAACTGAGTTTAAAGTAAATGAGGCTACAGAACACAACACTCAATGCAGAGAATTATGGGAGAGGATTGTAGGAGGGAACAAACAAAAGTAGGAACATTCAAAGCACTGCACAAATTCTATGTGAGGCAATTCTAGTTCTTCACAAGAAAGGAGAGGACATGGGTCGACCAGCAGGGGTGAACAGAGCTGAGGCAAGACTTCATTCTACCTATTTAAGCTTTTCTTTTGAAAGTGTGAAAGCCATTAGAATGATAAGAATAACTTGGTCCCAATTCTATTTTAAGAATGTACTTGTGGCTTGTTATTTTTACACATAAAGCCAGAGACAAGTGATGATGAATTAATAAGATGGAGCTGGAGAGATGGCTCAACAATTAAGAGAGCTTGCTGCTCTTCCGGATGACTCAGGCTTGTTTCCCAGCACTCACATGGTGGCTCCCAAATATCAACTCTGGTTCTAGAGAATCGGATACTTCTTTCTGGCATCTGTGGTCACTGCACGCACATGCCACACAGACATACACTCAGGAAAATTAGCCATGAAGAAAATAAAACTGAAATAGAAATTTTTATAAAAAAAAAAACAATAAAGATATTCTGGCTATAAACTAAAATATACCCATGAACCATCGCATGTAGGCTAGAATGATGTCCTAGAGGCACATGTAAAGATTCATCTATGAAGTTCACATGTCCATTATTTCTTAAACTTACAAAATGTAAATTTCTCAAACAATTACTGCATTACTTTTTTTTCTTCTTAGTTTTGTATCCTCCTTGTATACGCCATAAACTCCATGTTATATAAGGTTCAAATTGGAATTCTCTCATCTATCATGTTTTATTTACAGATAGAAAGATGGTTGACTAGTCTTTCTTCTGTCTTGATGTGCACCTAGAATTTGAAGTTCTCTTTGCAAAATCATTAACAGAGAATACAGTCTAGGGAGTTAATTTTTAAACTACAGTTAGCATTTCCTTTTGTTTGTATCACATAGCTTTTAAGTGTGGTTTTTACAATATTTTTGACAACTTAGATCCATGCTTGGCCTTCCCAAATTATAAACATTCGATAATTGACCCAATATTCTTTTGTAACTTCTGCTTAAGCCACATGTTCCTTTGTGCCTTGGATAAGGAGTCTGCTCAATAGATGCCCACTAAATGAAAGGATGAATGTTTTTAGCATACTTTACAAATCAAAATCCATTGACTTGAACTGTAAAAGAAAAAGAAAAGCAAAGAAACCACTGCTTCTAAGTCCTAATTTTATCTTCCGGGTTGTCATTTGTAAAGTGTTTTAAAGTCATTTGTTGTTGTCATTTGTAAAGTGTTGACAGGAAACAAGACAGGTCAGGTAGGATTTGACCCAGAAGGGATTGAGAAATAATGGCAGCTGTTTCTGGTTTAAGTGACTGACAACATGGAATGTGTCAGAAACAAATTAGGTTAATCTCCATATAAAATTTTACATGACAGACTTTAATCAGATTAATATTACAAGATTTCCCTCTTCAATAAAAGTTTGTATATTTTTCAAAATACAAAACTCTCAAACAGTTGTGGTAGTTACTCCTTCTTATCAACTTGACTAATTTTAGAAACCTCAAGATATACACCTCAGTGAATATCTGTGGAATCCTTTTCAGGAGGCGAGTCCTGATCCGAACACTGACTGTGCTGTGCCATGGGCTGAAGGACCCTGGCTGAATAAAGGAGAAAGGGGAGAAAGTCAGCAAGTCACAGCATTCTCATTTCTGCTTCCTGATCTGATGGACTGTGACAAACACCTGTCACACACCTCCATCATCACAGATCCACCTGCCATCATGCCTTCCTCATCTCAATAGATTGTGTCCTTCCCAGTTTTGGACCAGATAAATTGCTCCTCCCTTACACTGTTTCTCACCATGTGTTTATTCACAGAGAAAACAAAAGAGTAACAAACAGGAAGGTTAAATCTCAATGAAGTCGTGCCTTACTTTTCTGGTTTTCACATGATATTAACCTGGCTATGACTTTAAATGTACAGCTAATATAATAGTTTCAAAGGAGTAAAACTATATTTACTTAAAATAATATGCCCTAAGAGAAAATAAACTAAAAATAAAGTGAGTGGATGTTTTTATTTTTTCCTTCTATACTGCTTTATAACTATATTAATATTTTGAAAGTTCAAAGATAACAACAAATTAATTGGTTTGAGACTGTATCAATGCCAATAATTTGTAGCAACGTAAGAATGGATTTTAAAAGCTGTACACATTGTTCAAACCATCCAAAATGATGAGATTGCTTTGCAAAAAAGGCCCAAAATAGTAGAGAAACTAGGAATTCCCAGTGTAGCCTGAAATTCTGGAGGAACATTCTTTAATTAGACGTAACACCTTAAAAGCAAAAATACCAATCTTTTCCAATGAAAGTTTGCCGTCAAATACAAACATATGCATCCTATAAAGCCTACGTTTGAAAGGAAAGACACTGAAAAGCCTGTGCCTTTCCTTTACAGCTACTTTGAAGGGCAGCCATTTCAGCCTTTCTTCTCCAGCATTAGCGAACACCTGCACATAGTTTAAAACAATTCTTCTGTGTATGGAGGCCCCACAGAGCATGCTTTTGTCTACCTCATCTCGCTTAGTGTGTCCATCAATTCTATGTGGTGAGCACTACTGAGTGACTCTAACCCTGCAAGGCGTCAGAATGAAGACATTCTGTTGGGTGCACAAGGAAACAACAGCGGAGCCAGACATGAATCCCAGAACCATTCAATAACAGTCTGTGCTTAAAAGTTTGAAGCTTGAAGGCTCATCAATTTTATAACTGACATTCAATAAATATATTCTCTTACGACCTGGTCTATTCAAAATGGCATCGTCATTGTTTCTCGAGGACTGTAAAGTAGACTTCTAAGCAGACTGAGTATAGAAATGAACAAATTGACCACTAACAATACTATTATCTCATAAACAGTAAAAAGACAAAGGTACCTGAGAATAAGACCAATATGGTGGCTTAGCCTACACTTGATATTTGGAAAATTCATTGAGATAGTTAAAATGTTTTGTTGTTGTTGTTTTATTGCATTTGAGTATAATTCATTTAAGCCCAGTCCGGGGCTGCAGTAGCTCAGAATGGGGAAGTGATTTCATCTTCTCAGAAACCTTGCATGTTGAGATTCTGGCACACTTTCTTACCAAGTCTGAACTGATCGTGCAAAGGAAGGTAGCATCACCTGAACCAGGTATTTAGCTGACATTTGTAACTGAGTCTGTGTTACCCACCTGGCTTACGTGTACACCCAAACTATACTAATTTAGCGAGAACAGAAGCTTGTCTGTCTGTAGTTTTAAGGTGCTTGGAATGTGATATTTTTATCATATGGTGCACAGTGCAGTGCATTAACTATAATATATATATATATATATATATATATATTTCATATTTGTAATTACTGCTTATATTTATTATTTACAAGGACATAATCAAGCTCTAAGTTTTGTTTGTTTTCCAAATTCAGCAACATAAATGATACAATTTTTACACAGAGCAGTTCTTCTAAACATGCATTTGCTTGAGATTTCTTATACATTCTGATTACGGCTAAAGCCGGGGAAGGCAAGATGGTGACTTTTTTCTATTTGGTAGATTCAGCCATTTGTAGGCTGACCCCTCGACTTCAATACAAATGTTACCTTGCTGTGGGGACACACTATATTGGAAAACTCAAACCTCTTCTCTCCATATACAAGTGCATCACTGTAGTTGGAGAAATTTACTGTAACCATTGGCAAACAAGAAGAAAGTGATGTAGGGTAAGGAATGAACTGTTTTAATTGGGGAAAAGGTTACAGAAGGAGGAAAGAGGTGACAGAAAGAGAGGACAAGAGCAAGAACTCAAAAATACTGCTTTCTACTTACAACCAAAGAAAATTTACCTGATGTTTGAAGTAATGTATCAATAGATGTCAGGTTCCTTGGTGCAAAGAGCATATAAACCCCACTGTTTTCTGTTCACAGCATGCTGAGTAGGAAAGACACTAGAAATATTCATTTTAACAATATTCTCTCTTGACAAGTGGCACAGAAGTCTCATTTCTGTGTGGAAAACTAAGATGGAGGAGTTGAGTTTTATAAAAAAACAATGCCGCCGGGCGGTGGTGGCGCATGCCTTTAATCCCAGCACTCGGGAGGCAAAGGCAGGCGGATCTTTGTGAGTTCGAGACCAGCCTGGTCTACAAGAGCTAGTTCCAGCACGGTCTCCAAAGCCACAGAGAAACCCTGTCTCGAAAAATAAAAAAAAAAAAAAACAATGCCCACAGTCTAGTGATTTGGGTGTCTATAGCTTTCCGAGTCAATTCTTATTTCATTTGTTATCTTCTAATACCCTGACGTCAGATGATATAGAAAGGAATGCAGAGTGTACACAGTTCCTGGGGTACTCCCTACAAATCATTCTACTAGAAGTTGTTCCATTCCAGGCATGAGAAAAAGCAACAGCCCACTGTAACTAAGCGGTTAATCCTGAGTTCATGCATGGTTGTTTTGTTTCTTCTCCCACAATTCCATGATGTGCTTATAAAGCCATAGCCTGTTAAACTTCAGTCTGCTGATGTAACTTTCCTCTGACGTTTCTATTCTTTCATTTCTACCTTCTCTTCCCACCAAGAAAATAATTGAATAAAAATCTACTGAAGTACTATACTTTTCTCGTGTGAGTCAAGCACATGCGTGTGACTGTTAAAAGTATATCTATGATACCTCACTTGAAGTAACCAAGGAAAATACTGCAAGAATTTACAACTGACTCCTTACAGTCAAAAGATCCCCTGGGTGTTAAACACCACTAACTACAGCTAGATTTTTTTCCCTTATATGTCTGAAATTAAGGCCTTAGGACATTAATATAGTTGCCCAACGTGAACTAACAAGAGACTTCAACTTCAACTATTTCCATTTACAGAGTGATTGTCACTCTCTGTTGTGGGCTTTTCTGGAGGATTATGGGAAGAAATGCCCTAGAAGTCAGATCTGGTTTGCTATGGCTTGAGAGGAAGTTTCACCTTAATATATTATCCACCTCATAAAGATTCATAAAAACGCTTTAGGGGTGAAGAGATGATTCAGTATCTAAGAGAATTTACTGCTCTTGAAGAGGACTTGAGTTCTGTCCCCAGCATCCACATGGGAGCTCACCATCACGTGTAACTACAGATTCAGAGGACCCACCTTATCTTCTGACCTCAATGAGCTCCTGCATCCTCACAAAGGACATACATACAATCTGTGTGCACATACACATGTGCATGCACACACATAGACACACAATATAATAAGTAAATATTTTGAAAACTTAAAAGGCCTTTGAAATGCCACAATACAAAGCATATTAAGTTAGTATTTTCCAACTTTGCCTTGGAAGATCTGCTTCAATATTTTGTTCAAGTGCTTACCACACTAAGTACGTTTCTACTTTAACTGTTTCTTGGCTAAAATCTTGCATTTGAGAAGATAAGAATATAGAGGAAAACACTGACTTGGTGCCATAGAGAGTGATGTAACAAAATCTCTGTCTTTGTGTATTGTTTTCGTTCAAACATGACTGCAGCTGAGATTCTATGACCACAAACTCAGGTGGGAAATAGGGTCAGCAAGCACACAGTGATGGGGTTGACATCACAGTGCCAGGCACACCCGATCGTGCTAGACTGCGATAAAGACTATTTCTCCTTTAGTTGAAATGGTATTTAATGATTTTTTTTTCTTCTCAACAATTCTAGTATCATTCATTGGTTTCTACACATAGACTTTATATCCCCAATACTACAATGAATCTAAAAACTTAATTTCAGTGACCTTTTCAAATATTCTACCTGTTTCAATAAATGTTTCATATAAAAAATTAAATGGATGGACTTGTATTCTGGTTCTCTGTGTTGAGGTTCATTCCTCAGTATACCAAATAATTTGTCACCTGGAAGTGTTCTGAGATACAGTTTTATGTTTAAAAGGAAAAAATAAGGTGGCTTAAGTTTCATCTTAAAATTTTTCATCCGCGATAGTTAATTCTGCATGTACTAGTCTTAGAAGTAAGTACACAGAGGAATTCCCCATGTGACCTGTTTTTCAAAGTACTGAGAAGAAAATCCAAGCTACCCTAGGTCTTGTAACTCAGCAAGGCTTGTGAATGCAAATACAGTGCCGAATCAGATTCTGCTTTAAAAGATAAACAAAAACAAGGTTTCATGTCTTAAGATAGCAAAGGTCCAGCAAGTCCTCCTTCATCGGTATGATGTTGCTTAAAGACAGTATACAAAAAAGATTGAGAATTTATCTTTTCCTGTGCGATTTCATTTTATGTGATTTTATGGAGGTCGTGATAGTTACCTGTTTCTTAATAGTTTTAATCAACTTCAATTTCAGTATAAGGCAGAAAGACGACTCTATCTTCAAACTGAAGCACACATTTATTTGCTTACCTGTGATAATTATGTGACAGAAAGGATGAAAGATACAACTAATTTATACTTTTAAGATACTTTAAAACATGCCGGGCGGTGGTGGCGCACGCCTTTAATCCCAGCACTCGGGAGACAGAGGCAGGCGGATCTCTGTGAGTTTGAGACCAGCCTGGTCTACAAAAGCTAGTTCCAGCACAGGTTCCAAAGCCATAGAGAAACTCTGGCTCAAAAAACCAAAAAAAAAAAAAGATATTTTAAAACTTAAGTTTTTCTTAATTTATCAAAGCAATATAGACTATTTTTCAATGTAGTAATTGAATCAAGGTGTGTGATCTAAATCTGTCAAGTATTCACTGACAACTGAATTGGAAAATTGGAATTACTAATTTTTCTCAATCCAAGAAGAACTAATTACATGTATAATACAAAAACTCTCCCAAGTGCATGTTGAACCTAGAAGAAATTCAGGATGAATAAAAATAATTAGGGATACTAATTGAAAGTAAATTGTTGCAATGTAGTAAGTTCTAAAAATCAAAAATATTTCAGTGTGTGGAAATTTTATTTCCATTTGTTGAGGGTTTTAAGATGAAGGTAACAAGAATTGGCTTAAACAAAATATTATTATTTCCAAAGACAAGGCACTTGTTAGCAATGAGTGAAAGCTGTTCTAGGGACTCAAAAGTGTAGATTCTCCTATTCTTCTGTGATTTTCTGATTTATTATCTCAGGTGCAGCATGGATGCATAAACTCAAAACACAGTATCCTTACATATCAGTCCGAAAGTGTGTGTGTGTATGTGCGTGTGTATGCGTGGGGCAGGTGATAAGTTCCACTTACAACGTATATTTTATTTTAAATTGCAAAAGAATATAATCACAGGAGGAACTTTTTCCAATTTCATGAATAATTTAAGCTGTCATATTTATAATACCTGATATTAGCAAAGACTAGTAAATAAAATAGATGGTCTTTCTGTTGTTTTTGTTTTTGCTTTTGTTTTAGTTTTTATTTCCAACTGATGGTGCCCACCAGCATTGTGGTATTGTAAGTAAGAAAGAGACTTAGTTTTCTTTCTAGCTGCTTTAATAAAATACCATGACAAAAACAACCTGGGCAAGCAAGTTTATTGTAGTGCATGGTAATAGCTTACAGACCACCCTAGTAGGGATGTCAGTATAGGGGGGGTTTGAAGGAACTGGTCATATATTTCTATAATGATCAGGCAATGAATGACTATATATATATATATATGCTTGTGCTTATCCCACTTTGTCCTTTTTAAAATATAATCTAGGACTGAAGGTCAGAGAATGGTGTCACCCATTCTCACGCAGAGTCTTCCACAATAGATTAATTCACTTCACTGTGGGCTACAATAACGACCTTTCTAGCATGAGAGGCCAGTTGGTGCAACAGTAGCACAAATGGTGTAGTACTAACCAACCACACACTCATACCATAGAGCATGAGCAAATCTGCTCAGTGTTGTGCATGCTACCAGAGGAGATGAACAATCAGCTCAGGTTCTCCCTTTTCATACAGTCTAGGACTGGAGGACAGAGAACGGTGTCACCCACTCTTATGCTGTATCTTTCTCCAACAATCAAAGTTAATTAGGACAATCCATCTTAGACACTTCCACAGACCAGCCTAATCTAGAAAGTCCCTCATTAAAACATCCTGTCCATGCGGTTCTAAACTGTGTAACATTGACAATTAAAACAAATATCTCAAGGACAAACTTCCTAAGACTGATTCCTAGTGAATTCACTTCTAAAATATGTGATCATGAGTCTTCATATAAAGAACCTCAATTTCCCAATTTATAAAATGGAAACAAAATAGTTTGTCTTTAATTCATTCAAATTAGCATTTAAGAAAGATTTTAAATATTTGAAATGTGCAGCTCTCTGTGAAAAACTGGGGCACAAGATCCCTCAGAGTTAACATTTGTTAAGACATCTAGCCTGTTACATGGATGCTGGCACCTGAATACTGGCTCTCATGGTTGTACAGAAAGTAATCCTTAATGTTAATCATGAAATATGCACTGTTTCATAAAAATCTGCATCATGACATTTGACTCTCCTTGCGTATTGCCTTAAATGGAGAACTAGATAGAAACATACATACAGAAGAGAAAAATACTGTGACCGGATCACATGAGAAATTGTATTAATTCCATCTTTACAGGTTTAATAACTAGTAATGACTTGTTAGCTGGATTAGATTCATGGCACCCTTCAAAGTACTTGCTCTACCATCTCCCATCCCACATAACAACAGAAAAAAATTGCAAGACCAAATCACTAAAACACTAGATGATATATAAACCCGGGAAATGTGCATCCACTGACAGTTTCTGAGTTAGAGACTAGACTCAAGGTTATTACTTGCTCCCAAAAATTAATAGTAAGACCTCGTTGTTGAAGACACCACATACACATTCCATAAAGCATGAAGAAATGTAGCTGGAAACTTGACTGTATATGCTACTGCTGGTAGAGCTGTGCATGCTACCAGGGGAGAAGAAAGATCAATCTCACTCGATTGGGAACCTACAATAATGATCTACAATAATGACCTTCCTGGCAAGGTATGTCCACAAGTTCAACAGTGGTACAAATGGTATAGGAGTAACCAACCACTTCTGATTTTTATTGAGCTCTATTTTTTTCTCTGCACCCCTCCTTGCCTCTCCCCTCCCTTTCAACCCTCTCCTAATTCTTAATTAAATTTAAGACCCACTCCATGAGATAGAACCCACAGCTTACCTATTTCAAATTATCTAAAGCCTGTGAGTAGATAGGTTATGAGCCCCAGGGGAAAACCTACTACTATTATTATAATAAAGGGACATAGATATAAAATGACTCCTGTTGACCAATTACTATAATAATAGATCAGTGCATCACTCAGGCCTTGTTAGAGCAGCTTCATCTTGAGGGAGATTACAACCAACAAAGAAAACCACAATTGCTTAAGTTGTAGACAATAAGAAGCTATGGAATTCTCACCTTTACGTGGAATGTCTTTATCACATTACACACCTCCAGGATCAGAGATCTATTCCGAAAGGGAGGCAGAAAATTTCTAAGAGCCAGAGGTATGGATATTTAGCAAATATTAATTTTTTT
>JAQHUG010000307.1:638271-690385 GCA_028555095.1 Dicrostonyx torquatus | reverse complement strand
TCATCTTCTCCCTCCTTCTGCTCTTCCACTGGACCTTGGTAGCTCAGTCCCTTGTTCTGATGTGAATGTGGGTCTCTGTCTCTATCTCCATCCATCATGTGAAATTTCTATGGTGACGATTAAGATATTCAACAAAGTAACTATGAGGCAAGTTCAGTTCAGGCACCCACTCCTCTGCTGCCCAGGTACCTAGCTGGAAGATCCCTGTGAATACCTGGGATCCCCTCTGGAGACAAGTCTCTAAATTTTTTAAATATATTCTCTCATATGTTCCATCCCAGGCAGCTTCTGCCTTCTGCTCCTACAAGTCCTTTCTCCCCCACCTCTCCTCTCGCCCAGAACCAGCATTCCTCCATTTCCCTTCAAAATAGTGAAGATTTCCCATGGATATCAAATGAACATCACATAGCAAGTTACAGCAAGACGAGGCACATTCCCTTATATCAAGGATGGATGAAGCAGCCCAGTAGGAAGAAAAAGGCAAATTCAAGTACTTTCAATTAAAGAGTAAGAAGACTGATGCAGCATCACATGACATAACTGGCATGCAAAGTCATGGAGGGAAACTACAGAGCTCATTTCTGACACTGTCTTCCAACCATCAGGTGTTATGAACACAGAATAAACACAAACTTCAAACAGCTTTCTTAATTTACATAGCGTCTATATACAAATTTTACTGGAATATAAGTAATACTTTTTTCAACCAATATTAATATTAAGTTCATAAGTTTCTTCTTTATTGTATATACTTCTACTAAGACAGCTGACTAAACTTTGTGTTCAAATTCTTATTTTCAGAGGAGAATATGTAATAAAGAATATTGGGTTTTGCCTTTCATTGGTTATATCAAGGATAACAGAATCAATTTTACCGCGAGTACAATGTGTGAAGAGAGACGTTCAACATCAATGCTCCAGTCACTCAGCCTGACATTTCTTTGTGAAGTGGGCAGAAAATTAAATTGCCTCAAATTAGAGGAAAAATCACACACCATGAAAAGTAACATGTGCGGTGACAGTGGAGGTCATGCTTCCACGGATGTTAGTGAGGCTCTCACCATATGAGTTCCATTGACAGTAATGGGAGCTGTGCCATTGCCCTCCTTCATGAGCTCCAAACCGTTACTCCTCAGCAACCTCAAAATATCAAACTTTCCCTAGCATTTGAAGTTAGTTTTTTTATAGAATGGCACTGCTGCAATTGTTTTAAAAAAGTTAAATTAACCTCATTAAGTATGTGCAGTCTTAATATTTTAAGCTCATTTCACCCAACCTTTGCTCTTCAAATCAATATTGTGATAGTCTAGATCTAGACTGTTTTGAATCAAATATATAAATCTAGGATGTGTTAGTCAGAATTTTGAATGTGTACCTTTTTACACAGGAAATGATTTGAAAATTCATTACATTCTTTCTGGGTCCCTAGGAAGCATGGTTAATGAGAAGTAGATGTTGACTTTAAGCCTGTCAACAGACACCTGGGTAGCACAGAAAAAGCAAAAGGAAAATCACAAGTCTAGGCAATAACTAGATCTATATATTGCCCTCACAAAATCAGTAATACATATTTGGTACTTTAGGTAGAAATTAGTGAATAGCTCAAAGTCTAATAAAACTAGAAGACTTAGATTTGATTTATCACCTTTTTGGGGTGGGAAAATGGCAGAGAAGCTCAAGAGTGGTTCTAGTAAAGTAGGTGGCTTCAACTCAGATCACCGTAGTCAATACAACACCGAAGGCAACTTATGAAGTATAGAAAATAGACATATTACATGCCTTAGTCACAGTTACTATTGCTGCAATGAAACACTGTAAACAAAAGCAAGTGGGGAATGAAAGGGTTTATTTGGTTTATACTTCCATATTGCTGTTCATCATTGAAGGAAGACAGGACAGGAACTCAACCAGGGTAGAATCTTGGAGGCAGGAGCTGATACAGAAGTCATGGAGGAGAGCTGTTTGCTGGTTTGAATCCCCTGGTTTTGTTCAGTCTGCTTTCTTATAGAACCCAGTATGACCAGTCCAGAGATGGGATCAGCCATCAAACACTGGACAGTCCCCCATGGATCACTAATTGAGAAAATGCCTTACAGCTGGATCTTATGGAAGATTTTCCCTCTCTAAGGCACCTTCTTTTCAGATGACTCCAGCTTGTGTCCAGTTGACATACAAAACCAGCTAGTACACCACACATGAGAATTGTCTTGTATGTATTAGACACATGGAGGAAGGTTTGCAATATTCTTTTGCAATTCAGGCAGAAGGTAAAACCTCTTTGAACTAGACATCAAGGTAACTTCACTAATCCCCCAATGAATAATCATGGAATGAAATAGTTCAGGCTAAGCAAGTCACAGAATTATCAACAAAAGCAGGAAGCCAGGAGGCAAATAAGAGTCAAGGCCAGTTCTTGAAAGGAAGCAACTCACTTTTATTGGGTTTGAAATCAGGTGGGAGAGTTCTGGTTGTCACAATGACTGAGGGATGCCATTAGCATTCTTTTCACTGAAGCCCACCAGACTAATAATTTCTTAACCAGAGCCACACAACAAACTATGTCCATTCCCAAATTCAAAACTATCTCCAATTGAGAAAAAAAATTAAAGAGAAGGCCTGGGTAAAAGAAACAATGAAAACTTGGGGAAAGTGGACACTAATTGTCAATGTATAGTAACTAATCAGGCAATGACTATATCTCATTGTCAGTCCTGAAAGTCTTTGAAGGGTTTAGAACTAAAGAACAAGGTGATCACTCTTTTCAAGCACTGAGAAGAATGATAGATGCAATTAAAATTGAGCCTGTTATTTATTGAAAGATGGCAGAGCTGAGGGAACCTGGGCAATGGGAAGGAAGAAAGCCATGGCAGTATCCAGCCACAGAGGCTGAGGAGAATGGAAAGGGTGCTAACATCTCATTCTCCACTGAATAAACCTGCAATTCCATATGTGTGGAACACATTCTTGCATACTGTGTAGTGACTGCTGTTTTTATTTTTGAATTCTTTCTGTGTAATTCATTAACTCATGAAACTAGGTTTTCTGAGGGCTTGGAACCCAGGAAAAGAAGGAAATCTCTATCAGACTTATCGAAGGTAGAAATTCTTCTTTTACCCCACTCTTCAATCTGCCACAGTAACAGTGCCTTCCGAGACAGAGTGGGAAAGCAGCCCCAGAAAAGCCATTTCAAAGGCACACCTGACCCTGATTAGCCATAAAAAGCAAGTAAAGGAGCGGCTGCTCTGGGACTTCAAGGTCCAGGTTGTCCATCAAATCTGCCTGCTGTGGCTCTGGAGTTCCTCATGACTCAGAGCCTGTATCCCGGGAGGACATTCAAGTGATAAGGTAGCCTGCTGCATACATCTGCATGAACAGACCCATGAAACAGAGACGCATGCAGGGTAGGTATACATTTGCTTGTTTGTTCTTGAATGCTACCTCAGAGGAAAAGAAAACAGAGCAAAGAAACTGATGGCAGTGTATCCATTTCAGCCTTCCTTAAATTTAGTTTTGACTAGAATCCCAAGCAATTAAAGGTTAAATGTGGATCCTAAGTTTGATTTAAAACAAGACCTAAAGATAATCAGCACGCAAGGCCAATAACACTGGCTTCCTGGTCCAAATGGCAGCGACGGCTTATGTAGCAGGTGCTGGTTGGATGCAATCACCAGCCATCCTGTGTTTTGGTGTGGCTCCTCAGACAGGTATTTGTAAAAATCTTTTTATGAGCCTTGCAATAAACACAGCCAGCAATTAATTGCTCTCCAACTACGTAAATCACAAGGTTCAATAGGTTAATTGTATGTTACTTCCATGAGGATTTGCTATTTTTTCACTCTGTTGACTTTCAGGGTCCCACTTATTTTTGCATGACATTTTCCAACTCATGGAATTATTTCAAATATCCACTTATTATTTACCTAGTCAAATAATGAAGGGGATTTCAAATTTAGGAGTAGAAATTTGAAGTAAAGAAGGCAGAGCATGTAGCACTTCAGTCACTGTTATTAAATGTTCTCGACAATCATTATACATGTGGATCTTATACACATTATACACAGAACATGCCCACTGAGTGCACTGGACCCATTGGCTAATTAAAGTGAACTCAGATATTAAAGTTGGCTTTAGTTTGTTATGGTAAAGGGGAAGTTCCATTGTGGATGAGAAATGGAGGAGTCACACCATGCGGGATATTTTTATTTCTTTACAGATTCTGGGAAGGAATTGTTGAGATGAATTCTCCTTTGCATAGAATGGATGGAGCTAGAAAACATTATTTTGAGTTAGGTATCACAGACATAGAAAGACAATTATCACATGTACTCACTCATAGGTGGTTTTTAAACATAAAGCAAAGAAAACCAGCCTACAAACCACAATCCCAGAGAACTTAGACAACAATGAGGACCCCAAGAGAGACATACATAGATCCAATCTACATGGTTACTAGAAAAAGATCTTCTGAGTAAATTGGGAGCATGGGGACCTTGGGGAGGATTGAAGGGGGGAGTGGAGCAGAGAAAAATGTAGAGCTCAATAAATATCAATAATATATATATACATATATATAAAGAAATATAATATATATAAAGAAATAAAGAAAAAAGAAATATATATATATATATATATATGAAATCCTAATATTTCAGTGTCTGAGGTGTTTTTACCAAAATCTGGACCTTATTCTTAGTTCTGGTTCTCCATGAAAGTCAGTTTCTTAACAAGGGGGCAATATGTGGATAAAGATATGGAGACCATTCTTAGATACTGTCTGGTAGACAATTTTGTGGTATTATCTATAGACTCTCAACAACAGATAAGGCACTAGAATAAAATTCAGAGTGATGGAAAGGGTATAAAATATCACATCAACTTAAGTACATGTGTCACTCTTTTAACACACTCATCCCTTGTAGCAAAACAATTTTACCATATTTTCCAAATCTGTCTATTTGATGAACTCAGTAGTTACCTATTTTATAAATATTTGTGGGAAATTCTTCTGTGAGTTAATCATGTGTTCAAGAAAAGAAGATTTTTCTTCTGTACCATTTTTGTTAGGATGCCTGTTAGATGCACATTTATTTTTATAAGACATTTATTATTTTACAGACTATTGCAAAGGTTATATTCATTATCTATATAATACAAATGCAAAATACACTCTATAATTCATTGACAACATTAAAATAATCTCTGACTTTGATAAAATAAACTTCAAGTCAAAGAGCTTTCTCCTGGAAAAGAAAATGAGTTTGAACCAAACTACTGCTGCAAGAAATTAAAAAAAAATGTGTGCATAATACTATTTTAAATGACAGTATTAGTAAGAATTGTGTCCTGCTACCAATGACATGGTCATATACCTCCTTTATATCAGTAGAGTTTAATGTGTCCAACTAACTTTAGGTATATTTTCCTAACATGATTGGACAAACTGAGTGAGCATTTGTGTGAAAGAGAAGTGAAAATAAGTTGCACAATTTCATGAGCCTAGAAAGCATCAGAGTTCAAATTAAGATACCTCTGGTTCTACAGAGCTTCGCTCATTTTTAACATGCCTGTAAAATTATGCATATATGAAATGATTCAGCATTTCTAAACCAATTAAATTGGTGGTATTTACCTTGTCTTCATGTAATTGGTAGTTATGATGCAGCAAAAGGTGTTCTCACACTGCTCTACTTCTCTGTCATCGTTGGTGTATAGAAGATTATAACAGCAATAGAAGACTGACTATTGATCACTAAACAATTGAGAGATTACTACAGAAAACAAAGCATTAATCATTCAATATCTAAAAATCTTCCTCCTGGTAACTTGCTTATTGAAAAGTAGTCTTTCATATCAAATAGCTTCTATTTCAAAGAATAACCAGAGATTCCACTAAAGAATGTCTGTAAAGATGCACCATTAGGATTGTAAGAGAGTCTGATATTCAAAGAGAACCATGGCTCAGTTCAGAGGGAGGCATATGTAAGCCACTTCTGTAGGACGGAGATTCCGCTGGTTGATGCAAGAAGCTCTAGAGGTGCTTTTTCCCTCAAGGGACTCTGTATGAATGATTGATATAAAAATGTTTACTATACAATTTGGCCAAGCTTTTCTCCTTTTAAAAATAATTTTCTAGTTTCTCATTGCTGCTTTCATTGGTGCAGGAATTTTCTACACAACAAATGAATTAAGTAACAAAAATACTTAAAGAAAACAATTTCATTCTTGTAAGAATTGATTTTAATTTTTTTCTAATTTTAATTCAAATTGCTTTTAATTTTTTTCTCATTTTTAAAAACTTCATTAGCCTTCTTCTGAAAACATTAGATAGCTTTTCAATTCTGAAAAAGTCTCATTTAAATGACAAATTATATCAAAGTGCTGTTACTTTCTATCCCTAAAAGAGAAATATATTAGTATTTGTTTTAATAGTTCTAGAAATTTCTTTAAGCAAGTCATAAAGCTAGATAAATTCCTTCACTATACTCAGCCCTTATCAAAATAATTTTATTCTATCATACACATAATTCATGTTTTCTTAGAATTAGTTGCCATTCATGATGGGTAATTCAACAAGACACGCACATTGAACCTCTTTCCTTGTTGTCACTCAGTGTAGCTAAAGGATACTGACAAATTTTAATCTTACACTTATCACTCTAATATTATAAGCTCTTTCCAGGCTTCTCGGGATTGAAATATACTGACACAAGAATCCTTTGAAATCTGGATGTTATTCATAGCCTTCTAGCTCCTAATTTGAAACCACTAATAGGTAAGGAAAAGTATGTGTATGTTTATATATTCGGCAAGACCACCAGCAAAAACATGAAGCAGTAATGAAAAAACTCAGCACAGCTAAACCTGAGCACAGAATCTGCAGTCCCTCTACACTGCTACAGTATAACAGACATTGGAGTAATCAGTGATCAAAGTCATATTGATGGTAGAGTTTCCAGGGAAATATCATAGTGAAACTGCTATTTCCACTAATCTACGATATAGGTTTGGGGAAAGTGGTATCCATTTGCTTTACTTTTCCACACAATTTAATACCATTACCAACATAGCACTTGGAATTTAGACATGAAGAAATGACCGAACAACTGGTGCTGAAGAAGGGGGATACATGTGTTTCTATCTTTCAGAAAACTGTATATACTTTTCTAGAAACAAGATGCTTTCATCTTGAAATTAATACCCCTACATATATCACTATTTGATTAAATATTTAAAAACAAAACAAGTCATTCATAAGCAACTTAAATCCTGGTCAAACTGAATGTAGGGATTCTTGTTATAAGTTTCATATGTTTTTATTATATTATGACCAAAATCAGTCATAAAAATTGGATTTAGTGTTTATCAAAACTTTGAGATAGTACAAATACTTTGTAACTATTTATCAGTCCATCCATCATCCATCTATTATCCATCTATCCATCCCCTACATACTTATATATCTAGTATTGGTATTCTACATATTCCCTTTATATTCTGGAAATATAATTCAAACTAGCCTATATGAAATACTCCTATTTAAGGCTTAGTAAAGTGAAACCATAATTACAAAGTGGATGTACCAAGAATCTTACCAATGAACATGGGATATTCCAGGAGAACATCATTAAATTGCTACATCAGTACAGACATCTCCTAACAATATAAAGTTAATTTTTACTAAATAACTGCTATTATCAATGTTGTGAGACTCTGAGGATTAAATACTTGCTATCACACCCTAAAATTGTTTCCTAGATATGAATCTTTACGTGTGAAGGGTGTGACTCTTCTATAATTCTGCAGTTTTATAATAATAGCAAGTATTACTCTGCTCACACTGGTTCCAAATCATCAGTCTTAAGTTCCTTTATCAAATGACACCCAAGCCTTGTAGACCCATATGATGCAGTGCAATCTCAAATCTCTGCGTTTAAGTTTCTAATTGTTCAAGTGAACTTTCAGGAATTGTTATCTAAGCATCCTGCGCTCTTGGAGGCACCATGATACTCACCAATGGATAAAGCTGTATCATATTTGTATAAGTCATTCAGAATTTATCTAAGCAGTTTTACATTCAATGTGATGATTCCCACTGTTTGTAATGCTTACTGCAAGCAAGAAACAACTACTTCAAGTCTAGAAGCATCTTTGCTATATTATTTAGTAGTCAAAACAAAGAAGATGAAATAGCACTGCAATTTTAAATATTATATCTGCATACACATCAATGTAAAATTAAATATCATTACCTAAAAATTATTTCCAGTGAATTATTGTATTTAAGTAAAAAAGTATCTATTTTTGCTTGACATATTCTTTTTTGCACCATTCCTCTACCTGGGTAGCAGTTAGGATGCCTTATGCTCCTTGTTTCAAGTCAGGACTTACACATTAGAATTCAAAAGAAGCAATTTTTAAAATATGTTTGAAGTTTCATAGCCCAAAATAATGAGAATATGTAACGTAACTAAGGAATCTTTTTTCTTTGATGTGCCCCTTATCCAGGAAACAATTCTATAACTTAGAATAAAAAATAAGGGGGGGGGTAATTTATGTACTTGTCACTTCACCGAGAAAGAGGGTGGTAAGTACAGAATAAATCTGTGTGCTAAAAGAGAGTGGCAAAGCCTGAGATTAATTTGAGCTCTTAAATGAAAGTCTGACTGGGTGTGAGGGCTTAGACGGGTTCTTAAAATTTTGATATCCCAGAACTGCATAGAGAAGTATATTCATTCCCTAGTGAAAAATGCAGAGATCCAGCAGGTTTACGGTGTCCTTGGAATGAGGACCAAGGTTTGTAGTGGCAACTGCAAGTCCAGTGACCACAGGCCAGGCTGCAGAGTGGATCGCCCAGGGTGTGTCAGCAGGGATAGCTGATGTCACCAAAGGCCAGATGGCCCCCACCTGGCATTGGGTAGACACAACATCCTGAAGGACAGTCGGGGCTGATTGAAACTAAAAGCCTGCCACTTGATGGAAAAAGGTTCCAGAGGAGAAAAAAAATCAAATAATTTGTGGTTCTTGAATACTAGAAAACCTGCATTTATGCACCAAGAATCTTTCTGCTCCTATCTGTGAATGAAATGTAAAACAACATGTTTGCCATTTTTAGATATAAAAATAATATACCCTAATATTGTGCTTCTATAAATACCTACTACTACTTCTTAGAGTATTTAAACTGCCACGTTACACATAATAATTATTCTTTCTTTTTATATGAGTGTAAGATAATCTTTATTATTTATTTTACAGCCTGGCTGCAGGATCTCCTCTCTCCTTTCCTCCCTGTCCTGCATCCCTTCAACCCCCAAATCCCACAATCCCTCTGTTACCATTGTCCAATCCACTTCTCCATTTCTGTTCAGGGAGGGGCAGATCTCCCATGGATATCAACCAAACAGGGCATATCAAATTGTAGTCATTCTGCACATCTCACCATTTACTAAGATTGGGTAAGGCAACCCAGAATGGCAAATTATTTTTAATTTCTAAGTCTGAATCACATTTTGCTGTGTGAGTACCTATTTTCTGCACGCTGTTCTATTTGTTCTTCTACTCCTTTATCTTTGCAGCAACAGATTTCATTCTTAGATCATGTGACAGTACCTAGAGTCAAGCTCAAAAGCAAAAATAAACCTCCTAGTTTTGCCTGTATTACTGTTTGTACAGGACCTTAGTTTGTTTTCCAGCACTGTAAGCCCTAATCTTTTTTGTGTTCTTTTACATTTTTTTTATTGAGCTATGTCATTTTCTCTGCTCCCCTCCTTTCCTCTCCCTTCCACTTCTACCCTTTCCCATCATTCCCACACTCCAAGGTTAATCAGGCAATCTTATCTTTTTCCACTTCCCATGTAGATTAGATCCATGTAGGTCTCCCTTAGGGTACTCTTTGATGTCTAAGTTCTTGGATTGTGAATTGTAGGCTGGTTTATCTTTGCTTTAAGTGTAAAAGTCACTGATGAGTGAGTACATACTATATTTGTCTCTCTGTGTCTGGGTTACTTCACTCAATATGATGTTTTCTAGATCCATCCATTTGCCCTCAAATTTCAAGATGTAATTACTTTTTTTCCTGTTGTGTAGTATTCCATTGTGTAGATGTACCACATTTTCCTTATCTGTTCCTTAGTTGAGGAGCATTTCGGTTGTTTCCAGTTTTCAAGCTATGACAAATACTGCTACTATGGACATAGTTGACCACATGTCCTTGTGGTATGATGGCTGAAAGCCACTTAAGGAAGTGCTCAACATCTTTAGACATCAATAGAAACATAAGTCTGAGATTTATCTTAAACCTGTAAGAATGTTCAAGATAAAAAAACACTGATGGCAACTTATACTGGAGAGGATGTGGAGTAAAGGGCACACACATTCCTCCATTGCTGGTGAGAATACCAACTGGTACAGCTTCTTTAATTATCAGTATGGTGATTTCTCAGAAAATTAGAAAACGACCTACCCAAGACCCAGCAAAGCACTTTTAGGTATATACCTGAAAGATGCTTCACTGTACCACAAGGACATGTGCTCAATACCTAATCTTTGCTTATTCTGTAATTAAGTTCCGCATTTTAACACTCACATTCTACACTAAGATCTTTTCCTAATCCTTTCATCTGATTAGGTGAGGAATCAAATGATTATATATTATCAATTCTGAGTCATCGTTTCCATCTGGGAAAACACATCCATTGCCTAATTAGTCCAAGAAACAGACTCATGACATTACAATATCATGTGGTGAATAGCAGAGGATGGACCTCACTGAGGCTGGCTGCATGCAATAATTTGTTGCAGAAAGAACTGGGGTGCAGGCAAGTAGCTTAGATCATATTTCAATTTTCTTTGTTTTTCATTATTACTTATGGCAAATATAAGGTTTGATGGGTTCTAAATTGCACTAGAGCACAATTAATTTTGCAATAAAGTTATTCATTTGCTTGAACCATCAGTGTGGCTCGCCTTTTCTATTTTACTACACAAAAGTGGTGGTTTTCTTACTCGGTACCTAGTTATTGTTAAATATCATGAACTGCTAGATTTTTAAAAACACAGTGTTGACTGGAGTGAGTGGAGAGTCACTAATATCAAATGTGTCACTCTGCTATTCTATACGACAATTTAAACTTTGCAAGATGTATTATTAATACTTCTCCCATAAAGCTAAAATGAGAGTATTTTTTTACCTTTCAAGTATATCACATGTTTTTATTCTTTATTCTTTTTTTTTGAGTTTGAGAGTCCCGTGTGTCCTGGATAGAAGACAATGCGTCCTCTGACATCTACTAATGGACAATGATCACAGACGTGTGCAGGTGGGAAATGCTATTTCAGGGTAATAGCTCACACCTGGAAAGGTCTATTTTTTCCCTCTAGGATCTTTTTACACAGTGGTGAAAATAAACTAATTAGGTCAAAGCATCACATTGGGACTCATGAGCTATGAAGGTCTCTCTACTTGTGTCCCCACAAGAGGCCACTGTCCAAAGGCAAACAAGCAATAAAGTCCAACCAGAATAGGAATCACTTAGCCATTTCTCCTTTTGGTGTAATTTTCCATTGTGTTTCATTGCAATTGAACTGAAGCAATGTTCACAGGGGAAAAAGTATGGGGTGATAGAGAAGAAAATAGAAATGAGGAAGAAATTGAGTTTCATGAAAGCATAACCTCTTCTCAGCTCCAAGTACTACTACATTTAGGATGCAAAAGAATTACAAATTGGGGCCACTAGCAGGATTCTACAACTCTTCCAGGCACTTATGAATGTACTTCAGGGGTATCACACAAAGGAATGGAAATTCCAGGCCTGCATGTATCTGCATTTGCTCATTTGATATTTTCTTATAAAGAGGAAATGGAGAACACAAGCAAAAGTAAAACTGTAGTAACTAAGAACTCAGGGCTAGGGCTCTGGACCAGGAGAGTGCTTCCTGCTCTATCCAAGGGCCAGAATTCCCTTCCTAGTACCATATTGTGTGGATCACAGCTGTGCTAACTTTGCTTCAGGTGATCATTTGTCCTCTTCTAATCACCTACCATCAGGCATACATTCACCAAATATGCAAAAAATACACACAAATTTAAAGAAAATAAACCTTAAGCTGAAAATTCCTCTCATTTCCCTACTACTCCCTAGAGCTTCTTCACCCCATCCTTTCACAGCCCTGTTCCACTTTCCTGGCTTCTCTGGTGACGTTAGGTGACACAGTAAAATCTCAAGATTCTGCGCTAGGATCCACAGATGAGTAAGAGATGGCGCATTTGTCTTTCTGGGTCTGGTTACCTCACCCAATACAGTGCTTTCCACACCTCGGCATTTACCTGCACATTCCAAGATACCAGCTTTCTTTACAGCTTTACAAGAACTCCAGTGAGTATATGTACCATATTTCCATCATCCACTCACCAGCTGGAGGACATTTACGTTATGAGTGGCTGCAGGAGACACAGACTACAAAGGATGACTCACTACTGCCATTTAACTAAACTAATATACTTTCTAACAGTACTCTAAATATTTATTCCCTCATCAAGAAGCTTCTTTTTCAGCAGACGGAAATCTACAACTGGTGGGATTGCAGAGGATAAGGGACTGAGTGAGGGTGCCCGACCCCAAATTACACAAATAAAATGAATTCATATAGCTAAGGATCTGGGACACTGCAGAAGAGGGGCAGAAAGACTGTGGGAGCCTGAGAATCTGGTTACCTGCCGCTAGTGTCTTCTATGTAAAAGCAGGAAGCTATACCCATGAAATTTCAACAATATTGCTACCTAAGTAAGCCTTATTTTCTAATGCTAACACCAGTTGACATGCTGATGTAGATGGTGGATATATAATTTTTCACCTATAGCTTATATAGTACAGGAGGCCAATGGCTGGAAAGAGACGAGGAACAAGTTTCTGCAGGGATATGCTTCCTGATAAGTTTACCAACCCAAAGTGGTCAGCTCCTAAACACGTGTACATACGAGCAATAGTAAATGGGTTCAGGAGGTTTTATATACATGTATTATGCATGTCTACACTACACTACATTACACTATGTAATACTCATGTATTACATATAACAAACCAAATTAAAGAGGAGCTTATGGTTTTGACAGGAAGTAGGTGGGGAGCACAGAAGGAGTTAGTTGGATGGAGGAAAATGGGGGAGAAATGATGTGAATACAGTACTTATGCATGAAATTCTCAAGAAAAATCATTCAAAATCAATACCTTCCCATATTCCCCTATCCTTACATACAACTGTTTTATGAATGTCATAATCTCAAAATAAACCCATCATAGGTTTGCATCTTTAATGACTTTCCAGAGAGTCAGAGGCACTGTTTTAAGGGTTTACAGGACCTGGTTGTCAGAAGTGGATTCATAGTGTCAGGCTTGGAGAATTATAGTTAAGGCATGACTCAAGTTCACTTTGCTCTTAGCTCCCTGGTCCCCTAAAATGTGAAAATTATCAATAATGATCTCTCTGGATTATTTTCACCATGTCCATTCCCTTCTGTGATATTCTTAATTATCTGAAATCATGAGACAAATAAAATACTTATAGGTGAAAAGTTATTTATAAATAATAGAGAAAAATAATTTTACATAGAAAAATAGAAAATGGTTCAGTATTTCTTCTGCTTTATTTTTATTTTTGTGTTTTAGCAGGTTGTATGAACCAAAGTCATAGTTAACATTCTTTTTATACTTTTTATTTTATTTTTAACATTTTTTTTATAAAAAGAGTTTTTAAATGTTTGGTTTTTTTCAAGACAGTTTCTATGTGCATCCCCGGCTTTCCTAGTATTTACTCTGTAAACCAGGCTGACCTGGAACCCTGAGATCTGGCAGCCTCTGCAACTCCAAGGGCTGAGACTAAAGATGTGCACCAAAAACAAGATTTACCAAATTTATTTTTAAAAGATGGAAATTATCATTATTCTACCATTGGTGAATACTAAACTTTAATGATTTCAAAACAAAGTACTGGTGTATCTTTCCATATATACTTTTTATATATTTACTGACTGCTATAGAAACAATACGGTTTCTATACTCCTGAGGTGAGAAGACTGAAATGCACTGAGATTTTTGTTTATGGATTATTAGTGGACTGGTGTCCATTGAATTTATTGCTATCCCCCTCCCTAATAATGTGCTACAGAGAGTAAATATTGGAGACTTATGGTTTTGAGAAAAGATCACATCTGAGTGTACTGTTATGGTTTGGTTTTAATGTAGCCCACAGGGAGGGAGAGCAATATGACTCCATCTTTAATCTATGTAAACAACAAGGGGACACAAACCCTTTCAGGATGCACTAACCCTGACTGATTACTGGAGTCATGAACTACTAAGGGCAGCAGTACTGGAAGATAGTAAAATCAGAGGAGGGGTGAACTGGTACAGATAGTGATATTTTATTCATGTTTTAATAAATAAAGCTTTCATAAAGATCAGAAGGGCAAGGATAAGCCACTAGAGTTTAGGCACAGTGGTACACATCTTTAACGGGATTTGGGAGACAAAGGCATCTCTTTGAGTTCAAAGCTACCTTGGCCTACACAAGATCAATACAGAATCAAATCCAGGAGGTGGTGGTTCACACCTTTAATCCCATTACTAGAGAGTCATGGACCTTTAATCCCCGTATTAAGGTTGTCACACCTTTAATCTCAGCACGAGAGGGAATATAGTCTGCTTAGTCTGTGGTCACCCAGCTTTGGTAGAGGTAAGACTTCTCTAGAGCTTGGCTGCTTTGCTTTTCTGGTTTTTGGTTTAAACCCCAACATCTGACTCTGGATTTTTATTATTTATGCTGCAGGTAACTTTGAGGAATTCTCCAGATAACACAGACATTTATCTTATATTAGTCTCTCCCAATCCTATCCTTGGGGCATAAAGTCCATTTATTTTGAGTGATGAAAGCATGGTGTGAGGTGACCAGAGGGATCTAGAGAGTCAGGTAAGGAGTTTAGACTTGACCTTGGAGGTGATGGGGAATGATACAGTTTTCTGAAATAGTCCTGTAATGTGGCTCCATTTAGACTTAGAATAACAGTTTGAGTGACTTACTAGGAAGGCTGAAAAGGCACGGAATGAAGAACAGAATTAGGATTCTCCAGTAGTGAGTCAATAATGTTAAGGTTATGGTAATGGTGGAAAATTTCCATCCCCAAAAATGAAGCTACCCAATAGTTATCAAGTGGAGAATTTACTTAATTTTTAAAATAAGGACTATAGTTGTCATTTAAGCTATTTTCATGTTACTTAAAATGTATGCATATACACCAAAAAGATATTCTTATATTAACCATACACTTCTATAAAGAAGTTTTGCAGACAAACAGATATGTACTCATTGATATTTACTTATGTTTTTAAAAGCAATCTAATATCTAGTCCCAGTGTATACATATTCTGCAAACACACCTGAAAACACAGTAAGTCATCCAGAGACAAACTTCACAAAAATACTAATGTTCTGGGATATGTCCTTGAGAAGAACCACCAAGAGGCTTAAGGTAATGAAAGTCTTGTAATCTGAGATTTGCTTGAAATTTGGTGATATTTACACTGAGGGACAAACTACTCAATGCACACATAATGGCATTCTTTAAATATTTGAAGATCTGAACATGTTAATATTTTGAATGAGCAAAAAATCATATCTAGAATAAATAAGTATACATCCAATGATGTCAAGAACAAATTCATCCAAAAGGTTTGTAGTTTAAGAAGTAGCAGTGATAAAGAATAGCCAGTAAATAAGTTGGGTTTGTGCTTTAGTGACAGAGCAGTTCAATTCCAACCACAGTAACTTAGGGAGAGGTAGTTCAAAAGAAAAATAATTAAATGGTTAGAAATAGAGCTTAGTCATATAGTATCTGTTTGGTACGGTCTAGGTTCATCTCTTAATAAAGGAAAGAAGGAAGAAAGGGAAGAATAAAAGGATGGAGTAGGAGGGGAGAAGGGAAGAAGGGATCAACATTGATTAATTCTATTTTGTAAGTGAAACAACTTCCAAGTACTGTACATACTGACACCTCACAACGAGTTTCATGTGTGTTTGTGGGGTGGGGTAGTGAGGTAAATCAAAGGTTCAATTGAATAAGAGACCTCTGAAGTCTGCTAACATTCCAAACTTCAAATACAGAGCAGATAAAATCAAAGTAGCTATCGTTATTCATTGTTAATATGCACCTTGGAGTCAGCAGCAAAATTAAAAATGATCCTGACTAAACTGGTAGCCTTCATTGCTTCAAAGGCTCTTACTCTTCTTTTATATCAAACACGATTAAAAGATAATTTTCTCCTGGATGCTAAAAGCATAAATTGTGTCTACGGACAGCCTTCTTAAGCCATCAAAGTCCTGGACTCTGGTTATAAGGTATTTTTCCACCAATTGGCTTTAAGCTACAGAATATTTGTTCAAACCCATTGGTTATATTCTCTGCAGCAACTGATGAGCACTTAATCCTCAAGACTAGTGATTCTACTATATCCTGTATGCTAGAAGACAAAGATAACTTCTTTCCTTAAAGCCGTAAACCAAATGAAGGCAGAAGCCATGCATGTTTACTCTCTCTGTGTACAGGGAATTCAGTGTAGTGCCACCAACACTTAGGGTTATCTTATTATTCTTTTCGGCAATTTGTTCTCCTCTGGCTTTAAAAAAAGCCATTCCTTGGGCTTTCACATCAAGTTTGACAAAAAAAAAAAAAAACAAACAAAACAAAACAAAAAAAACCTTAAAGATACCACAAACTCTAAATACATATATTCAATATCGTAGTTTCCAAGTTGATGTCTCAAACCTGAAGGCATTTTCAGTTCAATTACTCTTCAGATGCTTGTAAATGACTGCAGTAACTTAGAAGATTTTGCTTATGTGGTACATAAGAATGTTAAATATTGAGAATGTTAAATATTAGCCCAAAAATGTATTGCTTTGATCTTTGTAAATAACAGCAAAGTTCTATTTTTCATTAAAATAAGAAGATTTCCATGAAAACTTACTTCTGAAAACAGTAGTAATCAGCATTTGTTGTTGTTTTGTTTTTCTTGTTGTTGTTCTGTTTTGATTTTACAATGGGTTATTTCCTCAGTGGGCAATTACTAGAAGATAATTCTACTCATATTTGTTTTCTGCACTGAAATTTTATATGATTCCTTCGGTGTCATAAAGGAAGAATGTATTCTTTACGAGAAACAGAACAGGGGAAAGAATGGCACTATGATACTTTATCAGGCTAGAATGGGTACACTTCTTCGATAGGAAAGCAGAACTCAGCAAGCAGTTGGTACTTCCAGTTCACTGATAAGTGGAATGGGCCATCAGATTATTATAGAATAATTTGTGTTCACTGTTGAAGCCCTAAACTACAAGACCACAAGTGTGACTGTGTTCTCAAATAAAGCTTTCAATAGTATCACATTATATTTATTATGATTACATCTGTGCTGCAGTTTCCCCTCATTTCTCTCCTCTCATACCTCCCTTCTCCCATCCACTTCTCTTTCGTTTCTATTCATAAAATGGAAGGCTTCCCTAGAATTTCAACTAAACATGGAAAATGAAGCTGCAGTAAGACTACGTACCTTTCATCATATTAAGGCTGGAAAAGGCAATTCACTGTGAGATGTAGGGTCCCAAAAGCCAGTAAAAGACACAGAGACAGCCCTTACTCTTACTATTAGGAGTCCCGCAAGAAGATCAAGCTACACAACTGTCAAAGGCCCAGGTCAGTCCCTTCCAGACTCCCTGGTTGTCAGCTCAGTCTTTGTCCAGGTTGCTTCAATCTGTGGGCTTTATTGTGGCGTCCTTGACCCCTCTGGTTCCTACAATCAGTTCTCTCCCTTTTCCACAGAATTCCCCAAGCTCCACCTAATATTTGGCTGTAGGACTCTACATCTGTTTTCATCAGTTGCTGGATGAAGCCTCTCTGATGACAATCGGGTCTCCCAAGCACTTCATGTTACTTAACATCTCTAGGTCTAATTGTAGCATGGTTACCTTTTATTTTATAGTTAATATCTCCTTGTGAGTCCATATCACATTCGTCTTTCTGTGTCCTGCTTATGTCCCTCAGAGTGATTTTTCTAGCTCAAATCATTTGCCTAGAAATTTCATGATGCAATCATTTTTATTAACAGCTGAGTCAGAAAACTGAGACTTGGTATATCTTAAGTCCTGGCCATACCACTCCAGGGCATATACACAAACAACATTCCATCCTACCACAAGAACATTTGCTCAACTATGTTTATATCAGCTTTATTCATAAAGCCAGAAACTGAAAACAACCTAAATGTCCCTCAAGCAAAGAATTGTTAAAGAAAAGGTGGGGCATTTACACAATGGAGTAATACTTATCTGTCAAACAAAGTTTTGATAAAAGAAGACAATTAAGATAAAATCTTATCCAGTAGTGTGCTTGTCCTCACAGAAAGAAGAAGAAACACCAGGGACTGGCAGGTACACAGACCAAGCCAAGTATGGAGAGAGACAGTTATCTGTCATCCTAGGAGATAAACACTCTGTAACCCAAGTTGAGTCTCAAAGACTATGAGCAAATGTGCTTCCATGATATACGCCATGAAGACTAAGGCATCTTCTTACAGCAGCCCCAGTAGACTTTTAAACACAGCCTTTTTGCTTCTTCCTCAATCTGTTTCACTGAAGAGAGTATTAATGAACACAAGCTACTTTTATGTGACTTCCATGTGGTCATAAGATTGTTAGAGAGATAAGTCACTATAGTTTAACACACAATAAAAGTATAATTTCCTCCTTTTATAATAGTCCTGCGAACTGGCATTTATTTTTTATAAATTTACTTGTCAGAATTAAAGATTATGACTAAAATGATTTGTGTTCAAATACAGAGTTTTATACATCATTGTAAATCATCAGTAATCAGATAAACACAGTGGAAAACTGAAAATTTTAACTGGATTTTGTAAAGTTTAATCTAATCTTGGTGGTTCCAGCAAAACTCTGGGTCCATGATGAAATTTGTGGACCTCCTAATCCTGAATTTCCAATGTGCTCATATTAACTTTTCAGCCTTTTGTCACTTTCCATATCTGCATCAAGTTTATGACAATAATCAATGGAATCTTCAGTCACTTAAAATCATCTCCCTCTCCAGATACGTAAAACCCTCATATAAGGTCCTCTCTGAAATAGAACATTCTTTTTCCTCCTATCCCTAGAATGCTATTACATCATTTCAGGCAACACTTAATTACTTCTCAATTCTCTTCCATGGGGTTTCTTTTATCATGACAGTTGTATCATGCTGGAACTAACTATTCATTACACTGTCCTTAGCATTCAGCTAGGAGAGCAAGAACTATTAATAGCTTTCACTAATGGTGGAAACCTATAACTTACTTTTATATAAATATTGACTATATAATATTTAAAGGATGAACAGATTATATAAAAATATTAAGTTGATTATAGTAATGTGTGCTCTTATATTCACACCTTTGCAAATATTAAAAGTTAGACATCACTGGCAATTAAATTTCAATCCCCCGTATTTGTGGACAACCTGAATTTTCTTATCAGATTTGTCCAGCTATGTATCACACAGTGGCATTATAAAGGTGGCTTTAAAACAGTGGTTCTCACCTTGTTGGTGATGACTCTTTGGGGGGAATCTTATATCAGATATTTACATTCTGATTTATTACAGCTGCAAAATTACAGTTATGAAGTAGCAACAAAAACAATTTATAGTTGGGGGTCATCACAGCATGAAGAACTGTATTAAAAGGTGGTAGCAATGGGAAGGTTGAGAACCACTGTTTTATAATCATATAGGATATTATGCTAAAATGCATAGTTTTGAAAGAATTTAAGAAATGTACAAGTCTATAGATAATTGTTATCTGTATTAAATTTTCAATAACTGTAATCTTTGCTGATGAAAGCAATAATGCAAAAGTTAGTAGTTCCAAAAAGGAAAACAATAATGATGGTTCATTTGCTAAATTTTTCTAAAATTCAGTCTGTAATATAAAATATCTTCATATCTTTTGTTTTATAGTTGATGTAAATGTTAAAATAATTGACACCTTTTCACAATTTGAGATTTCTACATGTGTTTCATATGTATAAGGCTTAGGCAAAACTCTCAGGATGCTCTGATCAGCTAAATTGTATTTGCTGGTGCAGAGTGACCCACAAAGGCAGAACGTGAAGGCTTTGCTGATAAGAGACCACATGACACAGGGATATGGTGGAAATGTTTAAAAAAGGAGAACATATAAACTACGAATGCAGGGATATTGTGTGATATATGAGTTCATAAAGTATTGACATGGTTCATGATCACAAAAGTAAAAATGGTACTAACCTAAGGGGGGAGAATAAAACATGGAGGATCCAAGACAATGACAAACCAAGAAATAAATTTTCAATAAGGTCTTAGCTTAAAGCAAACCTGAGAAAAACATTTAAAGCACCAGCTTGGTCTTCTTCCATATGTGTCCTCTTTTCTCTGCAATGTAATCACATCCCTTACAGATCCCTCCACTATCCAGAACTGATAGGAAAATAACTGTGAAAGCTTGCAAACGAGAGTATCATCCTTAGCAACATCCTTCAGAGCCCTGTGTCATGAGAAAACAATAAAAACACAGGAAAAATTTGTGAACTTTTTCATTTAAACTTGAGGGCCTCTCTGAACACCTGATCCTTGGCTCTAACTGCCTCTGAAGAAGTGAGTGTCTAGGTTACCAACTTGAGGGCCCACCTCTCTAGCCCCTAGCCCCTAGTCCCTAGAATAACATCTTGTGCCCCACCCCATTCAGAAAAAAGCAACAGAGACCTGGGAACAGTCTTATCATACCCACAACTATCTCCCACTGCATTTCTGATCACTTGAGCCATGGCCCTGACTGCCCCTGGAGAGGTGATTGCCTGAGTTCCTGGTTGGAGGGCCCTGCTCTCTAGGTGGCCCTGAGAGGCACATCCTACACCCCAAGGTCAACCACGAAACCCTAGAGACCTGGGAGCAGTCTCCCCCAACACCCACAACCACATCTCTAACAGAGGCTTGGCCCTGACTGCCCTTGTAGAAGTACCTGGGTTCCTGGTTAAAGGGCCCTGCTCTCTAGACCCCAAATCTTCAGAGGTACATTCTGTGCCCCACCCCAAAATACCAAAACCCAGAGACCCTAAAGCAGCCTCCCCACACCAACACCCATCCCCTCACTGTACTACAACCACTAAAGACTTGACTCTGACTGCACCTGGAGAGGAGCCCCCAAAGCCGCACCAGCAACTACAAGAGCACAGCCATGCCTACACAAGAAGGAAGAGTGACCACAGGCCCCACCTGCACCAACTGGAGAAAAAGAGATCCCCTGAAGCACAGGCCCTACCTGTACCCCTAGGATGAAGAGATATGTAGGCACCAATGCAAGAAAACATTCAACAACCTAGAGAGCAATATGGCAATACTTGAACCTAGTGGTCCTACATATGGAAGACCTGAACATCCTAAGCCAAAAGAAGCAGAAGAAAATATCCTTAAATATAATTTTATGAAGATGACAGAGACTCCTAAAATAAAACAAAAAAATTCACTCAAATAAATGGAGGAAAAAATAAACAAAAAATAAGAAGAAATTAATAAATCACATTTTTTTTAAAAAAAAAAAAAGAAGAAAAACCAAGAAAACCAAGACAAGCAATTGAACCAGTGAAGCAAACAGTTCAAACATTTTAAGACTTGAAAATTGAAATAGAGTCAATAAAGAAAATACATACTGGGGAATTCTGTAAATAGAAAATCTGGGTAAACAAACAGTAACTTCAGATGCTAGCATAACCAACAGATTACAAGAGATGAAAGAGGGAATCTCAGAGTTGAAGATACGGTAGAGGAAACAGATTCACCGGTCAAAAACAGTGCTAAATCCAACAAATCCTTAAAACAAAACATCCAGGAAATCTGTACATCATGAACAGACCAAAAGTAAGAATAATAGGGATAAGAGAAGAAGACAAACTCTAGATCAATGACACAGAAAATATATACTCAACAAAATCATAGACGAAAACTTTCTCAACATAAAGAAGAATATGCCTATGAAGGTACAAAAAACTTAGAGCACACCAAAAAATAAAAATAAAAAAACCCAGTCCCATTGCCATATAGCAATCAAAACATTAAACACACAGAAAAAATAAAGATTAAAGGAAAGAGGTCATGTAACATATAAAGGCAGTATATCAGAATTACACCAGACTTCTCAATAGAAATTCTGAAAACCAGAAGGTTCTAAACATATTTGCTACAGGCACCAAGAGACCACAGATACAAGCCCAGACTACTGAAACCAGCAAAGCTTTCAATCACCACAGATGGAGAAAACAAGATATTCCATGACTAAACCAGATTTAAACAATACCTATCCACAAATCCAGCATTACAGAAGGTACTAGAAGAAAAAGTTTAACCCAAGAAAGTTAGCTGCACCCAGAAAACACAGGCAACAGATAACATCACACTAGGAAAACCCAAAGAAAGGAAACACACAAATACTATCACCAAAAAATTAACAGGAATTAATAATCATTGGTCACTAATATCTCTTAATAGACTAAATTCATCTATTAAAAGTCATGGGTTAATAGAATGGATACAAAAACAGGATCCGTCCTTCTGCTGCATACAAGAAACACACCTCAACCTCAAAGACAGACATTACTCTGAGTATCCCCATGCACAAAACTCAAGTCAAATGAATCAAAGACTTCAATATAAATCCAGTCACACTGAAACTCATATGAAAGAGTGTGGGAAATAGTCTTCAATGCATGGACACAAGAGACCAATTCCTAAATATAACCCCAGTAACACAGACACTGAGAACAACAATTAATAAATGGGACTCCCTGAAACTGAGAAGTGTTGTAAAGAGGAGTGGACTGTGTCCCACCACCCAGCTCCCAGCCACCGGCTAGTTTATACCCAAAATAATTACACAGAAACTGTATTCATTTAAACATTGCCTGGCCAATTATCTCTAGCCTCTTCTTGGCTAACTCTCACACCTTGATTCAACCCATTTTCATTAATCTGTTTTTACCACGTGGTCGTGGCTTACCGGCATGAGTCTAACCAGCGTCCATCTTGGGCAGGAGAAGCATGGCGTCTGCCATACTGCCTTCTTTACAGTATTCCATCCTGTCTCCTCTGCCTACCTGATTTCTGCCCTATCAAAAGGCCAAGGCAGTTTTCTTTATTCAACCAATGAAAGCAATACAAATGCAGAAGCACCTCCTACACCAGAGAAGCTTCTATCTTCTAGTGATAAAGGACACAACCAATAAGACAAAATGGCAGCTTACAGAATGGGAAAAGATCTTTACCAACTCTAAACAGGACAGAGGACTGATATCCAAAATATATAAAGAACTAAAAAAACTAGACATTAAAATACCAAATAATCTAATTGAAAATGCGGTACAGATCTAAACATAAAATTCTCAACAGAAGAATCTCAAACAGCTAAAGGACACTTAAGAAATTGTTTAACATCATTAATTATTTAGGAAATGCAAATCAAAACGACTCTAAGATACCATCTTACCAGTAAGAATGGCTAAGATTAAAAACACTGAATATAGATTCTAGGTAGGATGTGGAGAAAGTGGAACACTCCATTGCTGGTGGGAGTGCAAATTTGAACAGCTACTTTGGAAATTAGTATTGCAGTTACTCAGAAAATTGGAAATCAATCTACCTCAAGACCCAGCAATACCACTCTTGGGCATATACCCAAAGAATACACACTCATATCACAAGGATGTTTGCTCTATTGTGTTCACAGACACATTATTCAGAATAGCCAGAACCTGGAAATAACCTAGAGGGCCCTCAACTGAAGAATGGATAAAGAAAATGTGGCACATTTACACATTGCAGTACTACTCTGTGGGGAAAAAAAGACAATGGCATCTTGAATTTTATATGCAAATGGATGGAACTAGAAAAAACTATCCTGAGTGAGCTAACCCAGACCAGAAAACAAACGTGATATGTACTTACTTATAAGTGGACGTTAGACATAAAGCAAATGATAAGTAGCCTATAGCCCATGACTCCAGAGAAGCTAGGGAACAAGGAGAACCCTAAGAGAGACATACATGGATCCTCGGGAAGGAAAAACAGATACAATCTACTGAGAATTTTGGGAGCATGGGGCGAACATGAGGGAAAGGGATGGTTTAAATGGGGGAAGGACACAGAGGGAGAGCAAGACAGAAGATATCTTGATTGTGGTAGTCATTATGGGGCTAGCTTGAGGCATGGCACCAAGAAATTCCCAGGAATCCACAAGGATGACCCCAGCTAAGACCCTAATTAATAAAAGAGAGGGTGCCTGAACTGGTCTTGCCCTGTAATCAGATTGATAACTACCATAATTGTCCTCATAGTACCTTCATCCAGCAATTGATGGTATCAGAAACAGAGCTCCACAGCTAAGCACTGGGCCTAGCTTCTGGACTCCAGGTGAAGACAGCAATAATATGAGCAAAGGGGTCAAGACCATGATGGGGATCTCCACAGAAACCGCTGGCCTGATCTAGTGGAGCTCACTTACTCTGGACTGAAAGTGGGAAAACATGTATAGGATCAAACCAGGCTATCTGAATGTGGGCGATAGTTGTGTGGCTTAGGCAGTTCATGGGGCCACTGGCAGTAGGACCAGGATTTGTCCCTAGTATGCTAGAACTGGCTTTTGAAAGCCTAATCTTTTTGTAGGGCTACTTTGCTTAGCCTAGACATAGGGGGAGAGCCTTGGCTCTGCATCAAAGTGAAAACAAAACAAAAACAAAAGTAAACAACAACAAGAAACTTTGAAGCATCTTGTATCACAAAGAGAATTTAAACTGCTTACACTTTACAGTTATTAATTTGAGATTCCTATCTTTAAGACATGAGAAATGTTTCAGCAACATTCTGTACCTTGTGAGGTTGAGTTTGAAATATGTTTAAGAAAATTATGTGCTTAAAATGGTGTTTAATTGTTTTGGTTTTCTGTTCTCAGTAAAGTATTATAAATCTAAAAAAAATTATTAGCATCTCTTTCCATTTCAAATCTGTAGAATATTTCCTGACTCATTTTGAAAACATAATTCTTTATTGATAACCCATGACAACTTTCACATAAATAGGACAATTCACAGGAATGTTTAGGATACTTAATAATAAAATAATCTGAAATAGTGAATAAAAAAAGGGAGGAGATAGGGTGGAAGGAAACTGGAGAGGGCTGGTGAAATTAACACGAAAATAAAATTTTAAATGTTGTGCGATGGAGAATGTCCATTGTTCTCTCTACAAGACAGGAGCAAACACCACATATCCCAAAGCAGACCAGGAAAAGGTTCTTGGTGTACACATTCAAAGAAAAGCATGGTAATTTGCTAACTTGGTGAAGTCTGAAACCAAAGAATGAAACATCGTATTTTCAATAAAGCCGTGCTTTGTTAACCTACAATGAGAGCATTTGAGTGGAACTGAGTTGCTGAGAAAATACTTAAAATCAAGGTTTGGAATGTAGAAGTTGTAAGTTATAAAATTGCCAGAATTTTCAGCGATGGTAGCTGCCAGTCAAAGGTGTTTTGAAAGCTAGTAGTGCTGAAGAAAGGAGAAATCATATTTATCTCAAAATGTTCATCATTGTTTATCACATTTCTTAATAGAGAAATACTCAGAAAATAGTTGTTAATTGAATGGATCCTGAGAAGAATGCTTTCTTTTGTAGACATGGGTACATATATATGTGCAGATGTGTGTATGCATGTCCAGTACATTTTATATATTCATGTGAATGTACTTTTCCTAAGTAGTTTTCTATATAGGTGAAATACATAGTGCAGGAGATACTTAGTAGTTTTGACAGAGAGAGTGAGCCAGGAAATTACTGTTTATTATTGCATTTTCATTCTATTACATGCTCTGTTGACACCTATTATATGTAAATATAAATACAGCAGAGAAGAACATGAAGGACAAAACAGAATATTCACATATGAAATACACAGGAAATGAACTATAAACACTGATGAAATATAACAGGGAGAAAAAATAATTTAGAACTGTCACTAGAAGTTGAAATCAATTTGTTGCCCATTTTAGCAAATTCTGCTTTATAATACATTTCAGGGCAATAGAGGTTATAACTGTCAAAACAAACTAGAAAAAATGTATACTATACAAAATTCCAAATAGCTAACTTTGACTCAAAGTCATATAGGAAAGAGAAGAAAAGGATGAATTATCCTTTATATTAATGAGCCAGGTTAAAGATGACTTCATTCCCATCTATTGTCAAGTTGATGGGAGGTATATTTGTAATTTCATTCACTTTTATGCTTCTGATTATTTTCTTCAGTATGAGATTCAGATTTTCTAAACCTAGTTTGTAGACTGTAGTTATATGTAGAAGACTATGTCGAAGAAATGTATAGGGAATCTGTTTCGGGAGACACTGCAAAAAGGTACCCAGACCTAAGACAAATGGATTTTTCTTTATATGCAATTAGTTCTTAGCTTCCAGAGCTTGGCTTGTGGCCATTAACAAACATAAATGTGACCAAAATACCTTGCCATTTTAATTGGATGTGATTGATTTACGTGATATTGTTGATAACACCATCCTAATTAGTTGATACAAATTGTATTTGACAAACAATTAGATACCGTATTCCCTCTGTCCACAGTGACCTTATGCTGAACCAGATTCTTTACATCCATCATCTTCTGCAGTCTTTATTCACTTCTGCCAAGTGGTGAACATTATTAACCATTTTAAGACAATGAACTCAGAGGAATTACTAGTGTTATCAGTGTCACAATAGCCATTTTTTTTTAGAAAGTGAATCCTAGTGAAATGACTCCAAGGCACATCTTCCTAGTGACGGCCCTATCATTCATTGTATAGAAAGTTCATGTATAAAAAGGATATCAAATTCACTATCAGTACAAGAATAAGTTAAAATATTTTTTAATTCACAAGAGTCAAGAAGAATGCAAAATGAGCATCTATTCTTTTTCTAAAAGGCCTATAAGATAACCTACTGTTTATAGAGTTTTATCAAGAGATGTAAAAAAACAAAACAAAACAAAAAAAACAAAGATCCAAAAGCATGATAGTTAATATGAGTGCATTTGTCTTATAAGAATAATCAGAATTCAGGTTCTAAATTACCACATTGATCTTTTTCAAGCTAGAAATAAAAACAAATGAAAGTGTAGATAGTAAAAAGCCAATCCAGTTATCTATACCCTTCTCACCAGTGACCCTGAATGTGGCAGAAATAACTGAATGCAGAGAGGATTCATATTTTTCCACCCTGCTTGCTTGCCTTCATTATTTTTGGACAGAACATCTAGACAGCATGAGTTTGAAGCAGGTATTTTACTCAGTGTTTCCTATCACAATGCAGACTGTCAGACTATCCATGGCCAATGATAACAGTCTGTCAAGAGGTAAGCCAAGCAACTTTCTTTCACTCTGTAGGCTCTACCTCTCAAAATGTCAGAGAGCAAATGTTCTGATAATGATCTAGAGAACAAGGCAATTGATAATTGCAGTGCATTGAGCACATCCTGAATTCTTCCAGAGAAGATACACTTCCTACATGCCCTGCTGTAGATAGTACAAGGAGACACATTAGTCCAGGTGCATTTAAAGTAGGATTCTTTTCAGTCATTAAAAATATTCTGATGAAAAAAAAAATAAACACAGACATCAATTCAGATATAATCTATGAGACTGAACTTTAAGACAATAATATCCTATTATTTTTAATTGAAGGTATGTTTTGGAAATTGACTGACTTCTGCTGTAGAGGGATGGGGCATGCTGGTGGGCAGAGAGATTAAATAGGAGGAGGAATCTAGGCTGGGAAGAAGAGATCAAGGAAGAGAGAGGATCTACATTTTCTACTTTGAAGACTGAGAGTTGGGGAACCAGCATGAGATCAAACTAGGCCCTCTAAATGTGTGTGACAGTTCTGTGGCATGAGCAGTTTGTGGAGCTTCCAGCAGCGGAACCAGTATTTATCCTTAGTGCATGAACTGCCTCTTTGGAACCCATTCCCTATGGAGGGATACCTTGCTTAGCCAAGATACTAGAGAAGGGCCTTGGTCCTGCCTCAAGTATTCTGACAGATTTGTTGACTCCCCACGGAAGGCCTCCCCCTCTGGGAATAGTGGGTAGGGGATGGGGTGGGGAGAAGTTGGGAGGAGTGGGAGGACTGGTGGGAGAAGAAACTGAGATTGAAATGTAAAAAGAGATTGCTTTAAAAATAAATAACAATAAACAAATGAAGATTTATTTATATGTTTATGTGTATGAGTGTTTTACCTGCATGTGTGTTTGTACACTACATGTTTGCTTAGTGCCCATAGAAGTCAGAAGAGGGTGTCAGATCCCATGGAGTTTTGCACGGCTGTGAGCCACCATGGACCCTTTGCAAGAACAGCAAGTACTCTTAAGTGCTTACCATCTCTACAGACCCTATTTTGTACATTCTTGCATGAAGTCATTTGTGAAAAAAAAAAGTTTAAATGGTATTAAACAAATGAATAAGTAACACTAAATTGAACCCTACAATATTATAGCCACCAGTTAAAACAGAAGGCATAAAAGCGAATTTTGCAAGAGGGAAGTAATTGGAATATTTAAGTTATTTAAGTAGGAGAAGTAAATTCTTGTCTTCTGATTAGGGAAGGTACTTGGATAGTTCAGGCATCAAGGTCTTGATTTGTTATCAAAACAATATGGGGTAACCACGTGTGTAAGGGACAGTCTACACTTGTGGAACATTACTTCAACTAGGCAAACACATGTTACATTTTTTACGCTGTAGAACATTACTTTAAGTATGTGAGGGTGTGTTACTTTGCTTATGCTGATTTTGTAAGTGTAAAGATGTGTTATATTTGTTTATGCATTATTTGTTCAATTATGTAAAAAATGTGCTCTATTTGTTTCACCTTACCTTACCTGATCTGTATAACAGCAAGCTGAGTAGCCGACAGCTGGGCAGAAGAGGGATAGGCAGGGCTGACAGGGAAAATCAGTAATAGGAAAAATCTAGGCTCCAGGAAGGAAAAAGAGGAGGGGAAAATGAGGGAGAGAAGAACGCACACAGTGTTAAAAACCAGGCACAACCAATCAGTCATGGAAATAGCATCAAAGTAAGATCTACAGAAAGAAAGGAAGGCAAAAGCCACAAGGCAAAATGTAGATGAAGATAAACAGACTAAGGCATAAGAGCTAACAAAAGCTGAGCCTAAGCTAAGGCCAAGCATTCATAACTAATAATAAGTCTCGGTCATGATTTGGGAGCTGGCTGGTGGCTCAACAAAAGAAAAAGCCTGTTACAAGCTATGTAGTGGATAGGGTTCTTTCTTCTCAAGTTGTGTTGCAGATTGATTGGAAGCTGCTGAGAGAAGCCCCACACTCAGCAGGGCACTGATTATACCAAGCAGTTTCCAGCAATGTTGAAGAACAGAACATGAAGTGGTCCTACATTGCAATGAGTTCTCTCTAGAGCATCCTGACATGAAAAGAGAGTAGAAAATTACACGGCTCTTCTGTCCTGATTTCTGATGCAATAAAATTCTCCAAAATCTTGTAGCATACTACTGGTAACAGATGTGTTGATGGCCAAAGAATGGCCATAGACTTCATTTAGAGGCAGGATAGAGAGCCAAGGTTGTAGGTGAGAAAGTTTAACTAAGGAGCTTGATGGAATAAAGACCAAAGTCTTAGGTTTTGTACCATCTGTGAAATGCCAGAAACATGGTAGAAAAGGGATGGGAACAACATGCTTCTCCTCAGTGCATAGTTGATAAAAAGGAACTGCGAATGTGGAACGAGACTAAATGGTAGTCTCCAATGTCGGCTGCCCACTAGTAGCCTAGATGAGGGAAACCAAGCATCAGCCCAGAAGTCGATCATAGTGGTGCCACTTTGCAACATAACAAAATACAGAGGGGTGCAAAAAATGAGGAAAAAAAGATCATGTAGCTCGCAGTCTTGAAGGTTCAATGACAGGACACTGGGGTCAGTTTGACTGCCGTGACTACTTTATTATGGGTCCTATGAGAAAGAGGAGAGCCCATTCAAGAGGCAGAAATCACTCACTGAGGAGCAACAGAGTGTAGAGCACCAGGTTTGTTCTTTTGTTTCAATGCCCTCTCAGAGTAGCAGACAGGGCGCCTGAAGACTTGAATTAAGCACATTTGCGGGCGCTGCCCCCTTTGATTTCATAGTAAATTCCTAATTTAAAAGTCCTATCATTTCTAGCATGGCCACATTAGCCTGAAGCTTATAATAAAGGCAGCTACTGGGGACACGCTCAAGCCTTGTCCAAACCCTCAGGCTGCCTAAGAAGGGGAGAGCTGTCTTCACTTTCATGGGGCTAATTGAATTGATGAAGGTGGATGGAGCAGAATTACAGAGTATGAATCTGGATTTGAATAGGTTGCATATTTTCTTTAGTCTCTTTTGAAACATTTTGAAGAACCACAGCAAAGGGATTTAAATAAGGTAAGTCTGAGAGTCTTCCATTTGTTTTCTACCTGCCAGGTTGGTAAGACTCATGAAGATATGTCGAACACTCATAGAACCACGAGTACAAACTTTGGCAAATCTGCCTTGGAGTGTGTAAACTTTCAACCCTGCTACATATGTCAGGCTCAGATGAGAGGAAGTGCCCCTTCTCCCCCCCCCCATTTAGCATTTTGTGAACTTAGTAATTTTTCTTAAAAACAGTGTAAGAAAGATACCCTACACAGCCCCCTAGCTTTCTTCCACTGTACTGTATTTCAACACTGAATTTCCCAGCATCTGGGCTTAGGGTACATAGTCCACATTGTATACAGCTACCTAAAATACAGTGGCTAGTTTACCAGTTCCAGGTCCGTCAATATGTCATGCAATTGTGAAAGGTAGGTTCTATCTTTTTTGCTGGCTGCATTCCAGGTAGCCTAGTGCTTCAAAACAAGAGGACAGCCAGACATGCTCATAAGTATTTATAACAACCCCAATAAATACAAGAATGGCATATGAATAAAAAATTCTGGGTTACAGGGTTTTGGTGACTGATGCCAGATTAATATAGTTTAGAATTGTGTCTTAAGAAATATTTTTTGGAGAATTGTAGATTTTTGATGTGTCGTCTAGGCTAAATGTTTAAGCCATGTTCACATTGCTTTTCTCATGAAGTCTTTAAAATAGTTTTGTGGTGAATACGCTCTTGTCTCTGCTTTTCAAAGTAGAAATATGATTTTTAGAGACACTGTCATGTATGGGAATCTCTTGACTGTCAATGCTCCTGACCATGTGCAAGGCCTTTCTTCTGTGTATTTATCTCGATGGATGGAAATTGCTTAACTTTTGTGAGTCACAACTTCATTACTTCTAGAATAGAGATAATTATCAACGTTTACAATTGCTATGCCAATAATAATAATAACAGTGCCTAATACATAGAGAAAGAATAGCTGGCATTACTACTACGGTTGAGTGTTTCCTCTTATTCGTAGGCTGGCATTAAGATAGTTTAATAGCATGTGCTCTGATTAGAAAACCTGACATATGAAGAGAAAATCTTATAAAGTTGTTTCAATGTCAATCACTGTTGTTATTTGGCATGTCTTATTTTGTAGAATCAACTGGAAATATTTGTAATATTATTGATCACTACAACTACACTTCTTTATTTTATCAGTTATAAAGAATGAGGGTTACTTTAGCTATATCATTTAACTCTACAATTTGCTTCTTTATAAATATCTGCTACTATCAGAAAAAGTTCATGGCAGATGGTTATGCATACTTCTACTGAAATTACTCTTGATTAATAACCTTCTGTGACCTTCATATATCTAGACAAATTGTGTGCAAAAGAATTCATGGAGGGTTGACATCTCCAAACTCTTCCTTTTTCCTCTAGTACTACCAAGAGCTATTTAAAAAGTCTCTCACACACACACACAAAAAAAAACAATTATTGGAAATATTTTTTTCATACAGTGTAATCTGGTACTGGTTTCCCCTGTCTCAACTGTTCCCAGATCTCCTTATCTTTGCACACACCCAGCTACATACCTTTTCCTTTTATAAAAAAGAAACAAACTCAAAAGAAACAACCATTATAAACCACAAAACTGGAACTATAATATATGAGCAAAAGCCCAGTTAAGCAAAAACAAGCAAACAAACAAAAAAAAAGGAAAGAAAAGCTCAAATGAAGCAATAAAAGACAATAAAGTCTAAAAAATTACTATTAAGTACATTTTCTCTTGACCATTTACTGCTGTTCATGGAGCCTACACAAAAGTCTGATTTGTATACTCAGTGAGACTCACTGAAGAAAACTATTACTTTTCTATCAGATGTCTTCTGAAGACAGTTTTTTGGTTAGGGGTGGGAGATATTGTCTACTTCCTTCTCTTACTTCTTGTCTACTTCTCTTACTCCTGGGACCCCACTTGAGTGAACTGTGTTTTTGAATCTCTTCTACACATGTGCTATTTATAAGTGGGAGACTTCTCATTTATATATTAATCAATCTTCATTATTACATATTGCATTCTTAAAATGCAAAATAATATACAATGTATGCATATAAATATTTTCTACAATGCTATAAATAATAAATAGAAAAAAATATTCCATGCTAAATTCTTGTTGAAGGGCTTGTATGGGTTAATTATATGCAGATCTCAAAAGAATATTAATTCAATTACTTTTGTCATTATTTTTAAAAGCAGGTGAGATTTAGAATTTAGAAGACTTCTTTATTTTATTTTTATTGAAAATAGATTATTCTCTTATATAATATCAACACACCATAGCTTTTGTTTCCTCTACTCGTCCCAGTTTTCAAATCTCCTATAGATCTACTCCCCATCGTCATCAGAAAGGAGCTAGTCTCTGAAAGACAACAGCTAAAAATGACAAAACAAGACATAATGAGACAAGACAGAAACCCTGATATGGAGGCTAAGCAACACAACATGACAGGAGGCAGAGTCCCAGGGGGAATCTCTTACACTAAGAAAAAGACACAGGAAAGAAGAGAATCACTTTTTCCAGCATTAGCATTGGCTTATTCGTTTGAGTTTTGTTGTTTATTTGGTTGCATTTATGGAAAAATATCAACCTTTATTTTCTATCATTTGTACAGTTAATTATTAAAAAGATGTTAATATAAAATTTAAATAACAGGAAAATGACAAGAACATGATCTCCTCACTTCTGTAAGTCAGTGAGGGGGAGTGGGAGCCAGTGTATTTAGGCTAGCCTTTTTTAGTTTTCTAATCTTCCCAAAACTTAAGTAATAATAGAGCTAATTTTTATATTCTGATTATAGGTTATAACTTTTGATGAAGTTTTACATATTTTTTCATAATACAGGAAAGGAGATATTACATACTATTTTTAAGTCTGTGTTTGTATTTGTGAGGACATGCAGATTCACCAATATGTACAGTGTATATATTATAGTAATATATTCTGATAAAAGAGCTATATTAGAAATAATACTAGTGTAAAATCTACTCCATACCCAAACCTTAGCAATGCAGTACACTGTAGAGCACTGGTGACCTGCCAACTATGACCTGTTGCTGCCAAGAGAGAATTGGGATATGTATTATTTGTCTGGGGAAAAAATAAAATTAAAATTCAAAGTATGGTTCCTAATAGAGGCATATTGTTTTTCAAAATTAAAAATTAAAAAAGAAGTTAGCAGTTTCATATTAAGCCAGGAATCACCCACCCACACACGCAGACACACACATTTATTGAGATACAAACAGATGTATATGTTAAGAGTGAGTTTATGTGAGAGTACATCTCCCACATTGTTACCTAAGATGCTCCAACACTGACGGAGATATCGCGAATGGACATGAAGACTTCTGGTCTAGAGGTGAGTTGTGGTGGACTCTGGCATTCACTACCCGAGTTAAAGGGAGAATCCAGAGCCTATTAGCACACACGTCTAGCGCAGTATCAGCATAAACGATATTCCCCTGTCATCAAAATACTCTTCAGTCTCATGTGAGGCAAATAAAGGGTTTTCTTTTCTATGGTAACTCATTTAAATTTCATTTCCTAAAATATACAAAAGCAATGGGAAGTTCATCACAGGCCTGCAACAACACACCGCAGATGGCATGCGAAGCAGCAGAGAGGCAGGAGGATCAACTCACCCCTCCCGTACAGTAGACCTCTCATTTCAGGACAGACTTTGATCCAGGTCTATAAATGACTCAGGTGTTATATATAGGAAGTACAACCTGTTCCAGTTTGACAACAGGAGCACTATTCTTTTGAAAGAAAATAGAAGTGCAGGGGTTCTCTTACATTCAATGATATACTTTTAAGAAGACAGGGCTCAGCGGAGCATAAGCCTTTAAATAAGGACTACCAGACTCAATAGCCAGTGGAGACCGAGTGTTAATTTAGTCAAGCAAGTGATTTAATTCACGACTTTTTCCAGTGATTTCCCTGCTTGCTTAAAGCTCTTATTTTGCCAGTGCTTAGAATATTAAAGCAAGGGGTCTGTTTGTGTGAAAAGTAAGAGCCTGAGAATGCGTTCTCTCTCAAGCTTACTGGTGGACTAGGGTCTTCCACTCAGCATCAAAATGGAGCGTCTGGCTTCTTTAACCTGCCTGTTGCTCCTCTTTGGAGTGAAAGAAAGAACGAAGGATTCAGCACACCGTTCTCAAGCCTGATTACATATAACCAATGGAAACTAAGCTAACACACCCAAGCAAGGGCTTCATTTAAGACTAACTCCCTCAGAATTGCTGCGTGAGGGGAATCAAAAGATTTAGTATGACAGGAGAGACCCCTTTTTCCTGGGAGGTTCTGAATTAGAGCTTTGGGACACCTCCTTCAGAGTAGTACACATCCATTCAGTATAGACTGTAGTTGCTAGAAGTAACTTACTTGAACCGTGTTTTATTAATGTTATCAAAATGTAATTTCATCATAACTTCTCTTGCTTATCAGATGGGGAAACGTCACAGTACTTATGAAACACTACTTTGTGAGACCATTACAAGGAATGCCCGCGTCATTTTGTCCATGATAACAATAACATTTAACCTCCTGAAAGATGTGTATCCTTGTTTATATCATGATAGAGGCTTTCCAAGTGTTTGACAGCAACATAATAAAGTTAAGTGTCTACCTTTGTAATAGGATTTAGAAAAAAACAGAGATTAATATCAAAAAGAGGTAGTACTGACCTTATTGCAGTAAATGAAGGACAACTGGAAGAAATTGTTCTATCATAAAATAAATAGTTGATGATCCCACAAAATCTATTCTTGGATTAGCTTTTATCAAGTGACTGTTTAGTGGGTTCTTTTAAGTGATATATTATCACATTTCTAAAATTTATAAAATACCATTAAAAAAGAGCAGGATGTCCATGGTTATTTGTACACAGCAGGGCATAGACTCCTGGTTCAAAGATATTAAGTTTATATCCTCATAAGCCAGTTTTTTCTCTGAGCTCTGCACCCTGAACTCTGTCTTGGGTTGGATTCACTGACACTGGAAATTAGAGGATAAAATGGCAAATGTTCACTCTGCTTTCCCCCAGTGCTGTTTTCTTAGCTGAGCTTAGGTAAGAAATTTAAATGTTTCAGAAAACCAGATTGCTTTCTTTCCTGCCTAAGGGCCCAACTGGCACAAAACAGGATCATATATCATTCCAAAAAAATTTACACTTGCTTACAGTATTAGATTTTGTTTGAGCCTTTTATTTCTTCTCAACAGATTCTTCACAGCCACAATACTGGAGGCTGTTTCTGAAAACTGCTAATTTTTAAAAATAGACCAGTCAAGCAAATTAGCAGCATGACGAAGGGAGAACTTTATTAGGGAATGAACAGCCATAAGGTCTCAATAAATCTTTCAGTCATCTGAAAGTAAAAGAAAAGCTAAGAAGGATTGGAGGGGGTTATGATGAATTCAGATTTGTTCCAGCAACCCTGGAAAGCAAATGTAGGGTCTTGTTTAAGTCTTTTTGATATTTCATTTCTGTAGATTAAACCTGTTCTTACCTGAGGGGAGCAATCACTTTCTGTGATAACACAGATGTAGAAACGGTATGTCCTACATTCTTTGGAGATATTTGTTTTAAGGTACTTACCAGCTCTGCTCATTGGCCACAATGTATTCTAACATACAACTGATAGTCACACCTTTATGTTATACTTGTTTTAAGGTCATTGTGTCTATGAGCTTCTTCAAAGATGGGTTTTGTATTTTTTCTGTGTGCTTCACATGTAAGTGCTTGATAAACATTTATACAATTGAGGAAAGAAATGTGTTGTTATTTCAAAGATAATTTTGCTTAGTTTCTTAAGTGTTTGACTTGTTGTATAAATTGCAATAGCAATACACTGGTCATAACAAACCTTGAACAGTCGGTGAATCTTTGCTGAATTGGACTGATCATCTCTCACAAAGCTGTATCATCAGATCAGTATACACTCAGCTGCCAAGCCTGACTTCATGGAAAACACAGAATCCCGTGAAACTCAATTATAGGAGATGGATTTTATCTGCAGTATCAAGGGATGTTTCAATGAAAATATGATACTGAATCCAGGAAAATAAAATTAATTGACAAAGGTAGTCACACTGGGGCATGCAAAAAAAAAAAAAAGATGGGTGTATTTGAAGCAGAAGAGAAAAAAAAAAGAGTTTAATCAAAGGCCCTGGAATAGACTTGGAGTTGACTCATTAAAAATGATAAAAGCCATTGTTGCTGGAGCATGAAGTGAGAAAATATAGTTTGTAAATTAATTTTTAATAACATCTACCTTTCAAACAGTCCAGTGAAAAAGTGAGAGAACTAGGAAGATACAGCTGACATCACAGAAGGTTTCAGGTAAGAAAAGACGTGATGGTAGAAAACAGTTACTCATGTTCCAGGGCAAAATCATCAAGGCTTGCTACTGGATCCTACCTGCAGGATATGCTAAGTATAAAAGTGACCAACCAATATCTGTTATGATGTAAGGCATTCTCAATGAGATAGTAGTCATACCTAACAGTGCTTCGGTCATCTGGAACCTCATGCTGGATAGCCCAGGGACCAAGAGTAAAACCAAAAGCTATTGTTAAAAAAAGTAAAAATAAAATGACTACTAATCATATTCTGCTATACTTATAGTTCAGTACTCTGGTGCAGAGCCATCATCACAGATGCTTCCTCCTAGAACAAATAGGGAAAAATATAGAGACCCACTGTCAGACATTATGCAGAGAATGTGAGACCTGGAAATACTCAGTCCTAAATAGAATACCTCCATCACATCCCTCCCTTCAGAGCTCAGGGTAACCCACGGAAGAGGCAGAATAAAAAATAGAGGAGCCAGAGTTGATGGAAGACTGGAAGAAAACAAGGTCCTTTAAGTCAGCAGAATCGATGCGCATGTGAACTACAAAGACCAAGGCAGCATTCACAGGGCATGCATTGGTTTGCACTAGGTGGACACCTGGAGCTAAGAATAGAAGTTGACACATGTCCTCTTCCCTAACCAAGAAAACATCTCCCATTGATAAGCACTTACAAATGGAAATTTAGCTTTCTCCAAGTGAGTCTCACTGGAGAAACAAATTATTACTGAGGACAGGCTGCATGTCCAGCAGTAGATGGCCAATAGAAAATGAATTTGATGACATCATAGGCAATGTTGTACCTCATGTCATGGAAAGGCTATTTTTGTTGTTGTGAATTTTATCTTATCAAATATGTATATATGTGTATACATATACCTTTTACCCTACAGGTCCTTTCAATATATATATTATTGCTTCCAATTTAGCATTTTTAAGGTATTCCTCCCTATGCAAAGAAGGAGTGGCTCTCTATGTCTCTATCCATTTATTGTTCTTTTTCCCGAGTTAGTTTCCTCTGTTTGTTTTGTTCTATTCATATGTATTCATTTTGTTCATGTTATATCTTATATTATATTTTACTATATTGTTTTTATCATTCCTTAGAAGCTTGTTTGTTTTCTAATGAGACAGAAAGGGCGTTGGATCCAGATGGGAGGAAAGAAACTTGGAAGAGGATATATTATGTGAGACAAAGGGTCATTTTAATGAAAGGAATAAAAGAAAGAAAGCAAAATATAAATGACTCTCTCTCTCTCTCTCTCTCTCTCTCACACACACACACACACACACACACACAAGATCAGACATTAATAGTCTTATTTTTCCAGAAGGAAAGAGAGAGATAATGACTTGTAGGATTTCCTGTTACTGTTGAGGGTACAAGCATAATAAAACAATAGTTAGAGAACTGCTAAGTTCATCTATGTTATTAATATCATCACCTGAGCTCAGATGAAGATCTGTTTCTGATAAAGCAAATGGTAAATTAATTTAGGACTGATGATTTTCCTTGATGGAATTTAAAAATGCATGGGTAAAAGGTGATTAAAAAGGGAAATGAAAGAATAAGAAGGAAGGTAAGAAATGGTCTGGAAGAGTGTAAAGGCTCTATACCTTACAATGAATTCCACAAATGGGTATGGGGCAAGATATGAGCTAAGAAATAAGGCATTGAGGTGGGGAACCAGGCATTCAGAAAACAGAATTAAATGAAGGGGCCTTAATCATAAATCATCAATCGTCATCAATCAAAGCTATGATTCCAAAACAAAAATATGCCAGCGCCCTTTGGCAATGGCACTGTACCAGCTATATACTGTATCAACATGGGTGTGAGTGTGTGTATGACAGAAGTATAATACAGAAGCATATGGGGAACAAGATCAAAAGAGCAAGTCCTAGTGACTGCATATAGAGATGGATGTTCACAAACAAGCATGACTGAGTTGTAACGCACAGAAAACAAGAATGAATTTCATTTAGTGCATGGTAGTGAAAGGATCTTCCATAACAAAGGGTCAGAACGGAATTATGACATTATTCATCTGGTAATTTATATTGTGAGTATGAGCTGGAAATTTTCTAAAACAATCCTAAGTCTTCCATCTAGTTGAAAATAAAATAATCCACTGCAAATGTTTTCAAATGTGGATGTTCACTTTTCTGTCCAAAGGCATAAATTTTTATATAATTTATATATAATTTTTTATATAAGTTAAACATGAGAATAAGTTCTTTTGCTGTTATAGTTAAAGCAAAAATTGTCACTATGAAGGACAAATTATGAAAGAATAAAAGGATAAATAAATTTCTCCATTCAGAGGCTTTCATTACATATTTTCTGTTTCTTTTTCCCTGGCAGAGGAGAATTATAACCTCACCATCAGATTTAGCACAAGAGAAAAAAATTAAACTTCATCCTAATAGATTGACTTACTGTACATGTTCCGAACAAAAAAAGTAGAGGAAATTGCCTTAGGAAATATTTGAACCATAATAAATCAGTTTAAGGAATAAAACAGAACCATATATCCTAATGTCAAACAACATCCTGGAGGCTGATTCATTGGTGCTGTCTGTGAGGAGAGAACCACACAGCTAAGCAATGCAGGGCATAGAGCAGCGAGCAGCTACCGTACAATATTCAGACAGGACTTATCACCCAACAGACAGTGACACACATTTCCTTTAGCCACACATTTGAAGGCAGTTGTTGATGTTTATAAACTGTAATTCAAAGTTACTTCAAAATCTCAAAGTTTATATGCTTGTTAAAGGGAAATTATGGCGCTGAACTATAATAAAGACTATAGGGCGCTGTCATTTGCATATGTTAAATTGAGTACTCTTTACTTTTTCTATGTGTGTCTCTATGGTTTTTTGCAAGCCTGTGTTAAGTAAATATAAATAAGTGGGGTAATTACTATAGTCATAAATCCTGTACACAAATACATTTTCAGAAATTAACAAAATATTTATAGCTAATAATATGTAGACAAATTGAGAGAAATTGCAAGTTTTTCAATATTTACTCTCCAGATAAAAGTTAATTTATTTAAATGAAATGCTTATAATTGCTGGTGAAGATTATCACTACTAAGAATGTGATGATGCTGAAATAAAACTGGATATTCACTCAGTTGTCCGTGGGACTATATGATGTATTCAAATTCATTATTCCATGTCAATTCCATCAGCTCATTATCATTGAGCCTACTTTCAAAATATATGTCTTAAATAAACTTTATTTTTTATAATTGCAGAGTAGGGAGGATGGCACTAATAATTACAATCTCTATTTCCACCTCCCAAACTTTTCTTCAACTATAGGTATTTTTCATTACTTTGCAATGCCAAGAATTTGAGAAAAGTAATCCAAAGTGGAGGATCTGTGTGAAACATGTCTGCACATAAGAAACGTTGTGGTATGGAGAACTGGTATGGAGAACTGGCCCTCTCCATGCGAGCTCTAGACCCCATCAGGCTGCTGGGCTGTGTGGTCTGAACGTTCTTGAAACGGAAGGGACAGAAATCTTCGCTGAGCTTTGCAGCAGACGTTCTATCAGAAAGCAAGACTGTTGGCTTTTGGAGTAAATTGAACAGCTCTGTCACAGTGGGTGGAGAAAACATTGTGTAATACTCTTCACAGCTTTAAGGAAGGCTACGCCAGAAGAAAGGCTAGTGATGTGACAGGCACAATAACTGTGTAGGGTAGCAAGCTACGGCAAAGAGCAAAAGCAGGTGAACTGGTATCTTCAGGTCTAGGGGAAAAAGTTCAGAAACATGGAAAAGGAAATTACAGGATAATGGAAGTGAAGCAAGAACTATTCTATGTATACACCTAAAATCGAGGAAGAGCAGTGATTGTGATGATGTTGATTCTGCTTTTTAAAATAAAACTTTGATAGTAGATTAATCACAAACCAAAGAAATGAAAGTGTGAATATATGTAGAACACACAAAAGTAAACCTATTTTTTCTCAAAATCACATCTCATTATTCATTCATTGGTGAACATTGCCACAATGCATATTTGGAGGTCAAAAGAATTTGCAGAAGTCGATTCCTTTCTGCTAACACTTCAAGATCAAATGCATCAGGCTTGGCAGAAAGCTGCTTTACCTAATGAGCCATCTTACACTAGGAAATATTCTTACACTTTTGTACAAGAGTGCATACACTATGTATTTCAGATAGGCAGAGCCATGGTGTGAAAACTAAGCCACTTAGTAAGTATGAAGTGAGTTATTATGTCTCTTAACTAAGTGGTATTATTTCTCAGTTTTCCAGTTATAAAATACAGTCACAGTGAGGCTAAAGTACTATAAGTTAACTCATTTTTGCTTATAATTAAACAATTATAGAGTAACATCCTCTTTAATGCATGTCTACAGCATGCAGAACTATGTAAATAAACATATCAGAATATTTAAAGAAATACATATTCAATGAAGCTTGCTTAGTGACTGCCTACCTGGGTGTTAGAGAATACTAAATATAAATATAATATCCATGCTTATCTCTCTGAAAATTAAATCAGTTGCATGAGTTAAAAAGCCTTATCTATGTAAGAAAGAGAGGGAACCCTGTACAAGCAAAAGAGCTAGTGGTTATAGGGCACAAGTTTTGATTCATCATTTGCTACTTTCTCATCTCATAATATTAAAAGGGTACTATGTTCCCTATCCTGCTCTTCCTTATCTTTAAAACAATGAACGATATAGACTACATATATTCTCAAGAGTATACTAAGAAATATTGAAGTAAATACCAAATATCCTGTACTATGTCCTTGCCTGTTACAGTTTAACATATTGCAACATGTGGTGCTGGTACATTCAACAGTGGATCCGAGGTTGTCTCACATAGGATTTTAAGGAGATATTTTATGTTTTATTTTTCTAGCTTGGTAGATAACTATAGATGTCATAATTTTTTTTTCTCTTTCAAACTTCTCTTATCATTGTTAAATTTGAACTGCAGTATGTTAAGGTCATAGATATCTGAGTCTGTGGTAATGTTCTTGTAATAGTAATGTCAAGAAACTAGGTTGAGCCAGGCACCCTCTGTCAGGAAATTAGCACATAAAGAATGGTGTGTTATGGGCTCTTTTGTGGACATTTTATTAATGATCTTCAAGGACAGTGGAGGATAAAATAAATACCTGAGGTGTGCTCACACCATCTGAATTCTGGAGGACAAACTGTTACTTTGAATGGACTATGACAGCACACCATCAATTTCAAAATTTTTCTTGAAAAACTCGAATCTTGGTTTCACTATATATTCTTCTGTACCTCATATTATGCTCTTTGCATAGTTCTGTCTTTACTGTGTATCATTTAAATATAACTCCATCATCCCCAGTATATGTGCGGTAATATGGCATGGTGGTATATATACAAAAATTGTATTTACCTGTAGCTGAGATCTTTCACTGTGGCCATAGACATCAAGGTTTGACTCTTTTAGACAGTTTGTGCTACTCTGCAACTACACAGTTATAAATATAGCCATAGTGGAACTTCCAAAATGGTCACTTTTAAATGGTTTGTCTTTCTATTGCATTACATCCTTTCCTCATTCTACTCTTTGTTATTCTCTCAACAAACAACATATTATGTGTTCTCAGTGTTTCATCTCCCTCCCCTCATTACCCTTAAACTATCAAGGCTTTAGGACCACAGCCCCTGCAGTTTCTTCACTTATGCTGACACCTATGTTAAATGGATTTTACAAAGGTGTCTTGGCTTGCCACCAGGATGATCATTCTAATCTATAAATCTGGGAATATTTCTTCTAGAACCTTTCATTGGAGCTTAAGCACCTACACAATCAAGAATCTCCATAACCAAGACAAAAATCTTCATCCAACATCTGTATTTCTCTAGAGCCATCTTCTCTGTCTTACGGTCCTTTTCCATAAGTTATCTCACATTCCTGTACTACATGAAGGACTGCACATGCCTCTATAGGCACTGCCCTCCTAGAGTGTTAGAGTCCTTGCTTGACCCTTCACATTCCCATTTTACTTTTGACTTCAGAATACTTTCCCATTTGTCTCAAAGGACATTTGGAAGGCATTTTATCTCTTCTATTTTCAAGTTATATAAAATTCAATAACATTTACAGTATTTATTATGTGATTGAATAGACATACACATCCAATTTTTGTAGTAGCTATCTGAAATTGTCATAGTTTTATCAATTATATACACAAAATTCTCAGACACAAGAAGAGCAAGGACACTCACCTAGCAGTGGTGAAACCAGTAGTCTAGATTCAAAATCCGTGTGTGTACAGACTCCAGTGTGCTTGCAGCTCTTGTTGAATACTTTTATCATTGTGTATACTAAGCTTTAGTACAGTTTTCAGATGGGCTTATTTATAACTGCTGCACTCTGAACTCTTTGAATATAGTGCCCATAAATGATTATTAACCATATTTTTCTGTTTAAAGTTGTGTTGGTATGTGACATGGTTTGAATGTTACCCCACAGATTCCTATTTCATTTTTTTGGTCTCTAATAGGTATGGCTGTCTTGAAAGCTTGTTTACACTATGGACTTACAGACTAGGAAAACATAATTTGCTGGTGAAGAGTCTTCTGAGGCTATTTGGGGTCCTATCCCCCTCTCCTGTACTCTACTTTTATTCTAATAAGAGGTAAATAATTCCTTCTGTCACATGCTTCTATTTCAGCGATGTCTTCCCCAACCACATGGGGTCAAGTCACCAGGTGTTGAACTCTTTGCACCCATGAACTTAAATAATTATTTATGATTAAGTTGGTTTTACCTATATCTTGCTTTAGAGACAAAAAACCAAATTCATCCCAGGCCAAGGATGAATTAATTTTACTTAATCAAATGCTGGTTTTGTCTTCCTCTACTACTTCCCAATTTTTGGCCTACATGAACTTATTCTATGGGATGCTCTTTGGGTAAGGTGACTCTTTTGTTGAAAGGGACTGAGGTTCCCCAGGGTCTTTTGGAGTTTCACAAGCATATCCATGATTTATGGATTATGTAAAGAAACAGTATACGGAATTTTGTCTTAAAATTTCATTTATAAGTTTCAAACACATTTTAGCTTAGCTTTCAAATCCTGTGCTTCTTCTTATCCTCCCACCATCCTGTGGAAGCTTCATAATATCTTGTGGAACTCATTACCTTGAAGACTGTGCCCTGGTAAATGCTGCCTGACTGAAGCTGTAGATAAAAATCACTGAGCCAGACTAAAAAGCGTCCATACCCTAACTCTAAACATTTTTACACTCTTTCTGCTCTCTGCAGGTACTTTCCACACAGGTCTACCTACTCTTATCAGATAAAAACAAACAAAAAGAAACAATCAAAAACTTGTCTACTTATTGTTTTACCTGATTTCTGGGCTCTTCTTACCCTTCTCAACATCCATTGCCACCTGTCCCTTTCACTCAGCTTAGTTACTGTCTACGGGTTACATGGAGCTTGCCTGTGCAGCAGAAGTGTCTCCTACAACCCCCTTAGCAGTTGCTTTGTAAAGTGTTCGTCTTGCTTTCAGCCACGCACGGCCTTGTAATATATTTCTACTGTTGATTGTGAAGGTTACTTAAGTTTAGCATGCATGTGTATTTCTTTTTAAATAATTATGTAAATTCTGGCCCATACCAGAACTTTCTCCTTGTCCCTCCAGGAAAAAAATCAATGCATGAGGCATACTGTTATATGCAGTCTTTCACGGCTGCTTTGAAGCAAGTGGACGAATTTGCCAAAATCATACTCTTTATTGTATAATAATGCCGTGAATGAAAATTTCAAATGATGGAGAGTTTACACCTTTTGTGTAGCCCAAGCCAGGTTAAATTTGAGATTACTAGGAGGGAAATGTACATTTTTAAGACACCACTGACTTTTATTTGAAATAATTCTTTATTTGACAGAATTCTAATACTGTATTCAAAGAGTAAAGGAAAATGTTTCTATATGATTAACTGTTGATGCTCCTGAGTTCCTTAGTCAGATTTCATGCACCTCTCTGGAGTCCCACTGCAGGATAATAAACTACAATAAATATTTTGTCTTTTATTGGAATTGAACTCTAAAGGAATTCCTCACAGATACCTTTACAAAACAAATGCATTTCCCTGCAAGCACAGAAATGAAAAGTGAAAGCCTAAACAATGCATTTTCTTTCCTTTTTAGTTTTTAAACACTAACCAATACATACTAGGCCACAATAGAAACCAATAAACACTCAGTGTGATTGACAGTCTCATTAGTATGTGGAATGTCTCCCAAGCTTCCTTATGTCTAAACTACTCCCATGAAATATAATGAATACTCCTACATCCCTTTCACATTTAACACCTGTCATGATTCTGCCTGCAGGAAGAAAAATTAGTCACATATGACAAAGTCCTCAGTAACTACCTGACAGATGAGAGGGGACTTTATTTTTTTCATGTAAATCTTTTCCTTTAATTTTTTTTGGATGTATCTATTGTAATGCATTTGGCAGACAGTCTTTCAACTGTTTGTGAGTGATATTTAAGGTTCATTTACTAATTTTACCTGAAATATTTATATAAAAACATTTAACACAAATATTGTGTGGTCTCTTAGACATTGGAGTATTGTTTTCAATTCTTTCTGTGCTTTCTGTGCTGTGTCTTACACACTAATCAACATGAATCACACTCATTATACACCACTGGACCACCACTCACTACTGGGCAAATATCAAGAGTGGACGTCACAACCTCTACTGGGAATCACTATATCAGATAATATCACTAACCAGCTTTTCAAACCATTCTCAAAGAGACTACAGAAAACGTTAACAACTGTAGACAATGAATGGCCTTACTTTAATACGAATTTTATTGTTTAAACTGGCCTTATTAATACAAAAAATATTTTGTGAGGATTTTTATTTTAAGTTTTCTTGAGAAAATATAAATCCTTTGCTTACTAGATGTAACTTATGAAATGGAAACGTAAGTATTAATATCAGGAACCAGAAAATATCCTCTTGTTAACGGAAAATGTGTAGAATCTGTTAAGTTCATTGACAACATGTGTTAAGAATGAAAGAATTAATTTGCATGACTAAGTCATTTCACCACACCTTTGCATACATGGGATGGTTTGGTTAGCTTTTTCAGTAGTGCCCCTCACCATGTTGGACATTTGTTATTTACTTCATTAATATTTGTCATAAAGTTTAGGAATGTAAAAGGTGGAGACAGAGGCTACCACAGGGCTCTGAAACATAATGGCAAAGAAAAACCACAGGATCCTAATTCTTGTTCATCATGATGAAAGGGTGTCAGAGAAGTTGATAGTAATGCAGACTCCTGCTGCCAGAGGTGAGTGTGGGGTAACAGACTGGATCACAACCTCTTGTCAAGATAGGAAGGTGCATTGTGGGCTCTGATACCTGCTAGACAAAGGACGCCCTGCAGGTTCACAGCTGAAGGGGACTATTTAGAAAGACAATAGCCGAGGTTTTTGCTCTAGCCTCTCTGATTCGTTTGTAGATTGCCCCAGGAAAGGTGGCCATTTCTGAGCTGATGTGTGAATGGGAATGTGTGTTGATGAAAGAGATGCCCCGGAAGAGAGGAGAGTTAGAAAAACCCCCAAGAGGAGGAAGAAAGGGACAGAGCGAGAAATAGGGACAAGAAGGTACATAGGAGAGCAGAGAAATGTAGAGCAGTAGCAGAGAAGAAATGGTTTTAAGAGAGCCTAGAGAGCAGAATGATTTTTAGGGAGATTCAATAAACATAAGGCCTCGCTAAAGAATAAGAGAGACCTTTTAAACTGTAATGGTGTGAAAGCCTGTTTCTTTCCGAGCGTCTCCGAGCACACATTTGAGGAAGAACATAAGTTTCTATGTTGGGGCAACGGTCCCCGACAGTGCATGACATGTATCAGATCTGACAGAAAACAAACCTGTCCTCTGGCTTAAAATATTAGCCTTTTCATCAGAATTTGAAGGAGTTTGCTCATGTTCCCAGCTTTTTACTATTTCCCTATAGCTAAAACGTGCAAAGAAAAGCCAACAAGCTACTAAAAGGTTTATTTCTTTTATTTTTTTTAAAAAAAGAGAGATTGACATTAAGACATGCCACAAATGCGGAGACATTCAGTAGATGCTGTAATTCTACAAGCAATGATGCAAAGGTTAGGAAAATGGCATTCACTAATAAAACGCCGGGCACTAATGAGAAGGTTGCGTGCTGGGGAGTATGCAGGCAGCCTCCCTGTGGTTGGCTGCCATTACATGATGATCATGTCAGTTTTGGCAAATGTTAGACTGATAGTAATGGATGACAGGTGAATTCAGAGGCAGGGAAGTGCATCTAAGTCCCTGTCAGTGAACCTGTCAGATGTAAATATACAACATCCTTATTAGCAAAACCACAAAAAAAAAATTGCGAGAACAGTCTTTTCCTTCATTCATAGTTTCAGTGTTGCACAGAAAGTATCTTTGGGACTCTCTTTAAGGATCTTGATAGAATTTGTTTTTGTTCATTTTCCAGAGTTACATTTTTATTTCCCTAAATAGAAGACAATTTTCTTCTTCCTTTCTTCCTTTAGTTTTCATCTAATTAAATACATCCAAATAGTAAATACTGGTGTTGGTAAAGGAGTTTATGTGTTACTTTTCCCCTCAAATGTTATATTCTATTTTTTATTGCCTTTGTGCAATTCATATTAGGTTTCTAATCATATTTTTCACATTTAAAATTTGTGATTTGGGGACATTTCTAAAGTAATCTGTAGCGGTCACCTCTTAGAGCATCTTCTTAGAGAAAGTTTAGAGAAGGATTCACCAAGGTGTCAAAATTCTTTCAGCAACTGGGACCTGAACTTAAGATATTTTAGTTAAGCTGAAGTTGTCTCTGCAAGAAGAATGTGCAAATTTCTGGAAGTTTTGGCTCCGCCGTGTTTCCACATAGACTCTCCATAAAAGCTGTCTGCCGGTGAGTACCAGGAAATGTATAAAGTCACATATATTTCCTTGATGTCCTTGCTACTTTTCATTTCTGGTAGGAGATCTGTAGGTTGTTCTGCAAACCTTGGTTTTCTGAAATGATCTATACCTAATCAATTATTTACTTTTTTTTCTGTTTTGCATTGGTTTTCTAGTTAAGCTCTCTCAACAGGTCTTCTGCTCCTTGTAAAAAGAGTGTTATTCAGAAATATCACTCCATTGTTGTGGATGAGGGTGGATGCAAGTGCATTTGTGTGTGAAAATGAGAGTGGGGGCAAATATATTATTTTTTTAAATATTAATGGGCTACAAGAATTGTGGCACTCACAATGGGAAAAACAGAGTAATAGAACTGTGGCTATTCATCAGGCTGGGCCCTTCAAGAATGAGCTCCCAGAAGACAGTGGATAAAATATAGCCATCGAATATTCAATAGACGTGTGTGGTCTATTGAGAGCAGGAGGCAGGAAGGCTATTATGAGTGGCATAAAAACAGTCCTTCCCATCATGGCTATAGGAAATGATAACAGCTGAATTCCAAGATGTGCCTAACACAGATGAATTCTGGAAACCTCTCTCTCAGAAGAGACTACAAAGGGGTTCTTGTCACAGGTAAACTGTTAAGTTGCTGTAGACAAGTGGTTTTCATATAGGAATGATTTTACCACCATATGGAATGCTGGCAATGAGGAACTAGAAACATCCTTGAAAATGGAGTGAGAAGTGATTATTGGCATCTTGTGATACAAGTTAGTAAAAAAAAATCCTGATTTGATTTCTAACAGCATATAGGAAGTATATATAAAATAAGAAATTGTATCAACATAACTGGAAGCATTGTTGGAAGTGGGGTGAGAAGTGATTATTGGCATCTTGTGATACAAGTTAGTAAAAGAAAATCCTGATTTGATTTCTAACAACATATAGGAAGTATATATAAAATAAGAAATTGTATCTACATGATTTTACATTAAAAAAAATGAGACAGAATGCTGACGCAAGAGGTCAGAAGTGTTTGCTTATCCCAAATTCTGTTTGGGTCTCAGAAAAGCTTGAAAGTATCATCAGAAGATTAAAACAGCAAATATTTCAGATCATCAACTCTTATACAGTCACCAAACACAAGAATTCTGTGATACCGGCTGATTTTTTATAAACTACCATATGGCACCTATCTATAAGTTTCCATAACAATTACTACAGATTTAGAGAGTCAAAACAGAAATACACAATCTTACAGCTCTAGGGTATTAATCCGCGGTCTGTTCTAGGACTTAAGAAAGAAATGTTTTCTCTGATTTTCTAACTTCTATCTAGAAGATTCCTGGTGTCTAGTCCAATTATATCACCAAAATGAGTAACATGTTTCCCATCTCTCTGGAGGCCATCTCTGGGGTACCTACTCACCTCAGTTAACCATTATGCTATGGTCTGAAGGCTCATGACCCTTTCTCAGTTTCCCTGTTAAAGAATGATAACATCCTTAAGGAGATGATACCAGAGGTTGGCATTTGGGATGTATTTGCATCATGAGACCAGAGACTTCATGAAAGTTTTCGTGCCCAGATAGGAAGGCACAGTTAATTTTCTTCCACGTGAGGACTAAAAGGTAAGAGGACATTTTCAAACCTGTGGGTAAGTTTTTACCACCCACAGGGTCTATAGACACTATATCTGAATTTCCCATGTCCCAGGACTTTGAGTAACAAATAATTGTTGTCTTGTGAACCACACAAACTCGGAATTTGTTTTGGCAACACAAACTGATCAACATGCTATGTCAAAACCTTGTGATTACATCATCCCAACTATGTAGGCCATGTTGTTTGCTTTTACTTAGTTCTACCTTGCCTTCTTAACATGATATATGTACATATTGTGAGGATTAAAATAGATACATGTTGGGGGGAAGTTTATGATATTCGGCTTAGTACATTCAGTAAAATACCATTTTACAAATAAATTTAGTCTCATTATTTAAGCCGTAATAACCACATATTCAAGTTTGAACAAAAATAAAATTTCCATGAGATATCTGAAAGTAAAGTAAGAACAGATGTGGTGGTGCAAGCCTTTAATTCTACCACCCAGGAAGCAGAGCCCGGTGAATCTCCCTTTAAACATAAATATTCCAGATCTGATCAAGTGCATTTTAGAGTTTAGGAACTTTGCAAGCAAACGACCAAGACTTTTGTTCCCCATACAATGCTCAACATCTATGGATCTTAACAGGCAATCTTGCTTTCTGTATGCTGTGTCCCATGGCATGGCAGACTGAGTCCAGACACAGTTTTTAGGACGGGGCAGCCTCTCTCTAAACTTCTCTTTAGTTTATGTGTATTTGCCTGCATGTATGCCTGTCTCATGCTTGTGTAATACACACAGAGTTCTTGAAATAGTACTAATAGACCATTGTGAGCTGCCATGTGGATGCTTGGAATCGGATCCTAGTCTTTGGAAGAGAAATCCGTGCTCTGACCCTATGAGCCATTACTCCAGCCCATGTAATACTCATTTATATAATTCCAAACCCATATGCTGAGATACGCTCTGTATTCGACTTCACTGATAAAACCAGTACAATTAAACCAACATTGGCCCAGTAAATGACTGGTTGAATCACTATCCAGTAACAAAATAAGGAATTTCCAGGGGGGATTTTTGTGGGATTATAATTTATTCCAGCACAAGTTCATTTGTCTAATAATCCATCTACACCACTTGTTTTTTATCCATTCATCCACCAAAGGACATATAGGCTAATTCCATATCCTGGCAACTGTCAACGGTATAGCAATAAACACGAGTAAAAACATCTCTCTGACATCTTCATTTCAATTTGGAAATACACCCAGTAGTGGGATGGCTGAATCATATGGCAGCTCTATTTCTAGATTTTTGATAATAGCCTATTTAAAATATGTAGATTACATAAGTAGACTATATTTTAAAGAAAATCTATATAATTTTTTTAAAAAATTGTAGGTTCATATCAAGTCTTTGGGAACATAAAAACTACACTGAAATTTATTCTTAAAGTTTCTCTGAAGGAAATAAAATGAATCACCTTAGAATGGTAAGGAAAAATTTCACTCTCAGGTACAATTGCATGTGACTAACAGCTTTAAAATAGCAACCAGCTATGTAACAAGCAAAGAAAGGAACGCCTGTGGCATTAAGCCACACACTGTATCTGACTGATATTGCCTTTTCTAATATCTCTCCCATTTTAAAATATACTCTCCCGTGCTGCAACTGAGAAAAAATATTTATTAAAAGAACTCCAAGTAAATAAGAAGCAGACATTTATAATTCTCAAAAGCTAGACTACATTAAGTTCCTACGATAACCCTGTTGTGTGCTCTGCTCCTTGATTGCTGAGCCTCCACATCCTTTCTGTGAGAATGGATACACCTGGGGAGCTTCCTTAATTTAGTTCCTTTCATCTGAAAATTTCAAAAGCTTTGCTGGTGGCTATTATTTACAGTAGCTGAGTATATGGGAGCAGTGATCCAATGGGAAGGCACAACCATTATCAAAATGAGTTACAAGGGTTCTCAGTCTTGTTTAAAAACGTAGGATATAAAATTCTGAGGCATGGGGCTCAATTCTGAATTTTAATTCCATTGTTTTGGCACAGCGTTCATCTCTTTGTCTCTTTTTCTGTATCCTTAGGTAAATAATGGCCTTATTTTCCTAGTTGAACACAAATGAAATGCAGAGCAACAGAGAGTTTGCCTCTGTGAGCATGCTGAAAAAGGGGATGTGTGAGCGAACAATTTTGTGGCACATGATTTGAAAGAGCTGAGGGAGTAATTGCTGTACAGGCCAAAACACAAGAAAAGGTGTCCTTTAGAACAAAAACAAATTTTTAAAAAAGAATACAGAAGAGGAATGCTGATGAAATCAAATCTATAACCATTTTTTACATGGATAGTTATGAAGAGAGCAGAGTGTGCTGGAGAGACTTTTGTGTAAGAAGTATGTAGCTGAAGATGGGAAGAGGAAGATGATTTCTCAGAACTATAATTAAATGTCCATAAATGACACACTTGTGAAAGCGTTTCAAATCATGAGAGTCCACACCTGCTTTGTTATTCAAATCACTGATTACTGGCCCAGAAGTTTATAACGTATAACTGTTTATATT
>JAQHUG010000307.1:604416-635755 GCA_028555095.1 Dicrostonyx torquatus | reverse complement strand
AGCAGGGGGAGGGCAGTGGGGTAGTGGGGGAGCGGGAGGGCCGGGAACAAGGGGAGTAAATGTAAATTTTTCTTTTAACAATAAAAAAAAAATTGCAAATGGAAAAAAAAATCTACCAAGGATTACTATGCTTTTAGTGAATCACGGAGTGTACATACTTTAGAATATCTAATGGTTTAAAATGCATGGCACATACTTACATCACCCAAATAACACACTTTGCTAGATACTAACCAGATAACAGCCACTTAAACTATGAACTGGAAAAAACGAGGAGTTCACTGTGTGGCTAATGGGCCTCTGTGGTTGTGTGGTAAGACAGTGTCCTCATTCTGTCCTAGACCACTGGGTCTTGATTTTCCTTTTGTCTGAAACACAGAATAGTGGCTCTGATTAGATGCAGATTAATTAGAACACCAAAATTCCCCTATATCCCTAGATGGCTTTCCAGTGTACCACATAGTAAGACTTGACTTTTTTCTTTATTCCTCAGGAGTCTTAAAAGTATCAGGCACAGAACCAAAAAAGTCAGAAACAAGACTTGGACCAATGTGCTTTATGGTCATATAAAACCTTCTGCTAATGGGGTAGTCAGCCCTAATTCATGGTGACTGTCTCAATTCATAATCCATTATTAACTGCCTAACTGTTTTCCTAACATCTTCATTAATCAAGTAGACTCCCTAATCATATTCACGAAAACTGGTCAAAAGTTATAGAGAGTAATCCTCACTACTGAGTCAGAAATGCTGGTATCCTTGTTAGCATGCACATTCTCATCTCCATGATCTACTTATTAGAGTCCCGGTCTGCAAGAGCTAACATGCCTTTTAAAACAAAACCTTAAAGTTCATTTTCTTATTATAGTTTGAGGATTGATGGAAACCCAATGACAGTTAATTAAGTAATTATTTAATACATTAAGTTGCACCACAAGTGCTAATTTGTTGTTGTCTGTGAATCAGATACTTGTTAAGCTCTAGGAGTATAAAGGCAGTATGAGGAATGGAGGTTCACATTCCATGAGGTGACATGACACAGATAAAAGCAATGAGACACTGAAGGAAACTATGGGTGAGGCTCTTAGGAATATGCACAGGAAGCATTTCCCAGTCAGTGCTGGTGCTCCTGGAAAATTGTCAAATAGTTGTACACTTGAAAAGGTGACTACTATGCTTTTATTGGTAGTTGTTTGCTACTTATTTCATTGAAAAATAATCAAATATTTCCTTTAAATTTGCATAATGAATTCAGAGTATGCTGTTTATTTTCACAACGTTTTTTCATTTAACTATTTTTAAATGATATAATTGTTGACATCTCAATGTTGTATTCAGATGAAAGAGCTAAATTAAAACATCCAAAAGCTCCTAACACTATTTTTGGTGTTGCTCAGTGAAGCATTAGACAACACTTTAGAACAACATCCTTGCTTCCTTGATATTCCATAGACCAAAGATCTAGTTCATAAAATTAGCTTGGGATATATTACCTATTGGCAAAATATGTATTAATATTACATTAGAAATAATATTTAAAAATTATAATCACCTATGCATTATTTAACATTTTGTGAGTTATTTCGTGTTTTTTTAGTAAATATCGAATATTTTAATAAAACAAAGGTATTTTGTGAGTTTGGAAGGGCTAAAGTGCTAGAGTATATAAATGACTGGATATTTAATTTACTCTGATTTTTCAATAGTGAAAATACAACCACTTTTTCATCAAATTTAAGAAGTCTGTGATCATTCCATTAAAGTGTTTTCTCTTAAGCATATTAATCAGAATAGAGACACAATAATGTGCTCACAAAGCATACCTGGCTGTGGCAGTGACACCACAGCTTGATGAACACTATACTTACTATTATTGAATATAATATGCTTGTAAGGATATTCAATTTAAATATAAAATATTGAAAATATATTGATTAAACTACATACAGAACCCCAAGACCAAGTGTAATTCAAGATGAATAATGCCCTCATAACTACAAAAGTGATGAGAAAAAGACAAACATTTACAATTTAAGTTAAAGAAGGTAGTATAGAAATTAATGACAGGGAGAAGAATTAGTATGAGCTTTAGAGTCCTAAATTTATGTGAATATATTATTAGGCAGAGGCAAAGAGCTGACGTCATAGTTCAGGATATTTGTAGTCCCATCATTTATCACAGTGTCTAGAATATGAGATGCAAAGGAGAACTGGGCTGGTCAGATTAAGCCATTTAATCAAGTTTGGGTATAAGAATCAAAGGTGGTAATCCTCATGGATGATGGACAGATGGATGGATGGATGGATGGATGGATGCAATGAAACATTTTGATAAAACAATTAGAAATGTTTGAATGGTAATTAGAAACAATGAATATAAACTGGTAAGGTACAATAATAAATGTGATAACATCAAAAAAACATTTAGTCAACACTGGGTTCTTTTCCTTCCTTAAAATAAAATGAGGTCAGAATGGGAGGCACACTATTTCCAAAAAAAAATTGAGAAAGCTATTATAACTTTTTACAGAATACCTTCTTTTATTTCTTTTTTTTTCTAAAGCAAGCTTTCAACCGCAGTTTTGTAATATTTCAGTTCCATAAAATATTGAAATCAGTATTATTTTATTTTCAGTGATCTTTCCTTAAATAAAATGTATTTTAAATTATGAAGATTATTTTTTCTACACATATAATCATTAAATAAAATCGTTAAGACATATGACTTTTTATGTAAATGTACATAAAAGAAATACTAATATACCAACTGAACATACACAAACACATACATAAATACACACATACAAAGTATACTCAATTATATATTGCAATAATGAGAATTTGCCTTTAATCACTTTAATTGGAATAACAATTAAAAATTATGTTTTAGTTATTTTTGTTTTAGGAAATTGAGAATATTGTAAAATCTAGCAAAATGTAGGAAATAACATACTATGCTCAGGAGTTTTAAATTCAGTAACTAATAGTAATTTTGTACTGCTATTTTACTGTTGAAGTAAAATGAAGCAGTGTCTAGCACTTTAAGACTATATTTTTGTAAGTGTTGTGACAAGACCATGAATAAATGATTGACTAAAACACTGAATATGAAAAGTAAGTAGAGGGCTTGTGGAATCTTTGCCATCATGAATATTAAGTCGTAAGCTAGAATTCATGGTTCTACTTTTCTTACGAAAACAATAGTTTCTAGGGTTTCCTAGGAAGACTCCCACGTGAACTTGAAAGCTAATGTCAGTTGCTAAAACAGGAAGACATACTGTCTGGTTTACCATCTCATTAAAGTCAGGTTTAAGGCTTATTATGTAAGGATTGCCATATGGCCATAGACATTGGACTTCATTCCTATGAATATGTAGATAATCTTAAAACAAACATCAAATGATCAATGCAAGAAAACTCAGGAAGATTAACTTAAATAAAATGAAAGCAATACTTTATGGGTAACTTCTCAAAGTATATGGGAAGAGTGTAAATAATGATAAGATAAGACAATAAGTCATATGGAAGAGTAAAATCATTAAATAGGTAACAACAGAACTTAGTCACATCTGGGTTGTTATTCAATATGATCATGGTGTTCTTCTGTAGTAAGGAAAGGGCCCTTTGTTCCGTCCGACCCGGCTACCTTACACCCAAAATAATCACACAGAAATTGTATTAATTAAATCACTGCCTGGCCCATTATTTCGCTCACATCTTGATTTAACCCCTTTCTAATAATCTGTATGTAACCACGATGTCGTTCCTTACCAGGAAAGATTCAGCATGTCTGATTCTGGCAGCTCCATGGTCTGTCTCTCTCTCTCTCTCTCTCTCTCTCTCTCTCTCTCTCTCTCTCTCTCTCTCTCTCCTTTCTTCCTCCGCGCATTTAGTTCTGTCTTCTCCACCTACCTAAGTTCTGCCCTACCAGGCTAGTTTCTTTATTAATTAACCAATGAAAGCAACACACAAACAGAAGGACCACAAACACCATTTTCCCTTTTCTGTTTAAAAAGGAAAAATTACATATATATTACATATATTTACATAGTAAAATTACATATAACAAAACAGTTATCAAGCCAGAATTACATTTACAATTTTTATATCTATTTTATCTTTTATCATAACAAAGGAAAACTCAACTATCTATCTATTCTTCAACTCCATCAAAAACTCTAGAAGGATATAATATTACCTAAATAAACAAGAAATAAGCAACTTTCAAAACTCTAGAAATGACAGAGACATCTCGCTGCCTGTACAGTCACCAAAGTTCTTTTGTACCACTGGGGCATCCATTCTCATCATACAGGCCCATAGTATCCAGCAGACCTTTCCATGAAGCTGGAAGTTTCAAAGACAGTTCAGTCACTTTCTTCTGTGTCCTGCAGAATGTCTTGCAGACTCTTTCATAAGGCAGGAACCCCGAAGGACCATCTCACCTTTAGGCAAGTTTAGCAGTCATCTCTCTCTGGGTACTGCATGTCCAGTTTGTGTAACACTCCAGGCAAGATCAGTTTCTTGCCCAAATGTCTAGCAAACTCCACATAATAGCCACACTAAGCATTTTAACTCTGAGAATGAGCATACAGCACATAAACTCTTTATCTGAGTTACAGCCAAATCTGCCATGCAGAGCACTGTGCAGCCTGGAAAGATCTCTGTGTATGGCAGCAGGAATCCACCATGCTCTCCTGCATGTGCACGTCTAGTAGACCTGGTCCCACCACCTGCCCATGGCAAGGCCTCAGAGTACTTTTTCCCGACCCCGAGAAAGCACACAAACATCCGGTCCCACAAAAGCCATTGAAATGCTTCATAGCTGGAGATTGTGCTAGCAGCACAGGCCAGAAAGCAGCATTTTAAAACTGAACAGCTTTTTTCCTGCCATGGCTCCTGAGTCAGGAAAATTTCTCTGCAGCACCCCGCCAGCAAACAGCAAAAAGCTGTGTTCAACTTTATATTTGTGTCTAGAATTACTTTCAAAGCCTTCTCAGGTTTTATGTGGATTTAGCTAGCGCACATTGGGTGCCAATCTGTTGGTGGGAGTCGCTTGTTCATTCCAGCTGCCCATACCACAAAATAATCACACAGAAACTGTATTCATTTAAATTACTGCTTGGCCCATTATCTCTAGCCTCTTATTGGCTAACTCTCATATCTTGATTTAATGGATTTCTAATAATCTGTATATAACCACGAGGTTGTGTCTTACCGGGAAAGATTCAGCATGTCTGATTCTGGGAGCGCCATGGCGGCTCTGTCTGTTTTCTTCCTCCCAGAATTCAGTTCTGTCTTCTCTACCTACCTAAGTTTTGCCCTATCAAGCCAAGAAGTTTCTTTATATTAACCAATGAAAGCAACACACAAACAGAAGGACCCCCTACACCATTCTTCACTATGCACAAATGAATTTTGATGGTGACTATTTTTACCACTGTGTCTCCCTATGACAAATGGTTCAGAATTACTTAACATTCAGGAATTACTTATATATTATATTAATAATTCACACAGACACACAGCATGTACACATGATATATATCTACATACGCACACAAAAAATGTTGAGAGCAGTATTATACTCATGATTCCTGAGACCTTACTTTCAATTGTGTTAGCTAGATTATACTGTATTCAGATAGCAATAGAGATAAGTAGTGATCAAACTATACCATTAAACACACAAACCCCAAAATATTCTAATGCAAATCAGTTGGATAATTAGTCCTGAAAATCAAAAATTACAGCTCTATTTTTAATGCCATTATATAAGTATTATATCCAGTCCAAAAGGTATTAATCACTTGGACTTGTTGCAAAGTAATTTAAGAGTATGCCATGGACATTTACTGCAAAATATACTACCTTAATCTAAGGATATAAATCAGGAAACCATTAGGTAAACATAGTACTTGATTTGGTGAAGTTCATCTCTCAAATGATAGCTTCAACAGTTAAAAGGAAAACTAATTGATTTTATGATTAATTTGACTAACATTAGATACACATTTTGGTCAAAGCATGAACACTGAGTTGACAGTTGACAATTGACAACTTGGCTCTGTCTGTTGATGAAAATGAATAAATAATTTACTGACAGATTAAGGCTATATCAGACCCCATGCTTATACCTATTAATCTGATTTTATTTGGAAGTTCAACTTGTAAATTTATATACGTTATTTACCTTCATATGCTATATTGCTAAACTATTGTTCTTTTTATTTTTTTTTAAAATCTTAAGTGAGCATAAGCTGTTTACCCAGGTGAAATAGGCAGTTTATTTATTTACACAGAAACACAAAACTTGACTGAGTGTAGTAAAGAAGAGAAAACAGCAATATCTCATTGCTGAAAAATTATTTCATAGCCCTAGCCATATTAGTGTTTTTACCTTGAAAATCAAATTGCAAGTCATAGAACTGGAACCACTTATCTAGTTAACATTTACTTACATCGAGTTAGACTGAGTATGAAATTAAATATTATAAGAGTTATTAAAAACAGCCCCAAATAAGTGTGCTATGCACTACACAAAGCTGTGGTAAAGAAAATGGAAAATTCTTTTGGAGTTTAGCACACATGAAATATTTTGAAGGACTTAAATTTGAGATACTGAATAGACAATTAAATTTATTTATATGAACAAGTTCTAGAGTACATTTCTTCATTGCTGCAAATTTAGCATATAAAGATTGGAAGAAATCCCATAAATATAGGAGTTTGGTGACAAGGAATCTAATTGTAATAGTGTTAATTTTCTGGTATAAAATGCTTTTGAAAGCCTAAAAACAAACATAAAACAAACAAAATAAAAAAAAAACCTGGAGAATAATCTAGAATTTCAGTGATGTTAAAGCTTCCTTTTAATTCTCCCTTAAGCAAAGATAAGGAAGAGCATTTTTAATAATTGTGACATGAAGATGAAGAGTACTTTAATTTGTGTGACTTAATTGGTACTGTGACAGCAGTACTATTAATAGTTACAATGGGGCGTTTCTATTTCTGAGTATTTTTCCTAACTTAAATTGATTATGATATACACTTAATGGCTCGATGTTTGTGGTGTATATCTCTAATCTCAACACATGGGAGGCAGAGTTATATAAAATCAAACTCTTTGTGCCCTGAAATAATAAATAAATCTGTTTATCACAATTTCCCTTATGCGAACATATGATTTTGAAGTTATTAGAAAAGGTTACTTTTCCATTGCTAGATACAACAGGATTGAAAGACATTTCCCTGAGTGAGTTTTGAAAGCTATGAAGAGAAGTCGTGGGCTTTATTTACCATGTGGCACAATTGTGCGCAACCTAAAATATTTTCAACAGGAAAATTAATCCATAAATTATTATACATCACTTCGACATTAAGACCACCTATATCTTAAGCCATCATATATTTTACAATATTCACAAGGAAGAAATGCTTAATTAAACAAAAGCAGCCATGCATTGTTGAAAAACCATCAAATGAATGTCCCATGGTGAGCAATGACTTAGGTAACTATGGAAGAAGATCTAGGAAAAAAGGCAGAGGGCCTTTTACCTCAGATGCATTTTGTTTCCTGGGCTGTTCTTAAAGACAATTTTGTGTCTCTTCTGGCAACATTTACATTAAAGTTATAAGACATGTTTAGTCTTGATGGATGTAAGAAGAAAGCTATAGACCTCAATCTGTTCAGTGTACTGTGAATCTAGATATGGCTTTCTGCCTTGCTTTTATGCTTTCCCAGATATAATCTATAGAATGTATCAGGCATTGTGTTTAAATTGGTGTGTCCTGAAAAAATTCCAGGAAAGGGCTGCTCTGTTCCTATATAGAATAAGTTTAATGATTTTTTATATGCTTTCTGATCATAATTTTCTGATCATGTTTTTTCCTAACTCAAACAATCTTCCTTATATCATGCTTCCTTTGTTTTATCTGTGTATGAAAATACACTGAAACTGAAGTTAGGCTGTCTGCATCATTAGACTAAAGTCTGCCTCATTCTTTTCATTCCTCAGATCCCAGGTACATCATAAATACTCTGAACATGTGGGCTGAAAAGTTAACAGGGCATGATGCCTCCAAACCTGCAATCCCAGAATTCCAGAATGTAAGGAAGGGAAATGGTAATGTGCTTGAAGGAAATTTCCACACACAGGGCAATCAGGGAAGCCTAGGCTACCGGATTCTGAAACCTTACCACCAAAACACAAATGTATTAAGATCATACCTAGGCTACCATGGGACAGAAGAGAGGATGCTACAGACAGTGGTACAGAGCTCTACTAGGTGTGGAGGTGCACACTTTATTGGTTTTATTAAATTATACAGAACACTTTCTTGGAGAGGGCAGAGTTAAACTATATGCCATCATTGTTTTTTTCTACGTCATCAGTGATTTAAAATAGATATTGTATGTTTGCAACTTCACCTGCCGCCATTCAAAGTAGAACCCACACAAGAAAGTTAATAATCTCAAAACTTTAAAACATCACTAACATTTTATTGAGTATGGGCAGATACAAACTCGATCAATGTTTCTTCATTCACTCTTGATGGAGAGCACATCACTCTGTAGTCCAGACTAGCCTTGAGCTCACAATCCTCCTGCATCATCCTACAGAGTGCTGGGATTAAAGAGGATGTCACCATGCTCAGCCTTGTAATGACTTTACAGCATAGGCTATATTGGTTGCATTTTTTCTTTTTTTCAATTTTTGAGGAGCTGTCTTTTTGTTTAATTGATACGGAACATATTTTTGCAAACATCAGAACTCAGGTCTTTCTTACTCGAGTCTCAATTTCTTTTCTTAGAAAAATCGTTGAGAATCCCAATTTGATCAAATCTACCCCTCAGCCCTTTACCTGCAATTCCTCCCTTACTCTCCCTATACACCTTTCCTCTCAATTCCCCATTGCTCTAGAACTTGATGGTGAGAATCTATTGCCAAAGACACTGACTGCATATGGTAGTCACAGGATATGGAGAAATCAAGCTGGTAATGACTTGGGAACTTCATCCCCAATGTCTGGCTATCATAGTGCTAAGAGGTAGTAAATGTCACTAGAAGAGAAAGGTAATCAGTAGTATTACCCAGTTATGACACCTGCCAGCTACAGCAACAAGTGACCTGGCAAGTATGTCCACTGGCACAAAGTGGCACAAATGTTTTGAGAGTAACTAATCTTGTTCTTATTGGATTTACAACCTGTTCCATAAGACATAACTCATGCCTGCACCTACAACTGGTCCAGGAACCCAAGGCTGGGTAGGTCATAGGACTATAGGTGATCTCTATACTAGTCTTCTAAATGAAAAAACTACCAAACTGCTTCATAAATTTTCATATTTATCTACATAAATTAGTAGTTCAAGGTACATTTCTGAATATTACCGAAAGGATTTTGTTTTGGTGTTTATTTAGAAAGTAAATGCTCAATTGTTTGTGTACACCTAAGTTTTGCTGTCATTCACTAACGACATTCTGAAAAAATCTTTCCTAGTCAACTTACAAAATGCATTTTTTTTAAAATTTCATGTTGTTTTCTTATTAACGAAATGACAATGCATATTGCTGTAAAGGATATCACATGCATAGAAATTCATTGTAGAAATCCTTATTTGGTTATAGAAATGATATATAATCAAAAAACCAGGTCACTGAAATGTATAAAATGATAAAATTATTCTTCATAAATTTGTTTATTATGGGGGAATCAATTTTCTTTTTGCATTGCTTGTCTATATTTAGAAGCAATTATATTTGTTTCCTTTAGTAGAAAAATTAGACTTATAAGTTTTGATGTGTTCCAAAATATTTTGACAGTCACACATAAAATATCATCACTAATATGCTCTATTAAATAGATGTTATACATAAAGTCATTCAGTATGTCATCCATTTATTCCTATAGTAAGCTTTAATTGAAAGTCTATCTGTCACACTCTCTAGTAGCTGGGATATAGCTTTAATTGAAATAGATAAAAGACTGTGTTTACGGATCTTACATATTCTTATGGAAAACAAATGTTAGTGATAAAAAAAATCTTTAGAAAAATAAAGTAACAAATTCTGAGTGTGGTGACTGAGTTAGCACAGAGTGGGTAGAATGTAAAATAGTCTATGAGATGGATAAGGAATGTCAATGAAAACACAACAGGCCATGCACTCATAGTTTGAATGTCTGTATTCATCAAAAATGTTAGTCCAAACATAATCCTTCCGTGTTTTCGGCTATATTTTCTCAAGGAAATCTTCAAGGAAATAATTCCAGTACCAAAACCATGTTAAGACAAACAACAGTGAAGGAACTCTTCTAATATTTCTAAAAACAGAAAATTTGCAGAAGTCCATATTTTTTACACTACAATTAAATGTAAATGATTAAATACTGCAGATATAAGCCAATTTTTTACATTATACCACATAAATACATACAATTAAAGCAATACATTAATTAACATTTTTAAACTAAAGAGATGAAGTCAATAAAATTTTCTTACTATGTAAATAGAGAAGAATGGGCATCCACATTCTAAATCTTTGTCTTTTACAGTGTGACTAATAGATGACCAAACAATGTTCAGAGCTATGTTTCCTCTGGTGCTGAGTGCTCTGCATGGACCTGTTCAGGGAAACCTGCTGTGGTGCTCACGCTGAAATAAACTACTTCCTCCAAGTCACCCACACATTAGCTATCTTTCCTGTCCACAGGAAAAACTATTAGACCAAAGGTAAGCTAATCATATGTGATACAATGAGTTCATTTAACTGTACCTCAAAGATGATGTAGGCAAATGACAGAAAAAACCAGGGTTCTTATTCCTGAGGACCTGTCCTATATCCTCCAACACTCTGGTAATATCTTCCAGGGGATATCTTTCAGTGACTCCTGGAGTTAAGAAAGTACAACTGTTTCTGACTTTGTCCATTCTACCATCAAACCTACAATTTAATGGCTGTGCGGTGCTAAGAGCCTCCTGAAATTAGAAAGAAAATCTGAGCCTTGCACAGAATTCTTAGAATCAATACAAAGGAGTGCCAAGCCAAAAATAATGTCTGCTCAGTATTAGAGCACAAAGAAGCCTAGATGGAGCCGGCATCATCAGGTAGCCACTGCTCTCATTTCCAATTGATACTGAAAATAACTATGTTCTGGATGGAAAATAGCTCAATGCAGAGCAACTAGATATAAGCCTGACTACCTGTGATCAACACATAGAGGAGGTTCACATAAAAATACCGGCGAGACCGGACAAAATTTCTATGTCAAAATTAATTTCTTTCCCAAAACATTTAATATCAGCTTGGACTAGACGTGCCACAGAAGGTATTTTTAGAACATTAAAGAATCTATGAATAACATCATATCTTCCAGATTGGATCCTGTTTTGCCTTTCAGTTGCCATATATAAACTACAATTGGTTTCCTTTGAGTTTCTTGCTCTCCTCCAAAACTTATTGGATTTTTTATATTATTGATTTTTATTGAGCTTCACATTTTTCTCTCCTCCCCTCCCTGCCTCTACCCTCTTCTTCAATCCTCTCCCAAGGTCCCCATGCTCCCCATTTACTCAAAAGATCTTGTCTTTTTCTACTTCCCATGTAGACTAGATCTATGTATGTCTCACTTAGTGTCCTCATTGTTGTCTAGGTTCTCTGGAATTGTGATTTTTAGGCTGGTTTTCTTTGTTTTATGTTTAAATCCACTTATGAGTGAGTACATGAGAAAATGGTCTTTCTGTATCTGGGTTACCTCACTCAAAAATGATGTTTTCTAGTTCCATCCATTTGCCTGCAAAATTCAAGGTGTCATTATTTTTTTTCTGTGGTGTAGTACTCCATTGTGTAAATGTACCACATTTTCCTTATTAATTCATCAGTCGAAGGGCATTTAACTTGTTTCCATTTTCTGGCTATGACAAACAATGCTGCTATGAACATAGTTGAGCACATGTCTTTGTAGCACGATTGAGCATCCTTTGGATATATACCCAAAAGTGGTATTATTGGGTCTTGAGGAAGGTTGTTTCTTAATTTTCTGAGAAATCGCCACTGACATCCATAGGGGCTGTACTAGCTTGCATTCCCACCAACAATTCAGGCGTGTTCCTTTTACCCCACAACCTCTCCAGCATAAGTTGTCATCAGTGTTTATGATCTTAGCCATTCTTACAGGTGTAAGATTGATTTTATGGTCAACAAAAGATAATTTCAAATATTAATTTAAAGGTTCCCCATTTTCAACATGTACTCATTTTTTAGTTTTCACATATGTTAAGGTAAACATATTTGACTATGACTCAAATAATTTTCATACAGTGAAAATTATCTACCTAACTTAACTTTACTAGTTGTCTGTTCTTATCGGTAATTAATCAAAGCATAGGCTATCGAAAGATACATAAAATTTTTGGTATTCAAGAAACCTGTTTTCAGAATCTGATAGGATCTATTATTTTAATTTTCATTGCATTTATTTATGTACATAGGGGCAGGTGTGTACAATAATGTACATATGGAGTTGACAGGACAATTTTCAAGAGTTAAGTTTCCTTCAGACATGTAGGTCTTGGGGATCAAACTAAGGTTGTCAGGTTTAGCAGTAAGTGCTTTTACCTGCTAAAACGTCTCTGCTATCCAAGAAACTATGGTGTTAAAAATTATCTATCAATGTGTTTCTTTAAGAAAAATAAAACAAATAACCTATTTACAAACACCAAAGATTTCTTCTACATATATTTTTTTCTTCTTAAGAATGGAGTTCTGCAAGTCCAAAGTCCCCTTGCTTAAGACTATATCCTCATCCCTCTTGACAGGTATGATCTTTTAATTAAGTTGTGGCAGTTTAATTTGAGTGACAGCTATATGAGCCTGTTGTGTAACTGGCTCTGGAAATTGATGGGGATATTATTTTTAAACAAGGACTCTCTGAGTTGTTTAACTGTATTTCAGGCCATAACTTTGGGGTAAAAAAAAAAGTCAAAGTTCTAACAATGTTGTATGTGTTGTTTCTTTACGTATGTACATTTGGGGTGGATGTCCATGTTTGCCTATATGTAGTGCATGTATATTCACATGCAACTGGAAAACAGAACTTGATGTTGGCTGTTTTCCACAAAAGTTCTCCATTTTACTTATTGACTCAGCGTTTCTCACTGAACCTGAAGCTGATTCACTCTTGCTAGTCAGGTAAGATTGGCTCAGCAAGGGATCCCCTGCTGCAGGCTATCGAGACCTGCCATTTGGGGCCCTCATGCCTGCCTGAACTTTGTGTGCATTCTAAAGATCTACACTCCAGTAGTTATGTGCACACAGAAATACTTTGCCAACTGAGTCATCTCCCACACCATCTATGTATTATTTTCTAGGACACATTGGATTCAAGTAATCTGGTATATTTGTGAAAAAGATATAATGTTTTTAATCAATGTAATACACTCTATTATGATGTCAAAAGTTCCATAAAAATAAAATTTTATAAATGCATAAAATATTCAGAAATAGATGCTTAAGATGCTACTGAAAATATGTTTCAAGTAGGGAAAGGTGGTTGTGTTAATAGGTTTAATAGTAATTTGTGTAATGAATCTAATACCACTGCCATACTAATTTATTTGACAATCTTTCACTTATTCTTTTTAATTCTATTAAGAGATTAAATTTGTTATATATGTTATTATAAAGTTGAGGCAAAGAAGTTATTGCCCTAATCTCATAAAATTTACTCAGTCTTAAAGGATCAATAAGTTCTACCTTATTATTAACATGGGCATCATTATATAAAAGTGTTTTTGCTAGCCATATGTTGCTCAAAAACACTCAAGAAAGACAAATTAAAGAATAAAATAATTGATTTGGATGACCATTTCAGGGACAGCAAAGTATAAGTATATGTACTCTGGGCCAGTAGTAAGGCAGACGTCATGGCCTAGAGAACTTGGTAGAGCAAAGTTTCTCAGCTATGACAAAAAGGAAGCAAAAAGCTAAAATAAGGAGCATGGACCTCAATACACTTTTCAAAACACATCCACAATGACCTAGCTCTCACAAAACACCAACAATAGCTTATTCTGGAGAGGATACAGAGTAAGGGGTACACTCCTCCATTGCTGGTGGTAATGCAAACTTGTAAAACCATTCTGCAAATCACTATGGTAGTTTCTCAGAAAATTGGGAATCAACTACCGCAAAACCCAGCAATACTACTCTTGGGCAAATTCCCATTTGTTCAGCTATGTTTATAGCAGAATTATTTGTGATAGTCAGAACCTAGGAACAATCTAGATGTCCCAGAACTAAAGAATAAAGAAAATATGGTACATTTAAACAATGGAGTAGTACTCAGCGGTAAAAAACAATGACATATTGAAATTTGCATACAAATCAATGGAACTAGAAAAAAAAAATCCTGAGTGAGATAACCCAGACCCAGAAAGATAAGCATAGTATATACCCACTCATAGGTGGAAACAAGCTATAAAGCAAAGACAGAGAAGCTAAGTAACAAGGAGAACCCTAAGAGAAACATACACAGATCATCCAAGGAAGAAGAAATAGACAAGACCTCCTGAGAAAATGGGAGCATGGGGGTGGGGAGAGAAAGGGAGGCAAATGAGAGGAGGTGGGGTGGAGGAGGAGAACTAGATGGAATGGGATGGTCAAGATGGAGGAAGGACAGAGACAGAAAAAAAGAAAAAAAGATATTTTGATTGAGGGAGCCATAATGGAACTAGCAATAAACCTAATACTAGAGAAATTCCCAGGAATCCACAAAAATGACCCCAGCTATGACCCTAAGCAATAGTACAGAGGGTGTCCAAACTGACCTTGCCCTGTAGTCAGAGTGATGACTATCTAAAATGTCATAAGAGAACCTACATACAGCAACTGATGGAAGCAGATGCTGAGAACCACAGAGGAGCATTGGACTGAGCTCCCAAAGTCCAGTCAAAGAGAGGGAGGAGTGTAAATACGGGCAAAGAGGTATGTTTTGATTCTAAAAACTTTTTCTTCCCTGTATGGATTAAAACCACCAGGGTCAGCCCATGTCTCAAACTTGGATTTCAGGAAGCTGAAGCAGGAACATCACTGGCGGTTATCTTATGCTATAGTGCAAAATCCTGTCTAAACAGCAGCATAATTATATAAAAATACAAGAGGAGTTGGTGATCTAGGTCAGGGGTAGATTACCTCCTTGTCTTGTGTAATGTTTCAGATTCAATTCTCATCAACAGAAGGAAAATACAAAGGAACCAACAAGAAGGAAAAACAGCATTTGTTTTATTTAGATAGGAATTTGCTGGATACTCAGCTACAGACTTACAAAATCCTCAAGGAAAAATAAAATCTGTTCAGCATGAGCAATTTGATTCCATCCTGGATAGAACTATAAAAGAACTATAAAGCCAAGTAAATAGTTCATATAAGACTACCAACTATGTTAACTCTACACCTATAAATAAGAACAATAGATTTGAATTTCAAGTGTATGATTCTCTGAACAGTATACTGTCAAACCCAATGAGAAAGTCCTGCTTTCTTCCTGCTCTTTCTTGGAAAGAGTAGCAAGAGTTGTGCTTAAATATGTTCTTTTTCTTTATTTATTTCTACCAAAATTTCAGTCTCATCAAAGTCTGTACATGCGAAGCTTACAAGCCATTCCATATTAGTGATGTTATTTTTGGTTTATTCATAGTGTCTGCCTATATTATTGCTATTATTTAGTAAATGTTATCCATGGAGTTAGCAGAATCTACACAGGTATACCTGAAGATATAAATGGTATACTACAATGTCCAACTTACTTCTTTTTAATTTTCCATTGGCATTAAAGTTCCTTTCATTCTTTGTCAAGACGATATCAAACTAAAATGAATATCAAGCACGGAGAGAGGATAGATACAAATAAATTTTCTATCACATATACTGTCTTTCGTATCAATACCAATGAAATTTATTTTTTAGCAAAAGTATAATTACAGTAAATAATTACCTTTTACATAAGAAAATCATATGAAATATCTTCTTATCTATGTCTTAGTAATATTTTCTCTTTATGTGGTAAAAATTATTTTAAACTTTATATGTTGTATTATCTGCTTCAGAAATCACAAGTAAATTTAAAGTAATTCATTTAAATAATAAATGCTGTTAAAACGTATTCAATGCTCTTGAGGTCAACTCAAAAATTTTAATTAAAAAAATTTAATAACACTAATATTTATTGAAAAGTCTTCAGTCCTAATAATGAATACAAGGTCACAACTATGTCAGTTTGGATTTGAGGAAAAGACTTTTATTTATCTTTCTTTGACAGACTTTTCTACCTATTACAATCATAATTTATGTCTGTGTAATTGTGATCTATATATAACTCAGAAAAATGCTTAATGACATATTAATAATTTTTTAGCCCTGAAATGCTTAACCACAAACAAACAAGTTCTAAACACAGAAAGAATCATATATGGTCTGTGGTGAGATAGATTAGAAAAGCTATTATTAGATTCTTTTATTGTTACCTATCTCTTCTACATTGTCATTTCCCCAAGTCATGCTACTTAGGAAACTTTGTGCAGTGTCAGAAGCCACTGAAGTTCCTGGATTGTGAGAATCCCATTCATTCATTCACACTGTGCCTGGCCTACAGAGCCAACTTACCCTATAAAAAAATGCAGTACCTTAAAGAAAGGAAGGATGGGAAAGGCAGAAACATTATTCAACAGTAAGGTCATCCTCATTCGTTCTAATTCAATCTTATTAATGACACCAGTAAAGCATCAGGAAAGGTCTATGTAAAACGTCGATGAACATCACTATCCTTCATGCAATAAGTATTATTTTTAATATGCATTTGTGTTTTGCTTGCATGTATGTCTGTGTGAGAGTTGTCCAATCCCCTGAAACTGCAGTAACAGGCAGTTGTGAGCTGTCATGTGGTTCCTGGGAATTGAAACTGGTTCTTCTGGATGAGTAGCCAGTGTTCTTAACTGCTGAGCCATCTCTCCAGTCCCTTTTTGCAGTAAATACTTCTAAATGTAGTCTAAAGTTCAAATCTGTTCTATAAAAATCTTTTCTAAGTTTATTTTACACATTTTTATTCATTATATTTATCCAGATTATTCAGTTACTGGATATCATAATTCTTTGAAAATATGTGTAACTCAAAATACTAAGTTAAGCAGACATAATAAGCCATCCCCAAAGCCTAGTGTCATATCATAAGAGCATTATAACAAGTATCAATGATAACATTGTATAATTTGGCATAAAGTAACTTTGGTACCCATAAACTACAGGCTGTCTGTACTGAGTATGTGGATTAACTACAGCTCATTCATCTCAAAACTAGTTCCACGAGTTCCAGACAAATGAGCAGACTGTCTTCTGCACCTAGTAAATGTCACAAGCATCTCTCCCAATCATATCAGGCAGAACTTTAAACAAACACTAAAGTCTTGGCTCAATACACTAAATAAGAACAGAAATCAAAACACTTTTTAAAGTTCACTAGCCCATAAACATAAACATGTTATGAAGGGAAGACTAAAGAAGGAGTAATAAAAAATAATTTAAATTACTTAGGAGCCAACCATAGATGTTTGTTGAGATATCAAATCATTGAAGTAAATAACATTCCAATTGTCATTTTTCAAACGCATATTGTCAACTGATGAGGAAGTTAAAGGTCATGAAATCAAAAGTGAAATCTACGTTAAGACCTTAATCACACTAAATTACCTAGTTTCTCTGTTACTATTCTAACAATCATAAGAGATGCTATTACATATAGATGAATGACTTCTTCCATAAATTCTTGCCAATCACCAATAAATATCAGAAACTCTTGTAGAATATTCCTTTCACTGTGTGAAAATGTGACACTGTGATTGGTTCAATAAAAAGCTAAATGGCCAGCAGGTAGGCAGGAGGTATAAGCCTGACTTCTGGACAGAAAGGTCTCAGGAAAGAAAGGTGGTGGGGTTGCCAGCCTGATGAAAAGGAAGCAAGAAAGGCAATACAGAATAAAGGTAACTGAGCCACTTACTAGCAAGCCTAAGCTAAGGCTGAGCTCTCATAATTAATAATTAGTCTTTGTGTCATGACTTGGAGGCTGGCCATCCAAAAATGCCTGCTATAAGTGACACTCTCATATTACAATTAATTAGAATTTCCACGGTGTATAAAAGATAGTTTCCTAGTCCTGAGCCTTGGGATGTATTTATATGATTTATTGCATTTCTAAGTAAAAGTTATCCTTGGAGGTAGGGGATACAAAATAATTTTTCTTATAAAATGATTTGCATATGAGATGTCTCCCTGTCTTTAAGTCATTATTATAGTTTTCTAGATACTTTTCAATTTTATTTTATTTTCAGCTATAAAAAAGTTCTATTAAGTAGACATATAAATTTCTATAATAGCTTAAAGTAGAAAACACAATCCTTTGCTACTAAGAAAAGTAATATTACAATTGAGATTTTACCAATTTTAGTCCATATAATAGTTCCAATGCATGAGATCATACACATGCATAGACACACACACACACACACACACACATACACACACCACAAACTTCTCATCTATGTATATATAATACAGACACACCTCTAAGTAAAGAGTGTCTTGAAAAAAAATTAAATTATTCTTGCTAAGCATTTGATATGTGGCCTACTTAGAACTGCTACTTAACAATGAAACTAAAAATGATGTTGAGGCAGAAAGTATATTGAAAGATTTCCATTTTTAGTAATCCAGTAAAGAATCACTATTTTGTGTACATGTTTTGCATAAAGTTGTATATTTGCAATTTTATTCATAGTGACAATGTCTTACCTAGTTGAAAAAGTCATTTTATAATTACTCTAGTCAGTTATTAATTTACATTTTTTAAATTTTTTATTATTATTACAAGAAAAATTTACATTTACTCCTCTTGCTCCCGGCCCTTCCGCTCCCTCCCTACCCCACCGCTCTCCCCCTGCTTCCTTAAGATGGGGCAGGATACTCTGACCTATGGGAAGCCCAAGGCCCTCCCCCCTCCATCTCGGTCTAAGAAGATGTGCATCCATATAGATTAAGTTCCCAAAAAGCCAATACATGCAGAAGAGATAGGTCTCAGTGCCATTATCATTGGCTTCTCAGTCAGTCCCCATTGGCAGTCACATTCAGAGAGTCCAGTTAGGTCATATGCTCATTCAGTCCTGGTCCAGTTGGATTTGATGAGCTCCCAATAGATCAAGCCCACTGTCTCTGTTGATGGGCCAGTCCCTCACGGTCCTGACGTCCTTGCTCATCTTCTCCCTCCTTCTGCTCTTCCACTGGACCTTGGAAGCACGATCCCTTGCTCTGGTGTGAATGTGGGTCTCTGGCTGTATCTCCATCCATCATGCAAAATTTCTATGGTGAGTATATGTTGTGCTCTACCAAGAAAAATACAACTACTATATCTAAGAAAACACTTTTTCTTGATTAACAGAAAATATTCCAGGACTCTAATGATCATCTGCTGCTACAGTTTCTATGCATCTGTAATTGAACCCTGGAAAGTTTGTGATTTCTGGTTTGAAGTTACATTCAAAATGTCTTTGTCGAAATCTGTATTTATTGGAAGAAAGCAACATATTTATTCTTTCATTATTTTTGCTTCTTTAGTATCATTTTTATACTTCATTGTGTTAATACTGACATGTAAAATGAAAATGTAAATAGGTACGTGTTTCCATTAGATTATTTTAAACTTTAAATTTCATACATTTTATATGTAATATTTTCATCAGAATGTTTATTTATTATATTTATTTATGCATACATGGAGGAAATATGTAAATTTTGTCCTTGCCATCCTATGAGATTAAAGTATTTCATATATTCTGTCATTGGTAAATATTTTTGCAACATATCCTTTTATTTTTTTCTGAAATGATAAACTCCTATAATAACAAAAAACAAAGAAACAAAGTCATAAGTCCAGTAAACTGCTTATGGGACTGATATTGCATCTATACACACACAATACACACACACAGAGGTATGCATGCACACACACACACACATGCCTGCACTCATGAACACACATACATGCACACACATGTATGTACACAAACACACATGCACACACATATACACACACATGCGTGCATGCACACACATATATGCTGCGTTACAGAAGCACACAAAGCAATGCTTCCAATACCCATTTCCAAGACAAACCTGAAGAGACATACAAATACATTCAAGAGGAGGCAATTGGGCATATGCTTCTCGCCATAAAAGCCATGAAAATGGATGAAACCTGGTAGGTTCTTGGGATATCTGCTATGAAAAGTTCGCCAACATAAATCACTAGTTTCTCATTCCTACAAATTCAGTTAAGGCTCTGCAATGTCAAGTATCTACACCTTTGCATATATATGTAACTGAGTATGAGACTCCAAATTCACTGTGTCTGCACTATATGCTCATTTGCTCTTGGGAACAGGGAGGTGACAAATGAGTGGAACTTAAAATTTGGTTGCATCTATGAAAACATCTATATAGACACTATTTGAGAATTAACTAAAATATATTTAAGTAGACATACCCAGGGAAGAGAGAATTAATTTGAGTAAACTATGAACTCTCTGGCTATAAACTTGAGCCCACCACATTCCTGCTTGCTTGACTCCTCTGGATATGTTCTCCATTGACTGGGTGAAAAATAACCTTAATATTCTGAGATAAATGCTCTGACTACATATCAAAATTTACTTTTAAAATTAAATCTCTATTTTCTGTTTTCCTCTCCCTCCTAAAATGGATCAGACAGTTGTTTGTATTATTGCTTTTAAACTTAGAAAGGCCAAATTAACTGCTACAGAACCTAAATTATTTGATCAAAATACCACAATTTAAATTCTGCCTGAGCCAGAATTTAAATCCCACTTTTCAGACTTCAATTTCAACACTTATTTAACATTGTACCTTAAACTAACGAAATCATCAAATTTAATTTGAAAATATTCCATTTTTGACTGGATTAAAAATATTCAGAAGTACTCTTAAAATAGAAGGCACATATCATAGATTCTATGATGTGCAAGATAAAACCTGAGCTTAGCTTTGACCAATGCAACACCAAGAAGAACTCAAGAAAATAATGATTAATAATAATAAAGAAGAAACAAATTAGTCATGTTAATGCTTTAAAGAGACAACAACTACATAATTGTGAAATTTTTATATTGATATTAATTTTTCATCCTGTTTCCTTAGCATTCAGTGAACTTAAAGTCAAACCTAAAGTGTAAACAAGGCCACTCATTCATTCAAGTCGTCCAATCCCGAATAATCACACAGAAACTCTATTAACTCCAACACTGTCTGGCCAATGGTTCATGCATCTTTCTAGTCAGCTCTTATATCTTAAATTAGCCCATTTCTATTAATCTTTGTATCACCATAAAGCTGTGGCTTACCAGTAAGGTTCCTGTGGGTGTCTTCCTCCTTCGGCAGCTACATGGTATCTTCCTGAGTCAGCCTACTTTCTCTCTGTTTCCTGTCTGGCTTTTCTTTGCTAAGCCATTGGCCAAAACAGCTTTATTCAATAACCCATTAACTTATACAGAATGATATCCCATATCACTAAAGGTTTTAATGACTCTTAAAGCATATGCATGTATACACACACACACACATACATACATACATATATATATATATATATATATATATATCATATCAGCTAATGCTTTGGCCAAAAAAATGATTAAATGGGTAATAGCCAAAATTAATATCATAATATCATCATATTCTTTAAATAAATTCAGGTCAAGGAAACTAATAAAAAAACAATTATATATTTATAATCAGGTTATATTTATATTTATGCTATTCATCCATTTAGATTTAGGTCATATGAATATATTTTAAAATAAAAATATGTGAAGATGTTCTATGCAAGTTCTTTAACAAGGAGTAATACCAAAAGGCCAGTGACAACTTTCTAAATAAAGTAATAGGTGATTATCAAATACAGAAAATAACAAATTGCCATAGTCAATAATTTATTCTCTTACCAAAGAAAAGGAAATCTGAAAGGAGTTCTTTAAAAATGGTAAAAAGATTCCACTTGGACTTTAGCTTGGTACTTTTGCTCTCGACAGTGTATGCATGTCCCCCATCCTGCCCAAAGAGCCTTTCTTCTAACTGAAGCTCCTGAGGGGTTTTGGAGGGAGGAAAGGGAAGTAGAGAATCATGCAATTATATAATTACCTACAAAGAAATTAAAATCCATGAGAATTTGAAAAACATTGAAATGCAGATAACCATAACAATTGAAAAGCATAAAGTTCTTTAATACTTTCTTGATTTATAGGCCAAAAAAAAGTTTCTGGACACAAATTTTCATATATATGACCTATGAAATCTGTGCTCAGTTGGCATTGAATAATGAAATGACATATGGTAAGTCAAACACAAACCTCAGATTTCAATATTTTCTGTGGCAAATAATATTCTGAATGGCATATTTTCCACTCAAATCTCTCTCTCTCTCTCTCTCTCTCTCTCTCTCTATATATATATATATATATATATATATATATATATATATATATATATATACTTTGATACATGAATAGGAATAGATTCTTTTTTATGGTGTATATTCCTTAATTGGGGCTGAAAGGAGATATTTTATACTGTTGAGGAATAATGTCATAATCATTACAGCACCCACACAAACAGACTAAACTCATTTATAAACTTAAACTTTGTCAGGAAAACGTTCTGTTAACTGGATTTTCAAATGCCAGTGAATGGTTCATTAGCTTTAACTGTAATATTATGATCACAAGTCATGTAACAGAATAGAGAGCCATATCTCCTCATCCGCATAAAAATAATGCAGCCTCTGGAGAATTTAGGATTTCTGACATTTCAGTTATGAAGCCTTGATATAAATGTATGGTGCATCTTGAACAGACCTAGTTTTCCTGTTCTGGTACATTTAAACTGAGGAGGAATAGAACCTAGCAATGATTCTTCAGTCTAAAAAGTTTCAGCATGGTATGTAATAAGCACTGTGTGACTTGGATGACTTGGCATTTGCATGCAGAAACAAAACGAAGAAACTGCACTTCTGACTATACTGAATTAGAAGTACCTGGAAAGAAGTTTTCACTATACATATATATATATATGATTTTTATTGAGTTCTACATTTTTCTCTGCTCCCCTCCTTGCCTCCTCCCTTCCACCTTCAACCCTCCCCCAAGGTCCCCATGCTCCCACTAACTCCATAGTTTTGTAAGAACTATCATTTTTAACATTTGAGGTGCTAGGGAGAGGTAGCTACTGTACTGACTTCCTCAAAAAATAATGTTTCCAGAGCACCCATGGCACACCCTGAGAGAATTTAGTGATTTTAATTTAATGGTTGTGGAATACTGATCAAAAAGCAACAGGGGACAGGGAGAGAAAGGGGTAAGGGATTGGAGTGGGTTTTTTCCTTTTTTTGATGACAAAAGGCGCAACCCATGGTGGTGGGTCCTACGCCAGGCTTTCCCAGATGATAATGTAAGCCACATGATCTGGGTGTCCGTGGGAACCTGGATTAAAAACTTTCTCTTTAACCTGCAAGATAATATCAATGTTAAAGGTTCCATGGAACTGCAGAGGAATTTAACCTCAACCGACTGGTTGTTAGCAGGTCTTTCCAATGATCTAAAGTCAAACTTAAAGGAGTTATCACTTGACCCATCTCGGGAACACAAAAGACAGTTTGGACAGCCGGCACAACAAAACATGCAAAACACAAACAACATAAACAGACAACACAGGCCAGAGCCGCGCACGATACTCAGGTGGGACTCAAACCCACAATTCCTGGCTTAGAAAGCCAGTCAGACAGACGGAGGCAGGGAGGGAATCCCCGTTCTCCAGGAAGGAGGACGGCCTGCTTGTCTCCTTCACCCTGAAAACAATCCTGGAGAGTCCTCCAGGATTAAGAGCCAGAGTTTTCAGGTTCGTCAACCCCCCCTCCTGACTCCAATACAGAACCGTATACGGTACAGACACTGGCACCAGACTTACAGAAAAACCATATGGAACAAGCTGGCCAGACTTACCTCCTACCTCCTGAAGGGTCCCAGAATTGGGTCGGGGGGTCTCCAAAAGTTCCCGGCCAACGCACCAAATGAAAGACCTGAAAAATGGTCTTAACGCCAAGGAGCCCCCAGACTCAATAACCAGGCCATCAGATGCAAACACATGAGGTGGTTTATTTCACGATTGTAATCGGGTGCAAAGCTTAGGGATAGCTAAGCACCCTGAGTATCCAGGCAAGCAAGCTTTTATAGACAAAATCACAAGTTTTCCATAAATTATAACATCAGGTATAACAACAATCGGGATTGGTCCAGACATACAAGCCAGAGTTCAACCCAGAACAGAATTTGCATAGTTCAGCCCATCCCTGAGTATGTGACATTCAGCAGGATAAGTGATACCCTGATACCCAACATCCTGCCTATCCCCCCCAGCCCCCTGTGACTCAATTTACAATTCGATAGATAACCATTTGCTGCTATGGGTTCTGGGGTTCTGGTAACCACTGGTTCTGATAACCATCTGGCTAGAAGACTGCCACCGGTCCTTAATTGCTATCCTCCAGCCCAGCTGGGAAAGGAGGAACCTGTTGGTCAAACCTGTTTGTCACATTCTGCAGTTTTTATTATCCTTCTCGGCAGAATTAGTTGGGTCCTTTCAACCCCAAATAATAATAATAAATAGTCCACCAAGAACATGGAACTTCAAGTAAGTATTTGAACTGCATTCAACTGACACTTCAAAAAATCACAGTAAATACAAAACCAGCATTTAAAAAATGATTAAGTGATGAAGAGCATCAACAATCCCAATTGCTCATATTCCTGGGTTTATTAAATAGCTGGGAAATGAAGAGTTATAGATATATCATACCTAACTATGATTCCCATATGATTTCAAATTTTTCTAGGAAGATTATAATAGAGGAATATTAAACTCATTTAAGTGAAAAGAACTGACTTAATTCTTCAATAGCAGTTTCTTTGGATATTTTTCTGTCCTCAAATTATATATATATAGTTTTGGTGACATAGAAGCACTCCAACTCTATCAATATTTGCTGTCTAGTTTACTTATGTATTTATGTGGCCAGATTCTGATGACATTAAGCATTGAAAGTCAAAGTTTGACTTTTGCCCCCTCCTGCTTATGTGTGAAGGTAGTTTTTTAATGTCTCTTAAAATTCTGGAAAGTCCCCTCACAATAGGACAGGTATTCCCGAGGAACAATGAGCTTCATTATTACTCCCAAGCATGAGGAGCAGTTGCAAACTAAATCGGTTCTGAGGAGGAGGTAAAGAGCTTTGCAGATTTGCATGTGAATCACTCCTTATAAAGAGTTGCCTGCTTCTGTGTCTGACATGATGAATGCTCGGGGTTTATTCTGGACTGCCCTTTGCCAGTTAACACTGTAGAGGAAGAGCAGGCCTGGGGCTGGTTCCTCACCCAGCAGCAGGGCAGGGTACTATACTTTTCTACCTTCTTCACGGAATAGAAAGGAAATAAATCAACACTAAGTTTAGAAACCTAGCTCAAGGGAAGGGAAAAGCAAAAGAGGCTGAGAAAAAAATGTCAAGATAGAAATAATCACTCTAAGAATCAACTAAATTCTGTCTTGAAATTAATAATAAATTAGACTCGGAGAAGACTGAAGCATTGGCAACAAAGGTGAAAATTCTGGGAGATCTCAGGCACAAGTCACTGTATGGTGTCATTTGCCAGAGAATATTCTAGTGAAGTTAAAGGAGCCCTGAGGGAAAATGAAACTCAGGGCACAAATCTGAGGCAAAACTTTATAAAGGGAATTCAATTCACAGGCTTCTGACTTTGGCCCAAAAAGTCCAGGTTCATAAAGACTACAGTTGAAAGGCTGGCGGCAGCTGTTCCATTTTGGGGACTGAGGAGAAAGCTTTGATCCTGGAGTATTAGACAGTGCTAAATTTAACAGTCCGATTCTTCTGTAGAAAGAAAGAAACCTATCAGATGAGAACGAAGTCAATGGCAAAACAGAAAGGGAAATGGCTACCCACTGTGCAAAACCTCAATATGATAATTTTTTTTTAAAAAAAAGTTATTGAAATCTTCAGCTTTGATCATGTGTTCTTGTAGGAAAAAAATTTACAAATCTTTCCCAAATTTAATTATTTATTTTAGATCTGCAAAGTATGATATGAGGTTTAGATTTTAAAAAGTTAAATTGTTAGTTCTGAATGGGGTGAAGTGGACTGTTTTTCTTATAGAACATAGAATTATTTTAGATTGAAACAAAGAACAACAGTTTTATGCCTTGTCAGCTAGAATAAAATAATGTTACACTTCAAGTATGTGAAAAACTTTGTATTAATTGCTTTTATATATCAATTTATGCTGATTCTAGAGATGGCAAGGTAGGAGTATGGGACTTAAAGGGAACATATACTAAACGCTTTAGACTCAGGAGAATTTTAGGCACAAGTGATTCAAGAATAAACAGACAAAAGGGTAAAGAGATGATTCAGTGGTCAAGAGGATCTATGCTCTTATAGAGGACCTCAACTGATATCCCAGCACCCAAATGACAGCTTGCAACCATCTGTAACTACAATTCCAGGAAATGCAGCATCCTCTTCTAGGATGAAATGACACTTGGCAAGTCCCTGATGCACATACATACACAAAGGCAAAATACTCATATACATCTAACTAAAAAAAATCTTTTATTAAAAATAAACAAAATATTTTCCTCAGAAATTATACCATAAAATTATCCTGAATCTCAAAAATAAATGTGTACAGTAAATTACTGATCAATATAAAAAGGAATTATGCCATTTGCAAAAGAACATTAGTGGATTTGACGTTATAGTCTTAAATGAAAGCTGTCCACCATAAAGCAAATACTGAAAGACTTCATTCCTATGGGGTCTACAAATACAGAACTTACTGAACTCAAAATCTGAACTGTGTTTAGCAGATATAAGAAGGCTGATAGGTGTCAGGAAGATGTCAGTCAAAAGACCATAAATGTCAGTTAGAAGAAATTAGTTCATGAGATCTATCGTGTAGAATAATGACTAGAGTTAACACTTTATTGGACTTATCAAGTGCTGAAGATTTGAGTGTTTCCAGAACAACAATATTTATTGATATAATTCATGCTAGCAAAAATTGCCACAATTTCTGCACCTAAGTCTCGTGGAATTTCATGGAAGATAAGCTGGAAAGACTGTAAGAAACAAAAGACTAAGAAGTCTGCGGTGATACTTTCCTTCCTACTAACGATAGGAAAATTATACCCATGATACCACAACAATAAAACATATTGTTTAGACAAGAGCTCAAATATCAGTAGACATCCTACCTTTAACAAAGGAAATGTTATGGGGATCCACCCTTAGACAAAAGTACATGTAACTAATGACTGCTGAGAGAGAAAATTAGCCTTTGCTAGGGCTGAAACCCCAAATTGGTTATCCATTACCCAGTAGTCAACCATAAAATCATGTATGTAAATCTAACATTATACAAACAGAGCAGGTTGTATTTAGTGTTTTTACATGTGTATATATATATTATAATCATACAAATATAATAGTTATTAACCAAAGATTAAGCAGTCATGAATTCAAGGGTGAGGAGGGAACACAGATAGGTTTAGAGGGAGTAAAGGGAAGGAGGATAATGATACAATTATCCTTTAAAACTATTTTAAAGTATACCATTGAAAACCATTATATACAATTTATCAATTAAAAAGTAAACATTTAAAATACAAATGTACAAATTTCTGTAAATTTTGAATAGAGAACAAACTGAAACAAAGAGCAAGTTTTCTGACACAGAGATATTAAAAAGAGTTTTCTCATTCTGAGCATCTGTTTGTTCTACATTAATGAAGACGTTTGGAGTGAGGAATGATAAACTAGAATAGAAACTTGCTCTCAGGAAAAATCGATGAAACGAACCCACCTGGTTTTGAGTTAGCAATTGGTCCACTGTGTGGATCTGAATTCCTTTCATTCTATGTGCCATTCTGATGAGGGAAAAAATAGCACACAAACCGAATCTGCAAGGATATTGCCCTTCATGTAAAGCATGCAAGTGACATGGTTTGGCCATATCCTCTCATATACAGACAGGTTCTTCTGTGCACCAATAGCTCATTTATTTATGCAGCAGCACCTATGCCTCCATCAGATGCACAACTGGTTATTTATGCATTGGCACCGATGCCTCCATCAGATGCACAACTGGTTGAAGCTGCACTGACAGAGGGAATGGTGTGTGTACTTTCCTACAGAAGAAAGGCATCTCATGTGTCCAGAAAAATTTGTAAGAATCATTACTAATCTCCTGATTCAGCCTGTTACTTCTGGAAAATGCCAGAGACACCTACCTGTAGAGTTTGAAAAACAGAGCTTGGAGTTAGAGTCAAATTTACTCTTGGACAATTTCATCTCGCTAAATATAGGATCTGTCTGTGGGATATGCACAGAGTCTGTCGAATTCAGAAATAGTCACATGATTTCCTGTAGCCAATATTAAGAGGTCAGAGTTGAATTTGTGTGACAGTCAAAAGATTTAATAGTCAGTCTAGGGTGGGTAAGTACATTTGTTTTCTCATCACTTATGATACAGCCATGACCCAGATAAGAACAGCTGCTTCATCCTGAGTCCCAGAATGAAGATAGGAGGAAGCAGAGCTGCACTAAGGCTCCTGAGAGACAGGTAACACCAGGGAGAAATAAACCGTGAGTGAGAGACTCTTGTTCCTGCTGCATGAGCTCTCTGAATAAGTGAAACAATTGCCTGCAGCACTGGCATCCATCCCCAAGTTCTTTTCTTTCCTTGTAAAATAGCAAAAGAAAAAAAAATAGCAAAAAAAGATTCATTATAAAGAAAGAAGTAATTGTTGCATTTTCTTATTATGGCCTTTGGGATAATGCCTTTCAAGGCATGAGTAGTACAAATTAAAAGCATCTACCCGACCCTGCCTAGATTTAAATTCAAATCCCCTTGTTACCTGTGTGATATTCAACACCCCATAGGTCTCTTCTGCAAATGGGTATGAGAGTTTATGCCCTGGATCAGCTGAATAAGCACATTTAAATCAGGGCACTATCTACCATACAGCAGTACTTTGTATGCTATTATTCACCACTGTCATTACTGCTAATATCTGTATGGGTAGGATTTACAACATTGTCTTTGGCTTCTGCAGTCAGTACATTTATTTTATTACTTTATGTTAGGAATTCAATTCTAATCCACTAGATTATGCTGTTTACATATTTTATATAAAAATATTTACATATTTTATATGTTATCAAATTTTATCTAGACTTCAAATAAAACGCATAATATCAGATTTGTACACAAAAGTTTGCAAGAGCCTTCCCATTCATCTCAGGGTTCACTAGATCCTCTCAAGAGCCCTCTGTAGCATGGGTTAGGCTCCATCTCCCCTCCCCCCTCCTTCACTGCCACTATTACTCCCTCATTCTAGCCTAGATAAGCTGCTCCTTGTTCCTTCTTGACTTTTAATTTGGGCTGTTTACTGTAGCTTTCCCACTGCCCAGAGTGTGATTCCTCCAAGTACCCTATGGCTAGGCCCAACACATTCTGTATGACTTTGTTCAGGAGCCAACTTTAAATCAGGCAGGACCATGACTTCCCTTATTCCCACCTAAATTTTATCTATTTTGCGCTCCCACTAATCATCGTCCAACACACTATGCTTACGTTAGACAAATATCAAGATTTATGAGAGAAGGGTCTTCTGTTCGCGGGTTGCAAGCACTGAAAGCCGGGTCTGTATATGACAGGTGCATGCTGCTGAGCGCTGGGAGTGGGCATAATAGGAACGATTCTTTCTGATCAACGGGGCCTTTGTCCAGCAGGTAAGAATGGCATCCTAGAAAGTCAACTTCTAAGAAATCCGGCTTTATTAAAAGAGCTACGAAGTGGTGAGAGGTAAACGAAGCCAAGAGGACAAGCTCGAGAGACAAGATGAGGGATTTTATATTCATGCAGCTCCCACGTTTGGATTAAGGAAGGTCAGCTATTTTAGGCTAATAAGGAAATCAAGCCCTCCAAAGCCCCGAGACTGTGGGACTGTTTAGATCTGTACTTTAATATTTAATTTCATATATTTCCGGAAGGAAAGTGATTAATAATTGCAGCCCATGAAGCGTCTACTTTAAAGGAATGACCCCTGCAAGCTGTTGTTTTTCTGAAGATTAAAATAGTAGCTGTAAAAAAATAAAATAAAATGAGTCATAGAGGGGCATTTTTCAACTTCACAGAGATGAAAATATGCTAAATATAAATATGAGAGATAACTAATTAGCCTCAAGCTTTGAAGGGTGATTTTTTTAGGGTAACGAAGCTGACTGCTTCACATTGTGACACTAGGAGATGATTCAAACGTTACTCTGAAATGATCGTGCTTTGACACACTCCTATTTTAACAAACTTATCTCAACTCTTCCCCCCTCTCCATCAACTGTTAACTTTGACTCTGGCTCATATAAGTAAAAGGATCAAAGATAACAAAGGCAGTGTTAAGGACCATCCCTACTGCAGCAATCCATCAACACGGGCAGGTGGTCCAAACAGCAACTCAGTTTAGTGTGGGAAGTGAACACCTGCAGGTTCGCCACAGAAAGTATAATCTTTTAAGCACAATGAAAAACAGAACTCTGATAAAGTAAAAAAATGTTTGAAGTGCAACACAGTGATTTAATTTCCCCTCAATGCTGCCTTTAATTCCGCCATTTATCTTCCCTGAAAGCCTGCTGTGTCTTTATTGCAGTCTTCCTCTTTCCAACCCTTTCATTCTTTATGGATGCCAATTAATTATTTCCAAGAAGTCTGGCTTCCAGTCAAATCTCCTACAAATATCTCCATACTATTAACCAATTTTAAAATGGCAAAGATGCATTAATAAAAATGAATGCTTCTGAATTTTTAGATGAAATGAATATAGAGCTTATATGTGTAAGATGGGCTCTATTTTTGTGTATTTTATTAGAAGTAAAAATGCTGTCAAATATTTTTGACTTACATTTGATATACACTGGAAGAGTGGAGTTGCTTTTTGAATGAAAAGGCTGAGTGTGTCAGTTCCATATTTACAAAAATGTACTTTAGATTGGTCTTTAAAAATTAGCTCTTTGAGAATATCACTCATGATTTTGATCATATTTGTGCTCTGCAGCTCCTCCCAGATACTTTGTGCTCTCTCTCTTTCTCTCTCTCTCTCTCT
>JAQHUG010000307.1:542325-556198 GCA_028555095.1 Dicrostonyx torquatus | reverse complement strand
GAACTCACAGATACTGGGATTAAAGGTGTGTAACACTGTGTGCAGCCTTATGTTTCTTTTTTAGTAACAGATAAACAAAGCAAACTAATAAAGGAGCAGCGGTTTTCAGAGACAAACATCCTTTTAAAGAATATTAATTTTCAGATAAAATTTAAATAATAAGTCCTGGATAACCTGAAGAAGTAGACAATATGGTTCCTTCCTGGTCCAGCCTGCAGAGACTCAGCAAAGTCTTTCCTACAACTGTCTAACTACAGAAGTTCACTGGTCTTTTAAAACCCCTAATTGTATGGAAAACAGCCGAAAGTAATTCTTTCCCTCCCTAGGCAGAATCAATTACTCAGCACCTTGAAAGACCTGTTTTAAAGTAGTTTAAAGACATTTATTGGATCGCTGCAAATTCCAGAGCCCTCAGAATAGTTTGTTCAGTCAGAAAAGACTTGAGAAAACACTTTGGGAGAGAAAGGAAAAAGGAAAAGACCAAAGGACTACATATCAGATTGCATTTTGTCAGACCGAACCTCATAATTTCCTTTTTTCTTTACTATTAAAGAATGTCCTTTAAATTTTATTACATTTCTCATTTTTATGCATAAACTCTTTGGGGAATTAACTAATTATGAAATGACAAGGACAATTCTTATTAAGACTCTGACTGACAAAGTATCCTTGAGTATAAATACATGCTAAGCTAGTTATGTTTTCATTATCTGGCAGCTTCGTCTTACCACATGATGTTATTTTATTTCCATGGCAGTAGATTGCACTTGCCCATTACCTACATTAAGGGGATTCCTAACTGAATTAAGGCAGGGCAAATAAGGAACCAATTGAACAATTCTTAGCACAAATTTTTATGGCATTTCCCAGATGAATTTAGTGAAACAAAATCGAGATAAGTTAAAAAGTACTAAAACCTGGGTGTTACAACTATTAAATGCATCTTATCAAAATATCATCTCTTAGAGTGCATAATTTACATGATAATGCATGACTCCAATTTCAACAGATATTAAGAATCTCAACACCACATGGAAAAGAAAGATTGTACGTAAGCCTGTGCATCTTATGAATACATTCAGACAATTATTTTCCTATTATGATGCTAAGAACAAAATCTGAAAATGAAAGATAAGTAACTTTTAGAATTTAAACTACCATTTCTTCATATTTATCTCCTGTGGTTCTTTGTTTTTGAGATATATTTCATGCTGATTCATTAATTATTTAAGACAAAGTTCCCTCTGGAGGCCATAATTTAACATGTCTATTCATTCACAGTGAACTTGATCCCCTATTTACATGAGAAACAGACTGAGTAGACTCTTACCTTTGTCATCCCCTAGCTGAATGTCACTTGGGCACTTACTTTATCTCTAGTGCCACAAAGACTTTTATCTGTGATGTGAGAATGAATGTGCCTACACCAATAGGATTGTTTATAAAACTACATAAGACATGAAGCTCTTAGTGAGATGTAAATACTTGATCAACACCATCAAGTATTCGATAAAAATTAATTGTAATTCTGACTACCAGTGAATTTCGGAAATCTTTTAAAATAATAGTTCTTAAGAGCTGTGTAGTAATCCACAGGACTAAAGGATGAGATATCTGTCTTGTTTGAGCTATTGAGAGCTGCTATTGGCTTCCAGTTAAGTTGCAAAAACTTTGCAATATGAAATCCAAATGAAACGCAATATTCCTTATGAGGAATAGCATAAAGAGCAAGTAAGATAAGACCTTTGTAGGAAGCTATGTGTTACAGATAATGGTGGGAGCTTAGTGAGGTCTAGGAGAATATGGCCCACAGTCCTTACTGCATGCTCTAAAACACAACACAGGAACAAAAACTCAACTAGTCATAGATCACTCTAGGAAACAGATATTTCACTATGTTTTACATGTAGTCAATAAATTTTAAAATATTCCAAATTTTAAAGACTTTGGTCTAGATTTCTTTTAAACTTCTCCTGTCAAGATGCAGAGATCTCTGCAGAAGAGGACACTGAATAGCAGCAGTAAGAGCCAGAGGTAGTGGATGACTCCAGCGAAACAGAATCTTCCAGATACGACATGGCTGAGACACACATGAACTCACAGACTGTGACAGTGTACACAAAACCTGGACAGATCCAAACTGAACGAAATTCCAGCATTGAGAAGTCAAAGAGGACACAAGTTACACCTCTAACCAAGACTATTTGCCATTAAAATGTGCTGAAAAGAAGAAAAATCATTTTTCTACATTGTCATTGGCCACTGGTTTAACTACGCACTAAGACAAGCACCATCCTAGGAGGAGTTGGCCAACACAAAATACACTCTATATTTCTTTTTGCATTGTTTTACCTCTTTCTTTTTTCTTCCTTTCTCTATTTTGTTTGCTATATTGGTTTTGTTTGTTTTGATTTTCATTTTTTACTTTCTTCTTTTGCTTTTTTGTATAAAGAGAGAGAACATGGAGTTGTGTGGGTACAGAGGTAGAAGTATCTGGGAGGAACTGGGAGGAACATAGAGAATATGTTCAAGAAGCATTAGACGAGCCTGGCAGTGGTGGCGCATGCCTTTAATCCCAGCACTCGGGAGGCAGAGGCAGGCGGATCTCTGTGAGTTCGAGACCAGCCTGGTCTACAAGAGCTAGTTCCAGGACAGGCTCCAAAGCCACAGAGAAACCCTGTCTCGAAAAAACAAAAAAACAAAAAAAAGAAGCATTAGACGACAAAAATTAAATTTCAAAAATAATTTTAGAAAATGGTGGTGCTAATGCTTTCTAAATGAAATAACATTCTATAGTGATAGTGATCTCTGCAATGGAGTTCATTAAAAACTCTCCATTTTCATTTCCAACAATCCTCATATATTTAGCTTGAGTAAATATAAGTAGGCTCTAAAGCTGCCAAATAGCATATTATGTGACTCACATGAGAATTATTTCCTATAATTTTATGAATTCATCAATTTCTTTTGTTGCCGTAAGTTGGGACTGATTCTAGCAAAGGTGCTTCTTTCTTGTATTTCCAATTTTGGCAGAATAGCTTGATATGGGTGAAGAAGAAAGAATTTGCATTCTTACTTACAGAAGAAATATTTCTGACAAATATAAAGGTGGGAAGCTAAAACCACAGTTGGAATGTAGTGACCAAGTCTGCCTCCTTCCATGTGCAAAAATTCAAGTTTGTTCAGTTATTATGTAACCGAAAGGTTCCCGGTAGCTTCTGTATCTAATACTCTTAAATTTGAAGACGATTTCTGCTAATATGTTACTAGGAATAACGGCAGTCAGCTCCACATTATATTCACACATAAATATAGAATTTCAACTGGAATGGGAGTCTGTGGCTCTATTTCCTGTGTTATTTTCTTTTGATATAGGGCTTATTTAGTGAGCAGCAACAACGACTGACTTAAATTGAATCAAAAGGTATTTTTCCTTCACATCTCAGTGAAGTAAATATTGAAGTGAGTATTTATTGATATGTTTTACTTCTGTCGGAGCCTTTCTTCTGTACTGGACAAGAATCAGAACTAGCCTACCCTGGTAACCTCAGACACTTATTTCATTACCTGGCTGCGCTGTTATTAAAGTTCACTAAATGTCTGCCATGATCTAAGCACTGCTGTTTTCCAAAGATATACATTAGTAAATAAAGCAGATGCTGTCAGTGCATTCCTGAAGCTTATTCTCTTTGTGGGCAATAGAAAGAATAGAAAAATAGCTCCTGATATATATTTCAGAATACTGCTTCCTATGCATTTCCTGAGTGAACCTGAACATAATTATCTGTATAACTTTTTATGTCCCTTCTTCTGACTTGCAATCGAAAGATAATGGCTGGGAATTATTATTGATTTTACTTTTACAACCATGAATGTTCATGGAACTGTGAACAATTATACCTGCTATAACTGAAAACATCCCATAAAGAAGTATATTCCTTGGTTCTATATGCATGTCAACATTAAATCAATATCCAGCATATGCAAGACTCTACAAACCATTCAAAGCATCACGACCTACACACACACACAAACACACACACACACACACACACACACACATTCATGTGAATTTGAAATTTCATTGCTTTTCCTTGAAATCCAGTTGAAACTTCTGCTTCTTGTTTTTTTTTTATTTTTCTTCTTTTGTTTGATTGTTGACTGACCAATGTAAGTCAACAGAGCATAGAAAAAGTATCATTTCTGTTCCATACTCATTACAATGTATTAACATACTTGTTAATGAAGTGGATTTAAACGGCTGTATTGATTAATCTAACAAAGCTGTCTTTTCAGCAATGTCCACCCTTGCCAAACTAGATATGTGTATATAGGTTCATTCCACACCAATTCTTCCCAATTAAATATGTGCATATTTAGTGAGTAAACTATTGCAGCCCTATAATAAAGCTTTAAAAGTATAAAGATGTTTTAATAATTTATTTACTTAAGGGAACAAACAGAACGTGCTCAGAGCTGTTTTCATTTATTTCTTTATATGTGTACACATATACATATCATTTACCAAAAGTCTCAAAAAATCAATTTGTACAATTAAAAAAGCCTTTGAAAACCACAGTTGCTAATTTCACTAGCAATTGAATTCCTATATTCTTGCTTCCCTTTTGATGCCATCTTCTTCTCCTACTGGACAAACTTGACCTCTTTGTGTCCAGAAGTTGACCCCATGTCACAGCACATCAATGTCAGTACAAGGACAATAATCTCCAATGATCTCTCTCCACTTTCATGGCATTCTTTTCAAATGGATGGCTTAGTTTGCACACAATCAGCTTTTCCTCCAGGTCATAATTTTAACCTTATTAATTAAAACCACTAGGCTGATAAATGACCTTGTATATCCGTATTCTTTTGTTACAAATCAGAAACCATACACACAGCAAAATGATAATTTAATTATATCTAGAATTCAGCTTAAAATTCTCAGTGCAGTGGCATTAGAAAAAATAGCAAGGATTAATTTATCTGACACTCAAAAGTCACTTAATAGAACATTTTCTTATCACAAGACAAATATATCATGCCAATAGTAACTCAAGATACAGATATACCTAACATCTACTTAATGAAGATTGAAACACTCTCTTTAGTTCTTTAATAGACAAAGGATAAAGAATAGGACATAGAAAGTTCAAAAAGATTAGGTAATGACGTTATTATGCTAAAAACAAGTATGGATGTATGAGCAAGTGCCTAAATCTCACTACTCAGGAGGAAGATTCAGGCAAATCTCTTTGAATTAAGAGGCCAGCATGGTCTATAGAACTAGTTCTAGGACCGCCAAGGCTACAGAGAGAAAGCAAGTCTGTCAAAACAAAGAAACAAACGAAAGCATTTTTTTTCCTGAAGTGTTTATGTTGTCTGAACATGTAAGGCCCGTTTACCCCTTGTTTATTAAATTATGTGAGACTATAGAGTCCTATGGTAGATGAGTTGCATTACAATTAACTGGAAATCATCTTGTGTGCTTTGTGAAATATGGTCTTTAAAATCCTCTACACTTTCATGCTTCTGGCACTGCTGCGCAGGAAGACCAGAGTTCTGGAGAGAACAGACTCGGAAATTTTTCAGATTCAGCCACAAAACGACTGTGCATCATAAAGAATAAATGATCCTTGGCCTCTCTTTCTTCACCAGCGAAAGAAAGGATCTACAAAAACTGACTGCTAAATTCTCATATTTCTGAAAGTTTTAAGCCTGTAATAAATATCATTGCCAATTGAATTCTAGTGCCTCAGTTGTGATACAGACATAGGAAGCAGACTCCACCCCTTAACTCACTGACTTTTTACCTCCAATGGGAGATTTTTTTCTTTTAACCCAGCTTTAGAGTTGTTTCCAATTCTTCTCTTGTTTACAGATTCTACACTAATTGGCTTTCTTTATTCTCTATGATACCACTTCTTTATATTTAGTTTTCTGGTATAAAATTCATTAACTATTCCCAGAGGAGAAGCACAGTGAAGATGAAAACCCATTTGTTTTTCTGTTGTGTAAAATTGAGGCAAAAAAATAATGAATGAATAAAGGAATTTTTCAAGTATTTCCTAAGTTTATATTGAAAGTTGAAATTGACTCTTAACTGGAATAAGGACTCTTCTGCAAAATTACTATAATGAGAAACTGTAGTTAGAACAAATAAATCACAGAAAACAGAGGCCTCATTATCTTCCACTTCATTCACATGTTTAGATTCCTTTCCGGGTCTACCTTCTAGTTGTTTGGTTGTCATTGTCACTTGCTTTTGTTTTGCTTTTTCCCTCCCATTTGTGTCGTTAGGGGCTGGACCCAAACTATCCCTGTGACAAGCTCACACTCTACAGATGAGCTAGCCCAGTCCTCCCCATCAGCTACAATATCCTGAAGCTGTAGACCTCCACATGATGGATTAGAGCTGGAACAGTTCTGATCTACAGTGGACTGTTTTGTATGTATGCTCACCTTCTTTCTGTTGTTACCAAAATTGTCTTCTTTCTGCTTGTAATGGCTTTCCATTTGTGGAGTCTGCCAATTCAAAAGATCTCTTAAAGGAATTTTGTGTTTAACTATTTAAATTAACTTATCAGTAATACAGTAATAGTTCTGAAAAAAGTTGCTTGGGTTCTCCCCATAATGAAAAAGCCATTCTATATTAGTCCTGCCTTTTAAAAAATACTGTATATTTGTTTCTTTTTAATTTGGGGAAGTGGTAATGTTTTAGATCAACAATCATCATAAACTTTATTCACATAACAGATTTTCTCCAAAATATTGTTTCTTCCACTTAAACACATAATCATGAAAAAGCAAGAATGTTGGAATTAAAAATATTAGAACAGATCAAAAGTAAAAGAACATATTTTGCTTGTATATATATATTCTCTTCTAAGCTTATTAAAAGTCACTTTCACATATATGATTTATCTCTGTATAACCAGAGGTATTTTATTTAAGTATAAACTTCTTCATAGTATTAATAATGTCAAGATAACAAGTAACAGTGAAATCTAAAAGAGTGAACAAGGATTGTTTTCAATGAACCATATAAATAAAAATATAAAGTCTTTAGACAAATTACCTTAACTCATCAATTTTCTGACTCAAAACACGACCTAAACAGATTCCTACGTTAACCACATAGACCAATATTTCACACAATTCTTACTGAAAAGGAAGTGTGTTTGCACAGGTCCTGTAATTATGCCATGCCTTAAAATTAACTTTCTCTAAGAACTTTGTTGCTCTTAGTCTTCTTTTTGATTAACAGATCTGCCTGATAGCTCCAGGCCATGCACTATGGTAGTTAGAATGACAGTTTCCCCCAAAGACACATACACTAGCATTTGTAGTCCACATTTGGTGTGTGGTTTGGAAGGATTACTGGGTGTGGCCTTGTTCGAGGAGTTGTGTCACTAAAAGTGAATTTTCAGGTTTCAAATGCCCATACCAGGTACAGTGACTGCTTGTGTGTGTGTGTGTGTGTGTGTGTGTGTGTGTGCGCGCGCGTGCGCGCGCTAAGGATCAGGGTGGAAAATTCTCAGCTACACTTCCAAGCCTTCATACTTACCTGCTCCCCACCATGATGACAATGGACTAATAAACTGTAAGCAAGTCTCCAACTGAATGCTTCATTTTATAAAAGTCACCTTGGTCACAGTGTCTCCTCACATACAATAGTATGGTGACTGGGATAGACACAGAACATTCACATCCATGTCCCAAGCCCCATTTTTATTCAGTCAGTCACATCTTATAAGCCTTGCTTTGACTTTCTAGTGCTGTGTTCTTCACTGCATTTTCAATTTCATATTTGTCATTTCAAGCTATCAAAATCAACTTTAATTTGTCTTTCTGCTTCTTTCAGTCCACATTCAGCAGCCACACTGATATTTGCAGATTTAAAAATCCTAGCGATAACTTTATCTTTGAGAGAACAATGTGAAAGTGCTTCTGCAGATGGAAAGGTCTTGGCCTAAATTGCCATCTAAATCTCTTGCACAGACAAACATGAGCTCCGTGGTAAACCACTGCCACTCCACAGCACACAGACTCACTTCTAACAATATGTCTACTGTGCTGTAAGATGTTCATATATACAATAGTGAAATCAACATCTTGTCTTAGAAAACTGTAGCTTGGTATTATGTATCAAAGTGTCTACAGCAGATACTTTAAAAATACAAAAATATCTTCATAGTTACCCCATTTTTTTACAGCAGAGTAATTTGCAATGAGGATCTGAGCTGATGGAAATTTACTGGAAAATAGAAAAAGACCGAATAGTCAAATAGCAAACACAACATTCACTCAGAAAAAAAGAGATTAGAGTAATCTCTATTTATGAGGGTAGTGGGAAGGGAAAAGGGGTCAAAAAACATGAGTCCAACTGCTCTGATAATTCCATTTATTGCTGTTTATAAAGAAAAAATGGGTAAAAATATAGCAACTAAAAAGAATACCTTTAAACCTATTAAGTACTATTAAAACCTATTAAACAGTGATGGTTACAATAGCATAATGGAATCTCTTAATTGTACGTGAATACATAAAAGTACCCAAAGACAGTCTAACATATATCAATATTATTTTAGTTTATGTAATTTCCGGAGTTCTGACAATTTGTTACTGATATTTGTTAGGTTATTATAAATATTTGAAACATTGTTCCAAAGAGCAATATAAACATGTTGGAAGCTTTTTCTCCAGATATATGAAGCACTGAATAAAATATATGTTTAAATTGAAAAAAAATAATATTTACTTACCTTACATTATATGAAGTCTGAACATGATTCTTACCATGCAGAAACTACTTTTTAATTAATATTTTGTTCAAAGTAATAGGTTATAATAAATGCTATAATATTATAAAAAAATTATTTCCGTGTGTATTAAACACTGTGGATGACCTCAGTCATGAATGGTATTCACCTTTTACATATAATCAATGAAAAGGAAATAATTTGTCTGTATTACAAGGATTACAGTGTAGACACACTGATACAAATGGATTTTCTGCTTCATCATTCCCTGACTCACTCCTGATGGCTTTGCTGTGTCATTTGTACCGTTTACACTTCACTATCTCTAGTCAACTCAGCACCTACTCCGAACTCTTAGCTTCACTTGTTTTCATTTTGTTTTCTCTTGTACATTCTAATTCTAGAACTGACTCTAAATTTAGACGTGAGACTTTAAATCGCTTGCATTTTCTAGGTCCTGACAAAAGAGCAGGGATGTAAGACCAAGCAAAATTCTTTCCAAACATTCCACAAATCCTTCACATCTCTCATCTCAGCCATCACACCTAGGAGGACACGATGGCAGATACACACCAGTGCTCAATGAATGCTTGCACAGCTACTGGCATAGCATTGACTACTTTATCCATCCTCCTGTTGCACAGAGACCGGGTCACTTAGAGTGTTTCCTAAGAGAAGCAGACGGAAAATTTCACAACTCTCTTCAACTAATTGATTTGAAACCATTGCTGGAAATCTTCTGAATAAACTGTGGGGATTTATTTTTAAAGCTTTGAGGATGATAATGAGTACAGTTAATTACATATGCAGAGTGACAATAATCTCTGAAGGCAGTTTAATTTCGGAAACCATGTATTGTAATCTCTCCCAAATCATACATTAATACAAATCATGGGAGTATAAGGTTTATGGATAGAAAACAATTTGTCTCGCTTTGCAGTACTCTTAACCTAACTTTAACCATTGGCAACTTCTGACTCATAAGTTTATCTGAAATAATTATTATACATGAGTGTGATTACTTAGAATGAGAAGTTCTTAGAAAATAAAATAGAATTCGTAGTAGGCACAGTTAATTTCAGAATATAATATATTCACTTTTAAGAGAATGTGATTTCAACTAATGATACAAACTTACTATTTTATAGGCATGACAAATACACAATGAAAACATTATAAGTTTTAATAAAATACTAAATATAAATAATATCTATTATGAAACTAACATATGTATTTTTAATTTTCATTCTATTTCTTCCTGTTTCCTTCCTCCCTCCCTGCCCTCCTCTATCCTTCTTCACTGGATCTTAGGCTTCAAGTTCTCTGTCTCACAAAGGGTCAGGAGATGATACTGGACTCATGATCCTTCTTTCTCCATTTACTAAGTGGAGGATGAAAACATGCTGTCCACCAAACCTGAACTGGTTTTTAAGTACTTGCAGTCTACTGAAAAACAACAATGAATTCTATATTTTGCAGATTAATTTATGCAATATGATTTTTCAATAAGGCAAGACATATATACACTTTATAATTTAAAAAAACCATCTGGTTAGGATACTATAGCCTGATTTTAAACATTGAATATTGACAACACAATAAATCAGGAAAACAAAAAATATTTCTTTGATAAGTAGATGCTTTGCCTACTGTAGAAACTTGTTTTCAAGGTCTGGTGGGTTCTCTCTTATACAGGCTAAAGTAAGTAGCCAATGCACAACATGATTTATGAATGTGCTAATAAAAGCAAAAATATAAACTTTACATTCATGACTTTTGGCTAAGGCTTAGAAAATCTACTATGAGTAAATCTGTATATTAAATTTTACACATGGAAAAGGCAACTCCATGTAAGTGTGATGCTGAGGGAGCTTCAAATGTCTACAAGAAACGCATTCTTCCCAAAATGAGTTTTGATTTAAATATAAGTTTGAGGTAGTTATGAAAAACATTAGGGGAAATTGGAAAGGCCTTGTTAAAATAATAGAGCTTCCAGAGCACCGATAAGAATGTAAATCTTGAAATTGCCTCTGCACCACATGCAGGCTAAATAATTCTAGAAGTGGAATCATTTTTCATTCCCTGAAAGCAATTGGAATTTTAATAGATGAAAGAATAGTATGGAAGCTGGCACACCTGCATTTCCATTATGTGATCCATGTGAGGCACATATAAATGAACAGTTTTATCTTTAACTGTCTGAAACTGGAGTTAAATGTTAAATTTTAACTTTCTCTAATAATTATTATGAGTTATGAATATATTAAATTTTGTAATAAATAAATATTTCTAGCTTTTACTCTTTGAGCACCAAAAATCAGTTTCTGACATGTTTACTCATTTGTTTATATTTGCTTTGTTTTGTTGTGTTTCCTTCCTCCAGATGTCTGGAATTTTGAAACATCTACAAAAGTCTGCCCTAGAAATGTTACTTAATCAATCAACAAACTTCAATTTTCATCAGTTTTTAATGAAAACTTTTCTTAATTCAAAGTCCTAAAAAAAATCACAAATATTAAACACACAACCACGTGCATGCACCCAGACACACAGACAGACACACACACACATACACACATAATGAAAACTTTTCTTAATTCAAAGTCCTAAAAAAAATCACAAATATTAAACACACAACCACGTGCATGCACCCAGACACACAGACAGACACACACACACATACACACAAACATACACACAGCTTATGCACAAACTTTGGGACTTTTGGGGTCTCCCTGCTAGAATCTTCTTACATTCACCCAGTCATTGTTTATAACCATGAAATTTGGAAGGTACTGATTACAGGAACCCTTTCAAAACTGATCTAACATTCTGGTTGCTTTGGGATCTGTCGTCCAGAATAGTGAGGCAAGAACTGGTCTGTCTGGACTGACAGCTCAGGAACCTGCATAGGACCAAACTAAGCCCTCTAAATATTGTTGACAGTTGTGTGACTTGCACAGTTTGTGGAGCTACTGGCGGTAGAACCAAGATTTATCCCTAGTGCATGAATTGGCCTGCTGAAGCCCATTCTCTAAGTAGGGATACTTCCCTTAGCCTTGATTCAAGGGGAAGAACCTTGTTTTGCCTCAAGTGATTTGACAGGCTTTGTTGACTCCTCATGGGAGGCCTTACCCTCTCTAAAGAGCTTATGGGGTGAGGTATGGAGAAGGTAGGGAGTCCGGGAGGAGGGAAGGCAGAGGTAACTGAGATTGCTATGTAAAATAAAAAAGATTGTATTAAAAAAGAAAAAAGTACAAAAGTTATAAAAAAGAGTCTAATAGTTATAGATATTGAGTGCTATTTGTTGTCACGCAAATAAATGATGCCAACAATCACCAAGAAGTGGACAGTTTTAGGTGTCATTCTCTTTCTGAACCACCAAGCTTCCTGTGAACATGGGGGATGCACTGTACCTCGTGCAACTGTGTCCACCTTACAAATATGCAGTCGAGGCTGACTCTCCCAGGAACCCCAGAAAGCACAAGACACTTGTGCCACAGAGTTTTCAAGTCAAATGTGGTGAATGTCGATACAAGCACTGTCTTCTGTGGTTGAACCTATTTCCACCAAAGATTCCTTTTGCTCAGACCTCCACTGCCTGAGTGGGAATCAAGCTCTGGATGTGTGGCAGCTGGGAAGGAAGCCGAGCTCTTAACTAAATGCTGAGCAAGGTTTAATTCTCTCAAGCTCACATGGATCTAAATAAATCACATTAAGTAATATTCTTCCTTTTACAGAGTAATTGGAGTGGGCCTAAGCTCTAATCAATTGATAAATTGATAATTTACATCCATACGTCTTTCAATAATTGTCCTTGTGTATCCTTCATAGATTGTGTGCACGATCAGGCTTGCCTTCCATTGATAAAGGTCTTATAAGGATAAAGCACCCTTTGCTTCAGTGTAGCAGAGTTCTAGGAATTAACTCAGATGTAATTAATGAGAAGATGCAATTTATCATACTCAGCTTTTTAAAAGTTACATTTTACTATTTTCACATATTGTATAATTTTTTTACTCCTATAAAGAAATTATAGATCTCAAGCTACAACGCTATTATCTTCACAAGTGACTACATTTTTATTCTGTTTTATCTGGTAAGGTTCTACCACATAGAAAACAGTTGACACATTCGTTCATGGATTCTTTAGCCCATTTGAATAGGCATTGTTTATGCTAACTGTGACACATATTAGCTGCATGTATGACCTAACAAGCCATCAAAGTCTATTAGTCTATATCTGGAATAGGATTTGTTTTTCTTTCTTTATGAAACTGCATGATGACCTGAATAATATATAGAAGATGCCAATGAATTATAATGTAGCAATTTACACATTAATTATAGGTTATTCTCCCATATTGTTCATAAGAGTATTAGTTACTTTTCCATTGCTGTGACAAAACATCACATATAAAGCAACTTATAAAAGAAAGTATTTAATTGGGAGCTTGCTTATCGTTTCAGAGGTGAGAGACCATCACAATAGCAGCACAGCTTCAGGCAGGCAGGCATAGTCCAGAAACAGTAAGTATCGGAAAACTCACTAATCCACAAGTATGAGGGAGAGAGAGGGACAGATGATGGGTCTGGTCTGAGATTTTTAAACTCAAGGCCACCCAGGTGACATGCCTTCACTAATAGGGCTAATCCTAATCCTTCTGAAAATAGTTCAAGGAATTGGGATCAAACATTCTTATCTGACTACCACAATAAATTATCTATTCTACTAAAAATTCTACTAAAAACAGATGCATGACATTTTTATTTTGGAGATATATAGAAATAATAAAAAACACATTTGAAAAATAAGCTATTTCTCCATAAACTCTGCTGTTTATAGCAATCTTTGAGCACAGTGCCTCCACACCCATTAGCCTTCCAAGAACCCATATTCTATCTACAGCACAAAGGCAATTTTGAAAATCTGAAATATATAACAAAACCTGAGTATCTCTCTTTTCTTTTGCATATTCCCTGAGGGAGTACACAGATAACTTTTGGAAGTAAATGGAAGATCTTCTGCCTTGCAGAGGAGAGGGTACCTGAACTAGCCTTGTCCCATAGTCACATTGATGAATATCTTGATCATCACCATAGAAATTTCA
>JAQHUG010000307.1:517864-540220 GCA_028555095.1 Dicrostonyx torquatus | reverse complement strand
AGTCTCCAATTCATAATCCCAGAGAAACTAGGTAACAAAGATGACCCTAAGAGAGACAAAAATAGATATAATCTACATGGTAAGTGGAGGGGGGACAAGATCACCAGAGTAAATTGGGAATGCACGGATACTGGGTAGAAGGGGATGGGGAGAGAAGGTGGGGAACAGAGAAATATATATAGCTCAATAAAAACAATTTTTAAAAAGACAGAAAAATCCTTTGACATACTGAGCAGTCCTTCCTGAGGAACAAGAGCTTAGGTATGCTACCAGGAGTGACAAGCCTAGAAGCTATTGGAAAACCACCAACAAGGTGGCTGGTGACATTTAACAGAACCACAGCTGCTTCAGCTTCCAGAAGTCATCCCCTATTTGTCATTCAGGTCTTGTAATTATTACTGAATTAATACAGAAAAGGAGACTCTATAAAGTGGTTCTCTTAAATCAAACCTAACTTTGTGTCTCATATTTAATGTTACCCAAACACACTTTTAAAGTTGGAATAATATGTTTCATAATGGAACATTTAATAGTAAACACTTTCTCTCACATACTTGCCTTACTGATCAATCGAGCTAACACCATCTACCTAATTTTCATGTAGACATTTCTATACATGTACAATAATATTTTACTAATCATAAGATATACAATTATGTTTACCAATAATTTTGCTGAGGATAATTTTCTTATTAATACACATACACTATTCTTTATTATTCTACATACACAATCTTTAAAATTTATTTTTATTCTTTTTATGGTTTCTGTTAACATTTTGTGTGTGTGTGTGTGTGTGTGTGTGTGTGTGTGCGCGCGTGTGTGTGTCTTTACTTGAGTGTGAACCTAGAGTCTCACATACACTAAATAAAAGTTCCACTTCCAAACTACATTCCCGGTCCTCTTTTCATTTTTATTTGAGACAATCTAATTCAGCTGTGCAGGCTGACCTGGAACTTACTCTTTAAGCAGGAATTCAATTCACAAACCTCCTGCCCAAGCCTCCTAAACTGCTATGATTACAGGTCTTTGCTACCAGCCTTGATGGCTGCAATCAAACTATTCTCTAAAACCAGATGAAGAAAATCTTCAGTGAAGTTTTCATGTGATCACTAATCACTAAGAAGATTAAAAGTGTATGATCAACATAGTTAGTGACCTCTAGGATTGAATAACAAAGATCCAAACATGTGAAGATGCCTCAGTGAGTAAAATGTTTGCAATGAAAAGCATGAGGACCTGAATTTAAACCCCGCAGAACTCACAAAAGTTGGGGCACAGTAGCACTCAACTCTTACCCCAGTGTTCCTAAGGAAAGATGAGAAGGTAGGGATGAAAAAATCCCTGGCAGTTTGTAGACCATTTGGCCCAGCACACAGAGCAGTGAACAACAAAAGCAGACCCTGTTTCAAACAAGGTGAAAGGCTGGAACTCATACTCAAGGCTGTCTTCTGACCTCTACACAGCACAATGCGGCACCCATACCTGTACACATGCATGTGTACACACATATGTACAAACATACTTACAGAGAGACTGGCAGACAGAGAAAGAGAGAACCACACATTTTTGTGTAAAGACGAAAATGTTTGTCTTAGTTAGGGTCTCTGTTGCTGTAAAGAGACACCATGAGCACAGCAATGCTTTTAAGTAAAACATTTAATTGGATGACTTAAAGTTTCAGAAGTTTGGTCCATTATCACCATGGTGAGACATGATAGCATGAAGGAAGACATGGTGTTTAAGAAGTAGCTGAGAGTGGAAAGGAGCTACATCTTGGCCCGGCAACCAATAGGAAATGTTCTGAGACTATCTTAGCATAGTAGAATTCATATCCTGCCCCTACAGTGACACACTTCCTCCAAAAAGGCCATCCCTAATCCAACAAAGTCACACCTCCTAACAGCGCCACTCCCTAGAAGTCTATGGGGTCAATTACATTCAAACTACAACAATGTTCAAATGTATCAACCAAGTGCACTAATTAAATCCATTTACTCATATTTCTACAGTAGAAAGACCCTCAGAGTTGCAGTAACAACCATGCTTCTGGACCAGTCATAGCAGGGATGATTTCTTCAGCCCCCGAAAATGAGTGCCCTTTCTGATATCTACATAACAGATGCTAAACCACCCAATCATTTCGCCATCATCACATACTATTCCATTATCATGTGGTTCCTCTTCCTTATCCTATCAGTATCTATGTGTTTGAGACTTTGTCTTCTTACATCCCATTGGTAATTTCTCTTTAAATTAACCCATTTAAAGCTAAGCTAGAACTGCTACAGAACCAGTATGGCACTGAGCATCACCTTGACAATTAGTGAGTTAGAATTGGTCAGTATATGGGGTAAGACATATTGTGGTTGCCACACTCATGCAGATAATTTTTTGAAAATCCCTATCAAATCAAATATCCTTTCCAAACACCTACACAGCCACTTTCTGAAGGCTTAACTTGAGCAAGTATTTACATTTCTGTACTAGTATCATCATCTGGAAAATATTTGTTGAAAGTTACTTGTTGCATGTGCTCTGTGACTATAAGGATACAGTTAATCCATAATGTTTACCATAGTATTGCAGTTAACTCAATAAACATTTGTCATTGTTGTTCCTAAAAGTACATAGTTTAGAAACTTTGGGGCTCATTCTCAACTCTTGCTCAAATTAATGCTATTTACGCAACAACCTATTTTATATCAATTGCCTATATAATTATTTGAAATAATTAGTATCATTGGAGGGGAAAATGCAAACATGTGTCGGAAATACTGTACTATTCTTTTCCCTGGTTTCTTTTAGCTTGACAAAGGCCACCTAAATTGCTCTATACAATGCTTTTCAAAAATTTTTTGAAATGCATACTATATAGAAAGACAACTCTGGGAGCAGAAAATATAATAAATATAATAAGTAAAAATTAACAAAGAGCACAACTTTAATGATATGATCTGGCATGTGTCCTTGCACTATTTATCAGATACTTAAGTAAAGGAGTAAGAAGGTGTGCATGCTTTGAAAATTTAAACCAATCTCTCATATCTTTACATCTAAACCATATCGCCAGTCCCTCATTTATTCTTCATGTATATACTATAAAGTATTTATTCACTATAAAATTAATGCATATTATTACTCTCCTTCTCTCCCCACTTCCTCTCCTTCTCTTCTCTTGGTCCTCTTCTCTTCTCTAACCCTCCTATGTAAAAACAGTGGTAGTTTCCTCAGTGTGGTGATATTGAGGTATTGATGTTTAGGAATATACAGTGAACTAGTCAACAGTCCCTCTTCACAAGTGCACAGTTTTCTAATGAGCCTAGAGCAGAAAAGACGGTGTTTGAACAGGTAAATTAACAGTAGGAAGCTGAGATTATGAAGAATAAATTCCCTATAACTGGTGTATAGTGAGGATCAGGATTATTTGCCAAAATAAACAGTTTTATATCCATTATCTACAGTGTTGGAACAGTGCAGTTTTAATTTATAAAATAAAAAAGGTTAGGGATTGTATTAGATGAGTTAAGTGAGTGAGATGGTGATCCATAAATGGCAAAACTCCAAACGCACTGGATATTCTTCAAGCTAAGATGTATGACATACATCACACAGACTTGAGAGATTATGAACTATGCCAGAACAATACCTTATATTATATTTGCCCTATTTACTAGAAAAGTTCTCCTATATACATATTTAAAGATATTTATCCAGTGATACATGAAATATAGCATTGAATTTTTTATAAAAACATGTTCTTTAATAGCACCTTATCTCTCAATTTTCTTTTTCCAAACATTTTCTGTTTGGATGTCCTTGAAGAGTCAATATTTTTATCATGGTCTGATAAGGATACAGGCTCAGATGCACAGGGTGAAACAGGGATCATAAAGTCTAGCTATTCCCCTCAAAGACCTTTAAAACATTTTCTTCTCCTGAATCAAAAAAACAAAATGTGCTCAGCTCCCTATCACAGGTTGTTAGTTCTTACCTTGTCTGCTCTACTGGGTCATTTCCCACTGCCCGTGTGCTTTTCATCTCATTCCTTAAATCTTCTTATAAACAATCGCTGGCCTCGCCTTTATCCTATTTTTCGTTTCCAAGTAGGTTCACACATTTTGAAAATGCATGTGCTTTATATTTAACAAGAAAAAGACAGAGGAAAATGTATTCAAGTTAATTTGATAAACAAAAAAAAGCCTGATGCTTAATTCTGGTCACAAAGCTGAATTTCAGAGAAGTTAAATAACTTGCCATTTGCACAGTTCAAGATGAGCCATTTCTAGATACCCTTGCTTCTGAAGCCATTTCCTCCTATTTCACCTTTCTCTACACAATCCAAAACTGACTCTTTGATGAGAAAACAAAAAGACCATAACAGAGACTTTGATCTCTAATCCATAGAATCTGAAAACAAAGTATCAGAGCAGCATAACTAAAGATAATTGTGACGATGGGAATCACACACAATGTCTAATGCTCCTTAAAAGCTTAATTCAGTAAGTGTATCTCTACTTGAGATTTTCTTCACTTACTGTTGAAAACTAATTGCGAAATCATGCTCAGCCCTCCAAAGACAAACCAGAGGAGTGCTCATGCTGATAACAGTGAGAATGGTAATGTGTCATCTCTGCATGGCACTGCTTGGAACTATTTCAGTAAACAGGATAAAACTATGTTGGACCAGAAGAGACAGTGACCTCCCATCACCTTTATGGGAACCACACCGTGATTATGAGAAGCACAGGCATAAAACTTTTATAATCATAAAAGGTTTTGCATCATTTGGAGGTGGACTGTGGTAAGGCTAAGATTTTTTTTCCCCTCTCTCTATTCAGTAAAGCCCTTCAGCAATTCTTACTGCAGGATAAAAGTACCCGAACAACTTCTGTGTTTAAGAGAACCTCATTTAGCAGCCGTGGTGTTAAGTTGATAATTGATCACATAAACAACTCAAAGATATCTGTTTATTTTACATAGACTCGGGGTGGGGGTAGGGGGGAAGAGCTTGCATCATAAAATTCAAAAACCCACAAGTTTTTAGCTTTTCTGTCACATTTCAGTGGGTTTAATATCCTCCTGCCATATTATTTACGACTTCACAAAGAAAGTAGTTATTTCCTATTATCTATTCAATAAATACTTAGAGAAATGCAGGCTGCAGAGATGTAGCTTGTTAATGAAACAGCCCAGAGAATCTTCATGGTGTCTAGCTCCAAAAGCTTGTACAGCATCTATTAAAACTTGCTTTCGTTCTGAAGAGTAATTCCAATTTCTACACACTGATATGCTCCACTCAGGTTGCTGAGGCAAGCTCTCTGGGGAGACAATTCCCCCTGTATAAAGCACGCTGAGAAGCAACACATATCTGACCACACAGGCGTGCCTGAGCACCTTTCTCTACCACTTCTACAGCTTTCTATGACTCGGGAGTAGTTTCACTGTGGAAATTAAATGAATGCAGACCAATTCTTTGTCTAACTATTTCCCCTCAAGGACCTATGAGGACTTCTCATGAATATATATATGATGCTCAGGTCCCTATCACAGATCATTCATACTTCCTTTATCTGTTCTATTGAGCCATTTACCGCTGCCCATTAATTTCCCATCTCATTCATTAAATCTTAGGATAAATACTCACTGGTCTTGCCACAACACTACATTATTAAAGAAGAGAAGAAATAAATCTTCCTTGTTGTAGTTCTTAACCAATATATGAAGACACTGTGATCCACCATTGTTTATTCATGTTACAAGGAGCCAATAGCTAAACAGAGGGGAAGGTACATCACTGCTCCCAAAACCCCATGTATGTTTCCACACTGTTAAAAAAAAAAAAAAAAACCTAAAGTTCTGCCTTATAATTTTCTAAAGAAAATAAAAGCATTCACTTTTTTTTAATCATTCCAAACTTATTCAGGACAAAAAAATTTTTTTAAATCATATACAGAGGACTCCTTTATCTCTGTGTTAAGTTTAATCTCCACATAATAATAAGGACAGACAGGCTTAGTGGAGTAGGACAAAATAAGATGATTCTTGTTTAAAATATTTTCTGGAACAAAACAAAGTTTTTCATATCATATATAGGAATCTTTTCCAATCTTAAGCAGAGCATTGGTTAAACAATCCTATGAATACGTTTGACTTTGATCAAAAGTTCAGAACAACCAAATCTTCTTAAGTCCCAGTACTCCTTGTTTTGATTTTTGAATTAAATTTTTAATTTCCGTACAGAAAACCATGTTTTCTTTATTCAGGGTCATGTGAGAGTAACAACACAGATTTACAATTTGTACAAAGATGAGATTGTAAAACATTGATTGTTAATAAGTCCATATGTCACAAATCTTTATACTGAATATTATTTATGTACTAACAGTAGTCTCTTGGGTTTCATGCATATTCAAGAATGCTAATATGTCACTTGTGGGAATCCCTGAAGTAGCTCTAACCACCTGCACAGGAAGCCCAGCTCTGCACTGAAATTTTAACAGTAGCCAGCAGTATTTAAGAAGTGGGGAAAGTACTTCTTATGAGGGTATATAACACACAAAGTTTGTTTCGATTAACAGTTTCTTAGTATCTCTATAAAATTTATTTAATAAAATCATTAGTAACATAACCAAACTAATTTTAAAATTCAATTTAAAAATATACTAATATTTTAATAGGATGTTAACTATTATAGTCCATAAATTTATGTTTTGCAGAGAGCCTGTAATATAAATATATGATAAACATGGTTAAATTTTCTTGACCCTTAAAATAATTCAGAAACCACTATTTTACTTTCTGTGCATTAACCAAAGCATCTAAAGTATCAGATCCTTCTACTCCCTCTGTAGATGAGGCTAGCCTCGAACTCACAGAGGTCCTCCTGCCTCTGCCTCCTGAGTGCTGAGGTTAAAGCCATGTGGAACCACTGTTAGGCTCAAAGTCTGATACTTCGACGGCTTGTGAGTTTTTGAAACTTTGCTTCCTGTTCACTTTAATGATTATAAAACTCCCAGTAACAAACGAACTAACTAAAGTAGAGGTGCAATGAGTGTTCTGAACTCTATTTCTCTCCCCGAGGTTTCATGATATTTGATAATAACTAATGTTAGTTTTATCTACCACAACTTGTATTCTCCTGGATGTAAGGAGGGGACTTAGAAACACCCAGAAAAGATTAAGAAGGTATATTACTCTATGAACCTAAATGTCGAATTTCATAAAGAATGTTTTTGAGAAATCTGGCAATGATTAGGTGATTGATCATATGAGCTTCGAAGGTTAGAGATGCTGTTCCAATGTGCCATCACTTCAAGAATGGTAAGAAGACCCCCCAGTGGTCAGTCTTAAAGGGCCACGTGCTTTGTAATATCTCAGCTTCCTTTCTTCACTGCCTTTGATGCTTTACTGTTCTGTTTATAAGTTTTAAATTGCTGAAAACTTCACCCATCTAATGTTTTCTTCAATGAAGTTTTCATGAAAGTTCAAAAGTTAAAAATCAGTTTCTGAAAATATGCTATTAAAAAAAAGTTGTCGCTTTGGGAAGACAATATCACTAAGTTGACTGAATGTGCTATGCATAAAGGTCTTGACTTTTAAAGATGTGCTTATTTCATTTTATATCTGAGTGTTTTCCCTTTGTACATGTGTATTGCGTCGTGAGTGGGGCTATTGTCTACTGAGGTCAGAAGAAGGAAATGCATCCATAGGAACTGCTGTTATATATGTTCTGAGCCGCCATGTGGGTGCTGGAACTGCACCGAGGTCCTCTGCCAGAGCATGAAGTATTCATAGCGGCTGAGCATCTCTCCAGCACATGCCGCCGTGTGTAAATTTTAAGACACTGTCTCAGTGACATTCCGCAGCAAAGGCAACAGTGATATAAACTGCAAGGCAGGACATGGTTGTTTAAATTAAGAGGAAGAATACAATTGTTGTTTGAGGATCTATAAAAAGAAAGCCAGGAATGCAAGAAATACAATAGTTACCCTGCACTGCAGGCTTTCTAACTACTATCAGGTGTCCTGTCATCTAACATATATTCAAGCAGCTCTACCTTATATCCAAATTCTTCCAAACTTAAGGATTTATACGATTATCCTAGAGTCCAAGACCCTGCCAAAGGTAAAAGTTGCCAAGAAGGTTTGGAGAGCTTCCGAAAGAGGACTGCCTGCCACCAGTAGCTGGATCCTTAAGAGCACCATTCAGCAAAACAAGGCTTCATTAGCAATAACCAAATTGACTGCTACTTGTTTGCAAACACCATAATTCTATAGATTTCCTCTGCGGAAACTTCAGTGGTGCTTGGTTCTATTTAGCAGTGTCATGAAATTTCAACAGAGAAATCCAGAGAAGAAATATTTTGGAAAGATTAAAAGACAGGCAGGCAGGGATCCATAGATTCTTCAAAGGCACTGAGAAATAGAACATTGCTGTAAAAATTGATCAGTGTAGAAAACATTGACTTAAGAAATCAAAAGCCAGAAGGCTCAGCCATGGCTTCTTTAGGATTACAAGCAAATAGAGGATACAACACCTGGTTCATTTCCTCATGTGTCATATTCTTTTAAATTATTTTCACTTTACATTGTATCTTAACAATTCATGAAGCCTTTTGGGGGAAAACATATTGCATATATAGAGTAAGTCCCACAAAAAACAAAATACAAAGCATATGACTTTGTCTCCTGCTCGGACACTTTTTCAGCTGAATAGTTTGAACCTACAGCCTCACAATTTTCATGCTTAGAAAAAGAAATTCAAAATTATTTTCTTGATATACCGCAAAGCTCTGGTTCAGAAAATTACTACCCTTTTGATGTGAAGGCTGAAATAACTAATTATAGCTAGGAAGATACAATTCCTCCTTTAATAATGAATAAATAGAAATCTTTCACCTAGAATAGAACAGCATCTGGATGTGAAGCATGGAAGATTAAATCAGAAAGCGTTGAAATTCTATTACATTCAGAGAGAGTATTTCTCCAAGGACGAAGTATTGACGCTAGAAGGTGGTTTCTTCAAGAGCATTCCAACATCTGAGCAGATCTGCCCCAGTAAAAACTGTGACGGTGCACTTGGTTATCTATATTATTTCTTCTTGGCAACCAGATAACTACACACATCAAATCAGCCATCTCTCTAGCTACATAATAATGCAGTGACTACGTTCAATCTAGTTGACAGTAGTTGAGAGAAGAGAGAACATAAAGGGAGGAATGGAAAGAGAGCAATGGAGGAAGAAAAGGTTAAGAAGAGGAGAGGGAAAATATAGGTAAAAAGGAGGAAGAAGGAGGAAAAGCAGAGTAAGTGAGAGGAAGAGAAACTTGCCACATATATGTCAGCCAGTGCGTTTTCACCTTAATGGTCACTTTGAACAGCAGAAAGCTTGCTTTGGCTCGTAATTGAAGGAGGGTTGGTTCAGAATCAGCTGGTTTACTGTGACGCACTGTAGGTACAGTTGACAGGGTAAGAGCTACACTTTCAAATAGTACTGTTCATTATCATTTATAGAGATGAGCAAGAAAAAATAATACAATATTCAGTTGTTAGTTTTAACAAAATTAGGCTATGAAAGAATTATTTCTTACTTTGCTCTAGAACATATGCTTTAGAAATTATTAAAGTAGAAGCTAAAGTAATTAAAGAATCACATGAGCTCAAATATTTGCCACAGAAAACTTTGGGGGTAAATCCTTAACACTTATTTTTAGATATTATCAGGAACACTAGAAATATATGTCTGCCCAAGGAAGTAGTTCCAATCATCCATCACCAAAATCACACTGAATATTTAATTTAAAATCATGAACTCATCAATCACTAAATAGCTAGACCTAAAAGTAAAATGGCCAGACTTTAATCTGTAATTTGGTGTATTTCAGACTTCTTGTTTCTCTGCTATGAACAACAAAAACTGTTTGATTTGTACCACATAGTATATTAATACAACTGAAATGCTTGCTAACCAAGCCCCTTCTCTCATTATTATTCCAGTCCTCCAATGAAATGACCGTGAAGGAGACTGCCATACAGAGGCCTTTTGTACCTGTGGGGAAAGACCTTTCTTGTGAGGTTCAGGCTTAAGCTATCACTATGCATCTTTCTAAATACAATTGTTTAACCACACACTATGTATAAAATAGTTTGACCATATCTACCTAACATAACTACTAGCAAAAGGTGATCACACAAACTTAATTAATAGTAACAAGTAAAACAATTCCTCAATCACACCAGCCACTTGAAAAGATAACGGGCTAGTACTGATGGTACTGAATGCAAGAGATAAACAGCTTCTTTCTCAAAAAGTATGTAGTATGGTACTGGGCTAATATACTTTTAAATTTAACTTAAAATTATGAACCTAATATTTTTTATTTTTGTTTGCAATTAGTTTTGCTCAACAGGGCAAATATAACACCCACCAAATGACCCAAAAGTGTATTATTAGAAAAGTCTTTAGCTTCCATGAGAAACAACTACCTACAAAATAACATGACTAAAAAAAGTTTTTAAAAAATCAAGCTTCTGAAAAACATTTATGCTTAGAAATTATTTTATTTATAAGATTTTAAAATAGAATGATGAAAATGCTAAGTGTAAACAAAATAATATGAACAATGAAATGCTTTCATCTTACAAAGGCCAGCAGCTGAGAATATTCATAGATGAGAACTGCTATGTATGGAGAGCTTAGTTTCTTGTTATTTCACTCTTCAGCCCTGACATCTTTTATTGATGACTCTTTTCCAGACCTGGTACCGATCTCTACCATCATAGCCAACAGATCCAAAACTCATTTCAACTGCAAATAATGATTCCTCATTTTTCTTAGTTTGGAAAATTAATTCTTTAAGCAACTTTTGATAGAACAACATCAAATGTATTGATTTTATATCAAATTTATGTGATATATAATCACACAGAAAATTCTAAAGACTACTAAAGATAATTAAAAGAATTTCTATATGATTATACGACAGACACACAATGAGCTCTGTTTTCTGAAAGTCAAGCTATTTGGAACCTAATAATTAGGAACAAGTCATTCTTATGAGAGGTGTCTTAAATGTGAAGTTCAGTCTTAAGAGATTACATTGAAGAGAGTTTTCTGTCTCCTTGGTCCTAGAAATTAAACTTAATAATATTCCCAGCTAAGAAACTTATTAAAATTGTAGGATACAGCTTACAATTAGAAGGACCACCTTAAACACCTGAAAAGGAAAAATAAGATATGTAAAATGCAACCTTCAAAAGTAGGAAGATATGTCACCTTCAGATGAAATACTTCAGTTTCTCATACTCTGTACACAAATGCAACCAGAGCAGTCAAAAGAAAACTGGAAGACTTTTTTTTCCCTTAGTAAATAAGTCATGTCAATCTTTCAATGTGTGAGAAGCAAATTGAAAACTTAAGTACTATCCATTAGAAAAGTGTTCAGCATATTGTGGATCATATTTCAGAACTCAATCTCTCAATTAAAAACAAAGTCCCAAGAACCAGGTGATAGTGGCACATGCCTTGAATCCCAGCACTCAGAGAAGCAGAGGCAGGCAGATCTCTGGTGTTCAAATCCAGCCTAGTCTACTTCCCTTGCTGTGGAAGTACTGCCCCATTGACATGTGAATCTTGTTTTAGGGAACTGTCTACAGAAACGTCATTATTGGACTTTCCCAACTCACAGTGGCAAGTCTATGAAGGGACTCGGATCAGACTACCTCTGTTTGAAGCCCATATGTTCTATATTTGGAGTGGAGGGTAATACCTCATCTATAAACAGATTCAAAACTGAAGAATGCAATACCCCATGTGAAACTCTTCCTACAGCTGACAGAAATAGTAACTATTAAACACCTACCTCATGTTTTCATTTTCCAGACAGCACTCTACTTATTCCTTTGCTTTTAATATTTTCTCACTCTGGAATGTTATCATTTTCATTGTACTTCTACATAGATAACGTCCATACATAAAAATTCATTCCTGATATAACATAAACAAGGATGCACTGTGAATTCTAACTAGATGAGGTGTCTTTCTTTGGGCTCCAGAACTCTCTGGCATATTAGTGTAGTTTTGTGTTATAATGTGATATTTGTGAGTGTGTGCACACAAATGCATATGACCGACTACTCTACCATATTCCTTCAAGTTGAAAAAGATGTTCCATTAAGCTTGTATCCTCAACATTTAGCTAGAGCTTGGGCCAAAATAGATGCTCAAATATTTGCTAAATAAACGAAAGAGTAGAATCTTGATATTTTCTCATAGTTCCCAAGAAAGAGTCTATGACAGTCTTGCAGCTGAAGCTGAACGAAAGTGATGTTTTATTGAGTTTGCTTCCTTGCCTTCAATATGAATGCTTACTGCTACATATTGAAAATCATTATCTCTGTGTCAAGATAATTCCCCTTTATGAATAGAACACTGCAGTTTTTACCCAAAACTACATAAAAATCAAAGAAAGAATGTATTCAGTGCACCCATATTACAATAAATCAAGTTAGGGGTGGGTCATAGCCTCCAAGAGTTTATAATATAAGAGATAGTACAACAAAAATAAGAGATAGATACATTGCAAATTTATTTTATATGTATTTGTACACATATTCATATGCTTCAGAAAAGTGGAGATGATAAATATAAAGAACTAGTAAAAACCATTTACCTAATGACTAATTACCATACTTTACTATACATATTAACTATATTAATGGTTTTTATAGTTCCTTTTTAAAAGGTTTTTTAATTCTTTATGGTTATGTGTTTTTTATGTTCATTGTTATTTGACCTGCATGTCTTTGTGAGGGAGTCAGATCTACTGAAACTTGAGTCACAGACAGCTTTGAACACCCATGTGGGTGCAGGGAATTGAACCCAGGTCCTCTGGAAGGGCAGCTACAGCTCTCAACCACTGACCCATCTCTCTGGCCCATTTATAATTACTTTATCACAGAAGATACCTTTTGATAGAGTTACTATTAATGTTCAGAAAACTGATTCTGAGGACATTGTAACATGCTTTCTATACTTGCATATATCTCCAATGTCGATAGATGTTTATAATCTTGTTATTTTATTTTATGTTCCACTAACTGCAATCATGTCAGAAAATATGACTTTATGAATAAGAGATAATAAAATAAATACACTTTATTCTAAAAGGAAAATTTTGGAGTTAATAAATATTACCTATTATCAAAAGTAAGTATCTCCTATTTTGGAATTAATATAAATATCTATCACTGCTGTCATGACCAAAAGTCAATCTACAGTCAAATTCTTATATTCCTGATAAACTCCTTTTCTAAAATGTGAAGTTGTTTTTAGACTGAACATACATTTTGTAAAGTCAAGTATTATTTCAATGATATTTAGATGACAATTACAAACAGAAGATTTTTGTAGTGTCTTCAATGATACTTGCCTTCTACAGGAAGAAAAATATTTAAAAGTTGTAGAATATACCCACTTTTTCACTAAGCCATTCTGAAAATGCTGAATCAGAATTTCTTTTTTATTCCACCTTGAATGACCTAAACTAGTAATCCTTCACTATCCAAATCATAGATCATAAGCTCACAGAGTAAATTTACATATGACCTTAGCATCAGTCCATTTACACAAGAGAAAATACTGGAATTCATTCTAACTATCACAGCCATCCTAAGAGCAGGAAATTTAGGTTTCTATTGCTAGTGTTGATGCACTTTGAGAAAAGTCTTTCTACAATCATATTTCTAGCTCTATTCTGTCAGTTCAACTAATTATTTGACTTTTTGAATAATTCTAAAAGTTATGCATTTTTTTAAAACTGCAGATTTTGCATTTTGGATAAGACCAAGCTAACATCAATCATTTATCAGTTTCATTGGTTTATCATCAAAAGCAAAGTAGTGCATATATTAGTGCCCCCACACACTCTTTATGTAAAGCAGAGCTGAATACAGTTTAGACTCAAGACAATTATTCATCAAGCGAGAATGACTAGAATGATAGTGAAACAATTTCTATCTGATCTTCCAACATTTTGACCAAATATTTAGAGATGGGAATGTAGGTCTTTTTCTCTCTGGATTGTGAATGGAAAATATATCATCAGATTGGGATAGCCCATGTTGTTCAAAGAAACCAACAGAACTTGCAATATATTCTTTCCTCTTCTCACACTGACTAGTTTCACTGGGCAAATGCTCCTGATTCCATTAATGATGCCTGTGTAGCATCTTATAAGAAAAATTGTGGAGTGCATTCTACTCTGTTTTTATGATGCAATTAATAAAGGCACTGAATATATATATATATATATGTATACATATACATATATATATTCAGTGCCTATATATTATATAAAACACTATATATATAAAACACTGAAACAGTTTATTAGTTCATAGAATGAAATATAGTAATATTTGTAAAATATGTAATAAAACTTATTAAGTAAAATAAGTGGACAATTTAAAAAAGAGGAATAAAGGGACATTGTAACATGTCAACCCTAAATAAAATAACTAGCACATTTTTACAAGACGGATATAAAGTCTTGTTACTTTTGCTCTATTCTGAGATATACATTATCAATCTATATTGATAATTACTAGTGATGTTTTATATTGTACATCTACTGTACTCTCTTATGGTCAAAGGCATTTTTAGAAGATTCAAGTCAAGACAATGATTTGGTTCAGAAACCCAGCAGTGTTTGATGGATTAGGTGTGTTAACTCTACTGAAGAAAAGTCCAAGCAATACCATGGTTACCACCCTGGAAATGATGTAATAGTGAAAGCATACCCAGTTTGACTTCAAGGTATCATATCTGAATACCTATGTGACAGAAAGGTCTACGTTTCGATTCATTTTTAATCTATGATAAAATTTGGAGCTACACAAAAGAAATGTGTCACCTGAAATGTTAATTACATATGATATTTAAAATGTTCATATAAATCCAGAGATTGTGCGGAAAATGGAAGACTTTAAACGCATAGAAGTATGAGCTAGGTAACCTATAATAATTTTTCTTTTAATTTTAAGATTCTGTGAAGAATCAACCATCCCTTTATCTCTTCTTTATCAACACAAAAGGCAAAACGAGTATCTACAATGGATTGGCATTCTATTGATCATAAAGTGATTCAAGTGTCATCTAATACAAGTTCATCAGTCCTTGTGCTAAAAGCATACTTACCTCCATTTAAAACCTGATCAAATGATCCTGCACTAGTAAATATAATTTTCATTTATCCCTTCCTATTATTCCATGAATACCAAACAATATTTACAACATGAAAATACAAATATGAAAGCAAATATAATTTATGTTAAAGAATTATTCTAGTGAAGCAATAATGACTTTCAAATTCATTCATAGTAGTATGTACTGAGATTCAGAAAGTGACAAATGACTCCAGACTTTTACTCAAAAGATATCTGAGTGCCAAGTAAGTCTGCTCGCTGTGCCCAAAATCTGCTCAGCATTTTTCTGCCACTGTGACTCTGCTGTGCCAGGTAAGGAAATGCTTCTCTCTCCCATCAATAGTGGGTTGTACTGACTCATCACAAAACGTGCCTAAGTTCTAACAGAATTGAAAAATGAGCATATATATGTGTGTATATATGTATACATATATGAATGGTATGAATATTTTTCAATTATTGTTTGATAATAGTATATTTGAATATATAATTTTGTGAAGTGAAGGGGGGTTAGAGGTAGATAATATTATTAACCTAATGATTTTGCATGAGATTTTGGAAATATTCTCCATATGGTCAATTCTTATTCTGTGTATAAAAAGCCAAGGACACAATATTTCCTAATAATATAAATCTGAGAATTACTGTCTGAAGCTCAATGGGTCAGGACAGATATGAATAACTCTAATCAACATCGCGGGGTGGAGAGGAAAGCAGCATAGAAACATAGGGATGTCTTTCAACATTTAAAGATAACGGAAGAGGCTTTGGAAGACAGTTTGACAGAGGAATCAACTGCTCTAATTCTAGATGTTTACTTTGCATGTGATAACACTTGTGTATATATTGAGTTAGAGAATGCATCCCCGGAATTTTTATTTTTATGCAGACATTTGGAAATCAGTCAGAGGATAATGTAGCTACAAAATATTATGAGTGATAGAAGGTTCTAAAATTGAATAAAACTTTTAAGATAACAGCAAAAGCAGAAAACTCTTTATTCAGCACCTATAGTGTTCTATACATTGTTCTGAAACCTATGGGAGTGGTGTGAATTAAAGGCTTGGGTTCTTGAAAATGAATACTTTTGTCAACAGGCATCTGAAATACAACATGGCTCCAGGTGAAGTATTATAGAGCCATTGGTTCCTTTCCTTGATTTGTTCTAGAGATACCACAAATAAATATAAACACAATGTGTGGCTAGAAAGAACTTATTAAAAATTAATTGTGGCTGTGGCTCGTGTAAAACTCCCTCTAAAAGAAGAAACAAGTGAGAGTCACTCTTCCTAGGAAAAGCTTAAGAGCAGGAAATCCAGGCTAAAATGAGGTCTTTATTTTTTATTATGCAAGCACACTCCATTAGCCTGTACAGGAAAGATTAGCCCACCTATTTCTGACAGAATTAGGACATGAGTAATTTAAAAGCTGACAATGCACCAGTGTCAATGGATGTAGCTCTCTAGACTACCATGATGAGTTGTTTCATCCCTGGAATACTATTATCTCTTATCTCCTAAAAACTGGGTCTCAAAACATGACCAGAGAAGAGAAAAGGCTAAGGTGATGGTCCCCATTTCTGAAGACCATATGAAGTGCTTGAAGCAAACTCTGGGAGCGGTAGTTGAATTTAATAAATTTAGTGATATGAATTCCTAACATATCTGTCTACACTGTTAAGTACCACTCCAGAATGTTTACCCTGCCTATGATTGTATCTCATGATGATATAGAGGCTAGAGGATTTAATTAACCATTTGCATTTCCTATTAAAACACTGCTAGATTCTTAAAGAACTAGTATTTTGTTTTATGAAAGATATATTAGATATATTGACTATATATACATATATATGTATAACCTCCCCCATATATATATTATATATTATATATATATGATCAAAAACAGAAGCCCATATTTTTCAACTACTACAAAATTCAACCAAAATGGTGCAAGTCTCAAATACTTAAAACCTGAAATCAATAGAGGAACAATTCCCACACCTAGAAATAAAAATGTCCTTTTTTAATATGAGACTCCCAAAATCACAGGTATCAAAGTTAAAATAAATGAGCAAATGAAATTATATCAAATTAAAAAGTTTTGTACAATGAAAATAAAGACATTACCTACTATGCTTAGAACATGGGGGAAAACTGTAAGCTAGTAATCTGATGAAGGATTAAAAGAAATGATGGAGAACTGCTCAAAAGAAACTCCTTATAACTGCTGCTGGGATAGCAAACACCACCATAATAGGGGCTTCTCTCATCAATCTCCCATCAACTACATATATCCTAAGAAAACAGCATATAAAGAAAAACTACATTTGTATCCATGTTTACTATTACACTATTGGTGATGGGTAAGATACAGAATCAGAGAAGATAGTAATGCAAGTATGACTAAAGGAAAGATAGTTTGTATACAGACAGTGGAATACTATCCATCCACTGAAATACAGCGTTATTCTGTCATGTGCACCAAAATGGATAGATTTTTGTACATTGTGTTAAGTAAAATAAGCCACACTGAAAAAACATATGTAATCTGCACTCTCGAGTGTGAATGCTAAAAATGTTGCCCCCAATATGGATCCTTATTTCTAAAAACAGAAAGGGTAGGGTAGAGGGACGATGAAGGGAAAGGAAACTCTTAAACCACAGAATATAGAAATTTTAATGTTCAACAGATGAATACTATAATCATCAATAACTGTCATTTATTTCATGAGTAACTATAGCAGCTAAAGTTAATAAATACAATTTTAAGGTGATAGAAAGATGAGCTACACTGCGTTAATCAGTACATATTATATATGTACACTGAATATCACACCAAAACCAAAAATATAGACAACTATTATGTAATGACCAACCACTTTTTAAATATCTGAAAAGATAGAAATGTTACCTGCAATGGTTTCACCATTAAACACTGTAACCATGTGCTGAGGTATCACACCTACTTCCATCTTTATTTACAATAAAACACTCCTTAACAGATTTATGTGTCAACATTCTGTATAAGCACTTTTGCAGAGAAAGTGCACTGTGCTAGCCAGTGACCCAGGGGTCAAGTGTTGATCTTGACATTACTCTTCTAGAAATGTCCTCACGAAGGCTAAGAAGATGGACAGTCAAAGCTGATCTTATCTAGTCCAGGATTTCATTAACCAAATTTCTTCCTTCAGTAACTCCTCCCCATCTTTAGCACCTAAGACTTACATTTTTCATTGACTTAACACAATATTGTTTCAAATACATTTAAAGTTGGCAGAATAAAAAAATTATAAGAAAATATTACGTACATTTAAACCAAAATTGTCAGGAACATAGAGTTTTACAGGTTTTCTGATGCATATTTATGAAATGCTTAGTTTTCAAGCAAAAGAAAATGTGACTCAAAATTCCAGTTTCTCATTTAATGTTCAGCTTAAAGTTTGTCATGAATTAAAAATTCTTCATCAATTATTTCCTACATCATTGAGCGAGAAACTTTTACCTATGGAAGAGAAATATGTACTAGTTGAACACCAGATTTAATGTATATTTGATAAAATGATATGGTGGTAAAGCTTATTTTGTACTTACATACAAAGTAGCAGTAAATATGAATATCCATGTTTACTTCTGCAAAAAGCTTAATTTACTTTTAATAAGCATTGAGCCTCCATAGTGCAAAACTGATACTTGAATACTGATTATTCCCGATCTGCTATTCCATTAGTTGACTAAGTAAATCCCTGAAGGATTTTTAGAGGAAAACAGATACAATATGAAGGAGCATATTGAAAAAGCTTGATATAGAAGAAAAACAGGTAAAAATAACTGGATAATAAAAGGAAATGTTCTTTATCAGTTTAGTAAAATGTATATAAGTATTTGTTGCAAATAACCTTAAAATCTATAGGCTAATGCTATTAAATAGAGATATAAATCTATCTATATATATACAAGCAAAATTTATTTCTCCTACAACCTACATGCCAGATCTCAAATATTTTATCCTCAATAGTTCACGCATTTATTCCCAAATATAAATGGTGTGCATGCCATTACATGAACATGAGCCCAATGCTATTTTTAAATCCACACAGTTTTAGTTATGTTTATATTCCCTCAATGTGTGTTTCAATGCATATATCAGGCATGCCTACATATACGGGTAACATCTAAAGTAACCCACACAGATCTAGATATTGAGCACTGGAGAATGTAAGAAATAATGAGTTATAAGTGAACAGAATGGCTGTGATCTGTCAGATGATTTCTTAATCTGTGCACAGCTTAGTTTAAAACATATTTCCAATATTTACTGCTCTTTGTGGTGCCTCCTTCACTTTAAATAATGTTACAGCTTAGATTTATGTGAATATGAACTTTTTGAACACTGCATAAAAATAACGAAGTTATTTAAAGATCAATGCACACTTCACATATCAGCACTTAGAATAAGGCCAACTGTTAATAAACTCCCTGTTTCCATGAGGAAGACCTTGTAGCTACTTTCAATTTACATCTCTTTCCTTTTATTGGAGTCTCTACTGCGCTATCATCTAGCATTCTATATCACATTTGTGCAATTTTAAGCCAAAAGCAGAACTGTATTTAAAGAAGACAGTTGATCAACACTCTAGCTTAATTATGCTTTTCACAAAACTGCCTTTTGTTGCAAACAAGAAAAATGGCAAGAGTATTTATGAAAGATTAGATATCCACTTTCATACTCATGGTTCAAAATTTCCTGAAAGAGAAATAATTTATTTTAACATTTGTTCTTATATTGCCTTTCACAGCGATGTTTCATTTTCCAGTTGTATAAGAGGTGTCTTAAAATTACCATATTTTTTCTAAGTATAGCAACATTGTAATAAAGGAGTAAGTATGAATGTGAAGGATTTAGAATTGTCTTCATTGTTCATCTTTGTAATAGTCACATGTAACATTTTATAAATACTGTACTTTCAGAAAATTAACTGGATGTCATCTTCAATACTCAAATTCTCTCTCTTACTTTCAAAGGAATAAGTAAAGTAGATCCCTATGATAAATTTTAAGGATGTACTAAGAAAGTACCTGGCTACAGTACAAGCAAGCTAATGCAAATTATGATATACTACTAGAAGTGACACAAGAAACAATACTGTTCATTTTCACTTCTTGATTCATAAAATGTAGAGATGGAAAATATATAAAATGATTTAACAGCTAAGGGAAAGTAGACATTGCCATTCAATACATAAATACAAATGTTACAGAAATTTCACTCCGAGGTATATACACATGTAAAAGTTTCTACATGTCAAGAGTTGTCAGATATCAACTGATATGAAATCATCACCAAAATACTTGAAAAATTATAGTATATCCACATAATATATATATATATATATGTATATATATTTACACACATATATATGTTAGAAAACTAACTGCCATACATGGGAAACATGGTGAAAACAAATATAAACTATAGAGAACCTCAAAAGACCGCATACAACATTTTATTCATTCATAAACTCAATAAAGTCAGTTACATTTTCATTTTTCAAAAGTGAGAAATACAGAATATTAGTTGATGCTTATCCTGAGAGGCGAGAGAAAGGGATACAGCAAAATGTGAAAAAAAGGGAGGTACATGTGGTTAGATTTATGTTAAAATAAAATAAGGAGCTTGAATTGTCTTTTATTTCTTAGCTACTAAATTTAACACAGAGATAAAATGATGAAGAGGGCCATGCATAGATGAGTGACAGGAGTTATATAAATGAATAATAACTACTTAAAATGGTGTGCACCAAGAGTTAACCAAAGTCATGCTTCTGTAACTCAAATTCTTAATAACAAAAGCTAAGCTTTTAAAATGCATCTTTTTGACATTTAAACTACCTCCTAATAATTTATCAAGTTAGCTTCATCATGGAAATCTACCTTAAAATGTTAGCAGTTTCCACTTACTACCGATTTGTTCAACATGTTAACTTTCTACATTCTAAAGGCAATTGAAGTGTTCTCCCTTCAAAATCCCTGGAATTAAATTTAAAGGATAGTTTGTATGTAACTTTAAAGTAGAAGCGTAGTGTTTGAATATGTTTAAGGAAAAACCATCTCAAAACAAATGCTACATTTTTATGCTTGCTTTTATAGCTAATAAAGACAGCATAATGTAATTATTCAAGGAAATTATGAACTTACCAAATATTTTAAATTTTAAATTTCTAGTTACATTCTTTAGTGCCAAACTGATCAAAATAAAATATTTCACACTGAATTCCCAGCCTGATTTCAATGTTATTAATACTATGATCCACTCAATAATAAGTTTACACATTTTGTGTAAAATTTTGGATTGAAACTTTCATTTTGTTAATAACTTCCCTTCAGTTTAGCAAGATTGCATGGTTAGCAGACTACTCAAAAGGAATGAAAAAAGAGGTTTACTACAAGAATTTGCTTAGCTATACTACTCATTTAGTTTCTTACTAGATTAAAAAGAAATATGAAATAGGAATTATAAGATTTTTAATTAAATTGTGAAGAAGCCTTTAGATGGTTTTCTCTAATACTTTTTAATGATGAGTGCTCTGGAATAATGCTTTTGTACATAGTAAAGATTTGTCTCTCATCCGGTTTAATAAAACGCTGATTGGCCAATAACCAGGCAGGAAGTACAGGCGGGCCAACCAGACTAAGAGAGTTCTTGGAAGAGGAAAGGCAGGGACATAGTCACCATCCAGGCACAAAGGAAGCAGGGTAGAATGCTGCGCTGAGAAAAAAGTACCAAGCCAAGTTGCTGAACATAAACAAAAATTATGGGTTAATTTAAGAAGTAAGAGGTAGTTAACAATAAGCCTAAGCTAGTAGGCAAACAGTTTATAATCAATAAAAGCCTCTGTGTGTTTCTCTGGGACTGACAGGTTGTGGACTGTGCAGGACAGAGACTTCTGTTTACAAATGGTGCCAAATGCTTGGAGAGAATTTCCAAATAAAGCTGAGAAAGCTTTATAGAAAAGGATTCTAGACAAGAACAGAGTCAAGTGCGACTTCTTGGTAACTGTCTTTTCTCTGACAGTCTCTGCTGGTGGTGAGCAGAGGTGTGGTTCCTTTCTGGTAGAGAGGCTTCCTGACTTAGCATTAGTGGTAAAAC